>CM077165.1:134145029-134469314 GCA_039583875.1 Platanthera guangdongensis
CCAACCCATCCCATAAGCACATGGCCAAAAAAATGCCATCTTCCTAACAAGAAACTCGCACAAATTCGAGAAACTTTGCAATCAGTGGTTCTCTCTAAAACACTTACAAGACTATCTCAAGTGAGTTTCCCATGCTCCCCTCCGATTTAGAATACACTAAGATGTCGTCAATAAGACAACTACAAAAGAGTCCAAGTATTTTCGAAATACTCGATTCATCAGATCCATGAATACATATGGTGCATTCGTCAGCCCGAACGACATCACCGAACTCGAAGTGACAATACCTAGTACAAACACTGTCTTGGGTATGTCCTCATCTTGAAATTCGCAACTGATAGTATCCTGACTTCAAGTCTAACTTTGAATACACTACCAACCCCACCAACTGGTCGAACAGGTCATCTATCCGAGGAATCAGATACTTATTCTTGATAGTCAATTTATTCAGCTCTCGGTAGTCTATGCACTGCCGCATACTACCATCCTTATTCTTCACGAACAACACCGGCGCGCTTCACGGTGAAGAACTGGGTCTTATATGCCCTTGCTCCAACAGTTCATGCAACTATACCTTGAGTTCAGCCAACTCCTTTAGTGCCATCCTAAACAGAGGACGTGATATCGGCCTAGCCTCTGACACTAACTCAATCAAGAAAAATCGTTTTCCCGTCCAGGAGGCGCTCCAAGAAGTTCATCCGGAAACACATCCTTGAACTCTGCCACCACTGGAACTTCCCCAAGTGATAACTTGGAGAGGCGAACCTCCACTACAAGCGCTACTCCACCCTGGTTGACTGCCCGCACCAACTGCAAGGCCGAAATCAGGGAACAGGCCACTCCGTTAAGGCCCTCAAACTTGACTTCCGTCTGCTATTTTCTTCTTAGGACCACCACCTTGGATAGACAATCAATACTGGCATGCTACTCCGCTATCCAGTCCATTCCTAAAATCACATCAAACTCGACCAATGGTAAGACCGCTACTATCAACACGAAGTCGACTCCGCTTAGCTCCCAACATATGCGCCCCTTCTTCCGGTGGTCATGAATGGCCCATTGGGCATGCGCACCTTCAGCTCTGTGTCCGCCAAAAATGACTCAACTCCAATCCTCCGGATGAAGCTTTCCGCAACAAAGGAGTGTGATGCTCCCGTATCAAACAATACCCTAGCGGGGTATCCGGAAACTAACACAAAGCCTAAAACATAGACATCACATAAAACAGTCCAAAAGTATGAAGCACAAGGTTAAACTTTAAACTCCCTCATACCTGTCACCACATCGGGTTGGCGGATCGCTTCCTGCTGTCCAAGGTTGTAAGCCCTTGGTTGCACCGGTTGGAACCGAGAAGCGCTAGACTCCACCATCTTCCCTTTCTCTATGACACTGGGGCCGGAGTGCACAGTCTAATCCTGCCTTGGCTCCTGCTCAGCACCTCCTTGCATACAAAAGCGAGCTATATGCCCCACCTTACCACAGTTGAAACACGTCGGTGGCCCCTTAGAGTGAGACCCTCCAGATGTCCACTTGTTTTTCTCACCGGACTTGAAAGTGTGAGGCTTTTTCCTCCACCTATTCCCTTCAGATTTCCCTTGGGATTGGGAAGGCTTCCCTTCCCCTTGCTTGGGAGAAAAACCCTTACGACGTTGGGTTCGCTCCAGATCACTCTCCAACGTCCTGGCAGCCTCAACTAGCTCATTAAAACCAACTCTCTTCATGACAATGAGGGGTTCTCTTAGATTCTCCCACAGCCCCTGGTAGAAGAGGTTATCCCTCTCTTCATAATCTGCCATTGTCGTTCCTGCGTAACGACCCAAACGGGTGAACTTCTGCACATACTCATCCACCGTCTTATCTCGCTGCATTAAGTGCAGAAACTGCCTCTAAAGGGCCAACCTCGTTGAAACGGGAATGTACTTCTTTAGAAAAGCATCCTCAAATTCTTCCATGGACGGGGTGCGTCCAGGAAATTGGTGGCCGCTGTGGCTCACCCACCATAACTTTGCATCACCTTCTAACATGAAGGCCGCAAACTCAGATTTCTTCTCTTCTGGCGTCTCTGCCGCCCTCAAAAGCTCTTGAATCCGTGCCCACCAATCCTCTGCATCAGTCGAAGTATCGACTCCCTTGAACGTCGGGGGATGGAAGCTCAGAAAAAACTTCATCTGCCGGTCTCCATGCCCAACCACCACTCTTCCTGCCAAAGGCTCTGCTCGTCTGGCTTCTCCGCCCGGAACGACCGTCGTCGTGTCCGGTGTAGCGGGGGTTGCTACCTGAGAAACAGGGGTTGCTACCTGAGTTATAGCTGCAGCTTGGGCTACCACAATTGCTTCTGCAAGCATGCGACAGAAGTCGGCCGGGTTTACACCCATACCCAACGGACCCTGAGCAGTGGCGCTGCTCTCCGAAAGCTCTTCTCTTGGTCTCGACGTACCCTCCTTGTTGCTTGCACTCTTAATAAAAGCAAGAAAACAAGGAATTAGTCTCTAATCGCAAGACTCAAACATAAGGACACTCATGGTCCCGCATTCTCCTATGTGGATAACTTCTATATGCACTGACCTTGAATCTAACCTCCCTCTGATAAAAAATTGTAACACCTCCCCTATAATGACCGTATAATATGGGTTCGGCCGGGGCCCCACAATATACAAACGCCACAACTTTGGTATTATAAGATGATATAACTACCCAATCTCAAAATTCATAGACACAATACAACAGAAACAACAAAAAATACTAGAAGTTATCCACACATATAGGAGTATCGAAACGACCCTAAGGTCTTACAACAAAAGTGAGTCCAAATCTCAAACAATAACACTGGTCATAAATGTGCATAAGCACTCCTAGACTACCTCGACATGCAAGCCGGAAAAACAAGAGCATCAAACATACAATGTCTCAAAAGTAAAGCTAATGCAAAGATGGTAACACTTCATCAGGCTTAGGCCTTTCTGGCCGGCGAGCTAGCTCCTACTTGCGATCCTTGCCCTGTAGAAATTTAGTTGTAATGTGGGTCAGCAAAGGCTGACCTAAAACTGTGTAACAAACACATCTCCTCCCGTCCGACCCTAACGGACCCCGGGGTACTCCTCCAACCTGCAAGTCAGCACTTCGTATGCAATATTCATAAGCAAGTAAAGAACTAAGGAAACAGGCTTGGATGTCTCAAACATCATACACGTTCTCTACTGTTGAGCATATAATAAAAGGGGGCTATTATGCAACATGAATGCAAACACGGGTTTCACCCAAGGCACCCTATAGCGTATGCATCTAGCACATCATCACTACATCTGGGTACTCACTATTTTCCCATTGGCATAAAGCCGCAAACAAAGGGGATACCACAATTCCCCCAACGGCATGCAAGCCGCCACACGGAACTCTTGCCAAGGCCCCACCCGCTCATGGTCGTAGACCCGGGCTTGCCTGCAAGCTATGACTTCTCATGTCAAGATTCCGTCCAACACACTGACCGATTCTAAGAACCCTTGCTGGAACCCACCCTATCATGGCCTCATTGCCCGGGCTTGCCCCATGCTTGGCATTCTCGTCAGTCTCACAGAAGGGGACTAGTCTCGCCGGGACACTCTCCACACATGACTTGCAAGTCACGGGATAGCCAGCCGACCACGGAGACACAGCCACGCCTTGGCACATCATAATCCATGACAATTCAACCCTAATCCCTCATTCGTACTGCAGCGTTCCCGTGCACCAAGGAAACCATCTACCACCAATGCGGAGCTAACCTTGTCCACCAAGGAAACCATCTACCGCCAATGCGGAGCTAACCTTATCCACCAAGGAAAACATCTACCGCCATTGAGGAGCTAACCTAGTCCGGTTTCGGCTACACGTACTCACACGAGAAAAAGGGAAAACATCACAAACATCACAAACGGCCTCTTGCCACAACTGATTTCTACCAAATCCTAAAGCTCGTATGCAACATCTCTGGGTCGGACTAATGGTCGCTACCGCGGCTTCACCCACCATGCCTAATCCACTAACAGAGCGGATCTCTAATGCAAAATCATATCGGGGACGGACTCAATCGACCCGAATGTTCCACTTGAACCATGGCGACCCAAACCCCTCTCATTTGAGATATTGGTGCCCAAAAACCAAGAAAATAAGAGATGATAAACACACATCCTAAAACCAAGAGGAGAAGTGTCGTTACCTTCCGACCCCTCTTCCTAGCCATGGGAACTTAGCCGGATGAAAACCTTCGCAATGCTCTTGCCTCTACGGATCCGGACTGGGCTCACGATTTGGAGCACCAAAGCTTCTCCAACAGCCGAATCTCTCCTTCACCTTCTTCCTTGCTCTCCCTTCTCTCTAAATCTTAGAAAGAGATTACTTGGAGAAGAATGAGGGTTTCTAACCCTATTCCCGGGCTTAACCTAGCAGGAACAACCATGGACCATCAGATCCCAAAAGGAGGAATCGGAAGGCCACAATTTGCACTGAAAACCAAAACACCTGGGTCGAATACGACTTGTAACATGCCCGTGTCCAAGGCCGTGTGCCCAAGCGGCGCCGAAACTATCGCACCCAAAACAGGACACGGGCTCTGAATACGCCTGTGTCAAGGCTAACACGCCCGTGTCAAGTTTGACACGCCCGTGTACCTGGGCGTGTGCCTCCATCGACACAGCACGGCTCACTACCCGAGTAGGACACGTCCTGGGACACGCCTGTGTCTCAGGCCGTGTTCGAGGTCTCGATGATCGCCGCCTGCCTTTGTGTCAACACTGCAGAAAATTCATCGAACACGCACGACACAGCCTTAGACATGCCCGTGTCCTAGGCCGTGTTCACTGTCTCGACACTTTGTCGAGACAATTTTTCGACTTCCCGGCTCTCGACGAACCCAAGCACAACACGGCCAAGGACACGCCCCTGTCCTAGGCCGTGTTCACTGTCTCGACACTTCGTCGAGACAAATTGTCGACTTCCCGGGCTCTCGACGAACCCAGGTACGACACAGCCAAGGACACGCCCATGTCCTAGGCCGTGTTAACTACCTCGACACTTTGTCGAGACAAATTGTCGACTACCGAGTTCTTCGTCAAACCTAAGCATGATACGGCCTGGGACACGCCCGTGTCCGAGGCCGTGTGACCCCTACCAAGACCCAAACTTGGCTAAAAATGTTGATCATCCCTCTTTCGAAAATTGGGGCGTTACAGAAACAAACAAAACAGCTACAGTCAATGAAGAAACCAACCCACAAGACAGCTAAATCTTCTAGTGATTTAGAAGAAGAAGTGGTCTTCAGCTCAGATGGATAAGGACCATAGACTGCTAGGAAATTACCTGCTCCAGAGACTATAGATGATGGTCAGGTGCAGGGGGAGCAGATACCTACAAGCAACATCCAGGTGGATCAAATCCAGGGGGAGCCTCTTTAAGTTCCAGCTTCACAAGTACAATCAACTTTAGGGGACTCTCATGAGAAAGAACTAGCTGCATTAGTGAGTGAAGCAACCACTCAAACTATATATGAAGTACTCCAGGATCTAACTCAAGCTGCAATGGATACTGAGAATGGTACACTAAATGTGCATATGACTGATATTGAACAGGAGATCCAAACCAATGTACCTGACCAGGAAATTACCATGGATGACACTCATGAATTTGATAAAGCTCCATCTGCTGCACAAGAGAAAGAAATTCCACCTGTTCAAATACAGCAAGAGTTCACTCTAGAAGAGTTATTTCCTTATATAGAAGAAGCAAGGACTGAGGGGGAGCTTCCAAGGACTGAGAAGGAGCCGCCCTCTAGTCTAAAAGAAACAGTGGACAAAGAAATCTCATCTGCTTCTGATGATGAAGAAGCCTCTAAAGCAAATAAGAGGAAACTAACGGTCCTCAGAAAGAAGAGCTCAGGCTATAAGAGAGCTTTGTAGACTGTCTCCCAACCATCAGCTCCAGCCGTTGACTTCAGTTCACTATTGGTGGCACTGCAAGTTAAGATGGATGAGCAAAGAGCAGCTCTTGAGAGATATGTGGATGAGAGTCATAAGAACTCAAATCTTCCTTGGCCCAAGATATCAAATCTATCAGATTTGAAGAAAATCTGCATAAAAAGGAGATGACAAATTGCTTCCATAAGAGAGGTAATGTTGTAGTATACCTAGCCAAACAACAACAGGCGGCCAAGACTCAGATAGATGATATAGCAGTGAAACAAGGCTATGTTTTAGAAAATCAAATAAGAATGAATGACAATTTAACAGAATCTCATAATGTGATTGTTACAGAACTCAAAAATCAAGCCACTGCTGTCACAACCCACATGGTTCAGGCAAAGTCAGAGTTTGATAAATAATTTAAAGAAGATTTAGCTGCTATCCACACTGCTATCTAGGCCTCTCAAAAGATAATTTCTGATCAACTGCTGAAATTCAGATCTTTTTACAAAGAAGGCACCAATTATTTAGCTGATCAGATCAGATTTCAAAAAGATGATCTCAGGGACCATATTGAAAGAGAAGTCATAAAGGGGGAGAGATTCTTAGTCACTGCAGGCTCTGATCATGCTAAGTGGATAACTAATGCTATCAGAGCAACTCTTAGATATCCACCCATGTGTGATGATGACAACACTGCTGAATCAGGCATTCACCCGGCTTCAAATGAAGGTGTTCAGCAGAAAGTAGCTCAAATCATTTATCCACCTACTGATTTTGAGGGAATTCAATATGCAGTTCAACAAATGTATAGTCCTCCAAAGGAGGTACAAAATGTTTTTATTGAAAAAGTTGAAATGTCTGAAGCAGCCTTGAAGAGAGAGCAAGAAGCTCAACTTTCTAAGAAAAGGTTTAGAGAGCAGACTGAATTAAAGCCTGATTTTGAAAGATGGAGTCCCACTTCCAGGAAAATCATTCCTACTGCCTGGCAAGTTGTTAAAGACAACATGCATGATAGAGGCAAGTGGTACTCTGAACAAGAATGGATCAAGTATCAGAAGTGACAAGATGCCATCTATTAGTTCAGGAGAGATATCAAAGCTGGAAAAATACCTGCTAATTCTGTGGAGCCAAGCAAGTACTTTCCAAAGCCTTATAATTATTTTGAAAGACAAAAGATCAAGGCTGAAGAGCTCAAGAAAAAGAATCTTAAAGGCAAGAAGCCAGCCGAAGACACTAAAGCTAGTGTACAAGCAAGGATTCAGTCTGGCAAAGGCATTGTCATCAAGGAGCCTGATCAGCCCTAGAATAGATTGACTAGATTTTAGAACTATGTAATCTTTTGTTTTAAAATCTATGTAATCTGTTGTTTTTTTAAAAAAATCTTGTAATTCAACAAAACACTGATTCATGTTCACTATGTTTTATCATATTTGTGATAATATAATTTGCTGGTTTTGTTTATGGGATACCTTGTCTAAATCATGCTTTTATACATCATAATCTGTATTTTATTATAAAGAGATATATATCATTGACTAAGGGTTATGACTTCTCCAAATAGGGGGAGATTGCTGGGTACATTGGAAAATGTGTACCTGATTTGGAGAAGCCTCACCTAACTCAATGATATTCATCAATGTGTATTTGATGTTGTGTTGAGTTTCCATGTGCAGGTTAAGGAAATGTAGAAAAAGCTTTCAAGTACAAGTGTCGACACTTGAGAAGAATTGTGTCAACACTTGGGAAAGGCTGTGTCGACACCAGAAGCCAGATTGTGTCGACACACAGGACTTGTGTCGACATACAGAAATTCTGTCGACAACAATTGTGTCGATATACAGGACTTGTGTTGACACTCTATAGAATTCTGTCGACAGCAATTGGGTCGACACACAAGACTTGTGTCGACTCACACCAGAATTTTGTCTACATTAACTTTGTCGAGAGAAGGAGTTATTGTGTCGACACACAGGACTTGTGTTGACACATTCCTCAGAAGCTGTGTCAAGAAGATAAAGAAGAGTTGTGTCGACATTGTGTGAGAAGTGTCAACATCACCAAGGATTGTGTCGACACATCATCCATTTGTGTCGACACATTTGAAGTATTGTCTCGACATCTTGCTGCTGAGTTAAAGTTCAATGAAGTATCAGATATCATAACTGGAGACTTGACAGCTATCACAACCAACAAAGCAGTTGCATCTGTCAGAACTGTCAGAAGGACGTTAGGAACCCGATCAGCCGGTAACCTCAGACGGATCTATATAAAGACCTGTTCCATCATCATTTAAAAAAAATCTGAAGAGAGACATCTAAGAAAAAGGGACTTAACATTTTCAAGAAGGAAGACTCTGAACAAGTCTGCAAGAAGATTTCAGATCTAAGTCTGGAATAGAAGAAGAGGCTGGATTGAGGATCATCTCCAACTTCACAAGAAGATCAACCTTACTTTATTCAGATTCAAGAAGCTTTAAAGAAGCTAAGACAGGTTGGATCTTAAGCTGTCAAATCAATCCAGATCTGATCAAGAAACCTTCACCCTTCTCTCTCTACCTGGGTGTAGGATTATTTCATTTTGTCATCAATTTTCCATGTAGGATCTTATATAGATCTAAGTGTAGGAGAATTACTTTCTCTGAGTTATAAGCATAAATCTATAAAGGCTGAGGTAGGTTTGAGTGCCTGAGGTAGGGGATTACTTTCCCCGAGTTGTAGGCCTGGTGGAAGAGGCTGAGGTTGGGCTTGATTGCCTGAGTTGTAGGAGTGTGGACTCACTTTGAGGTAGGATTCTTTGTGAGAATCTGAGCTGTAGGACTTGCTGAAGTCTGAGTTGTAGGAACCATTCAGGGTTCTGAGTTGTAAGATCTGTGGATCTGAGAAGGAGGAAGAGAGTTTAGCCAAATCTAGTATACTGCTAGATAGGCGAAGGGGGGAAGTGGATGTACCCATCACTTGGGGAACCACTATAAATCTTGTGTATACTGTGTTGACTGTGCTTGCATTATTTTGTGTTGTGTTAGATGTTGATTAGATTGTCTAACTTGATAAATTTATCTGCCTAAATAATAAAAAGAATTGAACCAATTCACCCACCCCCTCTAGGTGTTTAGGACATCTTGAAACCAATTCTTTCAAGAACTTTAAAGGTATCTGACTTAGATCTCAGAAAAAACACCCAAGTGAATCTTGAGAAGTCATCTACAATGACTAGAGTATAGGATTTCCCTCCTACGCTTTGTATAGCAATGTGTCCAAAGAGATCCATGTGTAGCAAGTACAAGATCCTAGGTGAATCACTTTTATTTGCTGAATTAAAGCTAGATTTAGTTTTCTTGCCTATTTGACAAGCCCTGCAAAGGCCTTCCTTCTTATAGGGACTAGAAGGTAAACCTCTCACAAGGTTGTCTTTAGATAGCCTAGCAATATTTTTCATGTTAACATGTCCTAGCCTTTTATGCCATAATTCATTTTGATTGCAAATAATATTAAGCAAACAAATATCTGAATTGGCAGAAAGAAAATCTACTATGTATATGTTACCTTGTCTATTTCCAATTAAAATAATTTGTTTTTCTTTATTTGAAATAGTACAAGATGTTGACTTGAAGTGTACCTATTAACCTTCATCACATAATTGGCTTATGGAGATGAGGTTATGCTTGAGTCCTCTTACATAAGTCACCTTCTTGAATGTGACTGCTCCAATCCTTACTTCTCCATGGCCTTCAGACTGGCCACACTTTGAATCACCAAAGATTACCTTTGGTCACAGCTTGGACTTGTAATTGTGTAAGTTATCCTTGCTGTCAGTCATGTGCTTGGAGCATCCACTGTCCAGATACAATAGTTGATTAACAACTGGACAGCTCTTCACTTGTAGAGAAAATGATTAATTGTTCTTGACCCAGGTTACCTTGGGTCCTTTGTATTGTTGATAAGAAAAACTTAAAATCACAGAAATTTCTGGTTGTGATTTATATCCTAATGGATGACATCTTCTGGGTGGAATTATCCAATCAGCAAGTGGGTTAAATGGTTTCCTAGTTTGATTAGAGTTGTTGTCACAATTATAATTTTTACCAAGTCTGATTGGGTTCGGCGAATAGTTGTGAGTTTGTCGACCAGAGTTCGACGAAATGGGATGAGATCGTCGATCTCCGCTCAGAGAATGAACATAGTCATTTTCTGTACCCCATGTTACTCGACCTCTGCTCGACGAACCATACACAGTTCGTCGATTGCAGTAAGACGAATGATTATTATATAAATTTACGTTCAGCGTTCGTCGACTTGAGTTCGACGAACTGGCCACATTTCGTCGATCTGCGTTCGACGAAATCTGCTGAACTTTGTTTTTATCTATGCTTTTCTGGTTGCTGTTGTTTTGACCTTTTAAGTTGGGCACTTCTTCTGTGGTTTGTTTATTGGTTGTTATTTCTTTACCCTTAATAAAGACAAATTTTATAGGGGTTGATAGTATGTTTTTTTGAGTATGGGGGGCAAACTTGATGAAGCACCCAAGCCCAGTTTGCCATTTAGTCTGGCATTGACTGTGCTTGTAATGTCCATTAGCTTAAGGCTTCTCCCATTGAGAGATTTCTCAAGTTGTTTGGCCTCACATAGTTCAGTTTTTAGGGAGTTGATTTGTTCATTAGCTAATGTTAGCTCTTCTTTTAATCTAGTATTTTCAGAAATCATAGTTTCTTGATTAGCTAATTTTTCCCTAAGTATTTTGATTTCTTTCTCAGAGTTTATTAAATCAATACACATGATTTTGAATTCAGATTTAAAACTGTCAGAGCTATAATCAAAAGTTGACAATACCTGATTAGCTTTCGATTCAGAAGCTTCTTCATTGTCAGATGCATCTTCTTCATCTGACTGACTTCTGGAGGCATCAATGGCCATGATGCAGACTTCTTTGGCCCTTGCCTCTTCTTCTTCTTCACTGGAGCTGGAAGATGTGGATTCATCTTCAGTTTCACTCCAGGATTCAGCTACAAAGCCTTTCTCCTTCTTCTTGTATCTGCTGGAGGAAGGTCTTAAGCTTTGTTGTCTTCTTGTATCCTTCTCTCTTCTTTTCTCCTTCTTCTGATTCTCTGGACACTCTGAGATGAAGTGTCCAAGTTTCCTGCAGCCAAAGCACACCACTTCTTTAGTGGGAGTTTTGTCATACCTTGGCTTGTCATCCTTCCTGGATGACTTTCTTCTAAAACTTTTTCTTGCCATTTTATAGAATCCATCGTGCTGGCAAAAAGACTCATCAGCCTCTTCATGTCTCAGTTGAGGCTTCCAGTTTCTTCAACAGCTTTCTAGGCGAAAAGCTATGTTGTGCTCCTAGGAGGTCACCCATCCTACTACTCCAGCTGGTGTGAGGAAAGAACTGTTAAGCGTGCTCGCTCATGCTGCCCCGTTCTTGACTATCGAGTTTATTTGATTAGTAGTAAGCGTTGAAAGAACTCCATAAGACTTGAGCCCCGTAGTGCAGCTTGACTATCTTTAATGAAAGGGAGATGTCTTGGGCTGGCCCGGTAGGGTCGCCTAGATGACGCTCATGTTGGATCGGCTAGGGCCTTACAATAAAAAGTGCACTTTTTATTGTAACCCCCTAGGCGATCCAACATGATTCCGCTCTAGCGACGCTACCGGGCTGCATCCTTACAATCTCGATAGTCATGGGGAGGAGGTCTCCCAGTGCCCGGACGCTTAGAAACATCACCAATTGAGATTTGGTGATGAGAGTTGAAGAACTCCATTCATGCTCGGGCTCAACCTCCTGGGAAGTCCCCGGTGCGGCCTTGACTGTCCTCATGTCCACCAACAACCCGCCTGTCTTTAGCCCGGTCATTGTTGGATGATTGCCTTGTCATCCTGCCTGGATGACTTTCTTCTGAAATCTTTTCTTGCCTATAGAATATCTTGGCAAAGAGACTACAGCTATTCTCAGCAAACAGCTGATGTCTGCTGGTCTCTGCTCTGCTCTCTGATTTGATTAGTTCATAAGACAGCTATTCTGTGGAAATCTCATGCTCCTAGCCTCCTTGATTGGCTAGATCTTGAATCCCATGAGCTTGGAAGAACATAAGGATTTTGTCACTCACCTCAATGAGGGTGATGTCTTGTCCAATCAGCAGATCTCAACCAACCAAGTTCTCATATTGTGATATTTGGAGCAGATTCATCCCAGATGGCCTTGGCTGATGTGCATTCAACCACTTTCTAAAAAATTTCATCTGACATTGTTTGGGCCAGAATGTTCATTGCTTTAGCATCAGCAAATTTGGCCTTCTTCTGAGCCTCAGTCCACTCAGGTGGTGGAACTGCATTAGTGCTGGATGTTGCTGTAGAGGTAGATGGTTGAGGAGGACCTGCCAAGATAGAATTGTAGATATCCTCATCAATAGAGTTCATATATAATTTAATTCTTGCCTTCCAGATGACAAACTTATTTAGATTGCATACTGGAGGTCTGGTGCATGCATAGTCCTTATTCTGTGCCATGTTGTGTATATAAACCTAATAGAAATAGAAGATCAGATCTAACTCAGGATCATTTGGTTCAAGAGTTAGCTTGTACAACCAAAGGAACCTTGCTCTGATACCAATTGAAAGTTAGGGTTAGATCTGAAATACTATAGAGGGGGGGGGGGGTGAATAGAGTATTTAGGGTTTATAAAACTTTTTGCTAATTAACAAATAAGTCTTAAGATAAATTAATCTACCACAGGTGCTACAGAGATTAAGTTAAATATCATAGACATAGCAAACCTAAGCCACACAACCACATCAAGAACAAAATAAAAAGGAGCAACCAGACAACACAAGAATTTTATAGTGGTTCCCCAACCTGGGTACATCCACTCTTCTACCACCCTGGTAGGAATCCACTCAGATTTTTGATCAGGTGACTATCACCAATGAGCTTTTGATCAGGTACTCAAAAACCAATCCTCAAGTTTTTGATCAAGTGACTTGCAAACAGGAATAACTTTTGAAGGGAGTTAAGAACCTTTTATACAGTGGGGGATGAGAGAGTGATTTTGTCTTCTCTTTCTTAAATATAACTGAGAAGACTTTAGTGGATCTTGATTTTAGTAAAGAGCTCCCCCTGAGATATTGATTGGTTCAAGAAGTTTGGAGCTTTGCTGCAGGGTGATAGGTCTTCAATATTTTAGCCTTGACCAGCAGGTATCCAGGAGCTTCTTGACTGATATAGTAGTTGTTTTCCTTTGAAGAATCATGGGATGAAGACAGAATAAGACTCTTGATTTGAATGGTTGTTCTTCTTCTTCTTCAGCTTGATTTTCTTTCTCTGGTCAAGGGCTAGGGGTTCTTGTTCTCTGTTACTGTATTATTGCTGTCACTCTTTTGTGCTCTGCGTATTCTCCTAAGAGGAAGAAAAAAATCCCTATTACTGTTTCAGAAAAGGAGAAAAATCCTTTTTATATTTTCCAATGAATCTTCCATCTGAATTTTGAATTTCTTCCTTCATTCAATGCTGACGGCTTGGAGAATATTTGCATTGATTGATTTCCCCAACTGTCCCATGGAAAAATGACATGCAAAAATCCTGATGAAGTCCATAATTAATGCTACGTCTAACAGTAATATTCAGTGAATATTGAGCATTGATTATTCAGGAATTATCGCAATAAACTAAGGATAGTAGGAGGGAAAAATCCTTGTCTGGAACTGAGCAGAATTCATCAAGTGAAGAACAAAATTCGTCGAGCTGAGAAGTCAAGTTCGTCGACCAGATAATAGTTGTTCGTCGACCTGAGATCCAAGGTCATCGAGCTGAGAACTGCTGACTACAACTTGATGAACCTTGTCAAACTGTGGTCTAAGTTCGTCGAGCTGATAATCTAAGTTCGTCGACTGGAGTTCAGTAAAGTGTTTCTAGACTTAGAATAATTTAGATGTTTCTGGAATGAAGTGTTGAAGTAGAGTATCCAGAAATCGTCGACCTGAGAACTAGATTCGTCGAGCTGAGAACTAGTTTCATCGAGCTGAGAACTTCTAACTGCTATTTGATAAGTCTTGCTAAGAATGTGGTCTAAGTTCGTCGAGCTGAGAAAATGAATTCGTGGACTGGAGTATGATTCTGGACTTAGGATATTGAGATGTTTTCTGGACTTTAGAATGTTGAAGTAGCGTCCAAAGATCGTCGAATAAAGAACCAAGTTCGTCGAGCTTAGCTCAGAGAATTTTCTCTGAGTTCGTCGAGTTGAGCACAACTTTCGTCGACCTGAGTTCGACGAACGTCGAACTCATTTTCCGAGTCTTTGATATTTCTCTAAGTCTTGAGTCTTTGGCAGTCTATTGATGGATGGTCCATGCATTGTTGACTCTAAGGACATGGCCTATACTCTAGGACACAAACATGACGCCAGCTATACATGTTGGGTCAAACATCCTAGTTTAGTGAACCTAGCCCAAATCCAACTAGGGATCCAACACTCTATTCACCCCTCCCCCCACCTCTAGAGTAAATCAGATCTAACCCTTATCTTTCATGGAGGTATATATAACGGCCTTATTGTCGTAGAACATAGGTAGAGGATGGTTGTAGACCTCTCCTAAGTCAAGCATGAGAGCTCATAACCACTTTAATTCAGATATGGTTGACACCATACTTCGATATTCCGCCTCTGCACTAGACCTGGAGACGACCAACTGTTTCTTGCTCTTCCAGCTCACAAGGTTTCCCCCCATGAATGTGCAAAAGCCCGATGTGGACTTGCGATCTCCTTTTTCATCAGCATATCTAGAATCCAAGTACACTTCAATATTTAAATGACCATTCTTCTGAAATAGTAGTCCTTTACCTGGCGCCACTTTAATATATTCCAATATCTTCAGGGCAGATTATAGATGACACTCCCTATGAGCTTGCATGAACTAGCTAACCTTGCCTACAACGTAGGAGATGTCGGGTCTGGTTACCGTGAGATAAATGCTTTTGCCTACCATACTTTTGTACCTCGTAACATCTGATAGAGGAGGCGAGTCATCTGTCCAGGTTTTATCTTCTTCAGTGGCCATAGGGCATCGAGCAGGTTTAGCCCTAGTCAACCTTGTATCCTTTAGAAGATCAAGAGCATATTTACATTGAGAGAGGATCAAGGAGTTGGGCTTTCGAGATATTTTTATCCCCAGAAAGTATTTTGGAGAGCCCATATTCTTCGTTACCAGGTGTTGATGGAGATGTTTCTTTGTCAAGGCCATCCCAGACTATTCATCTCCAGCGAGAAAAATATCATCCACATATACGATAAGAACCACCAAACCCAGGGAGGTTTTGCGAATGAACAATGAGTGATCGACAGAACTTATTTTAAAACCCACAGCTGCCATAATGCCGCTAAACTTGTCAAATTAAGCCCGAGGGCTTTGCTTTAGGACATAGATGCCCTTATTCAGCCTACATACCTGTGTCTCCCCCTGAGCAACATACCTAGGTGGTTTCTCCATGTAGACGTCCTCCTAAAGATCACCATAGAGAAAGATATTCTTGACATTCAGTTGGGAAATGGGTCAATCCCTGTTGACGGCCACAGAGAGGAGCACCCGAATAGTGCTGAGACGAGCAACAAGAGAGAAGGTGTCTAAATAATCGACACCATAAGTATGAGTGAATCCTTTGGCGACAAGGCTAGCCTTATAACGATCCATACTGTCGTCCGGACTGAACTTTACAATAAACACCCAATGACAACCAACAACAACGGTGCCCAATGGAGGAGGAACAAGGGTCCATGTACCCCACTCTGTGAGGGTAGCAATTTCCTAATCCATGGCCGCCTTCCAATGATTAACAATAAGGGATTCCCGGTAGGTGCGGGGAGGGGTGGTGGCAGAGGTAGCCAGTAAAAAAGTCCTGTGAGAAGGAGTAAGACGAGCATAGGAAACAACAACAGCAAGCGAGTGCTGGGTACATGTCTGCACCCTTTGCGAAGAGCAATGAGAAGATCCAGGTCACCGTGTTCCTCGGTATTCAGTGCATCCATGGTGGAGAGAGCTGGGGCAGGAGTAGAGAGACGCCTGCGGAGAAGAGGAAGACATCAGAGGTGGAGAGAGAGGAGGAGAAGGTGTACATAGTGAAGGTGGAGATATCTCGGTAAGTGTAGATGAGACAGAGGGGACGGTAGGAGAAGAAGGAACATCAGGAAGAAAGGAGCAGTCGCGAGAGAAATAGGACGCATTTTCGAAGAAGGTTACGTCTGCGGAGACGAACTTCTTGCGAAGAACGGGATCGAAACAACAATAACCATTCTAAATGGTAGAGTAACCCAGAAAGACATATTTGGTGGCACGTGGGGAGAGTTTGTCACGGGTGGCAGAGGGAGCCTGTACAAAAGTTATGCACCCAAAGATATGCAGAGGGAGAGGAAATGGACCCTTACCCAGATAGAGAATGGAGAATGAGGTTTGACCGTGGAGAACCGTGGAGGGAATGTGATTGATGAGATAGCAGGAAATGAGAACGACATAGCCCCTATAAGAGCGAGGAACATGCATCTGTGTCATCAGAATGCGAGAGAAATCAAGGAGGTGATGGTTTTTGTATTCCGCAACACTATTTTTTTGTGAGGTATAGACACAGCTAGTTTGATGAACAATCCCATTTTGCATACAAAAAAAAGAAAAAACATGACTAAGATATTCTTTGGCATTATCAGAGCGAAAGACTTTAATAGAGACATCAAACTGAGTTTTAATCATAAAATAAAAGGATGTCCATATATAAAATAACTCGGAGCAATATTTTAAAAGATACACCCACGTACAACATGAGAAATCATCAATAAAAGTTACAAAATATAAACTACCCCGACCTATTGTGAGGGTAGGAGCAGGACCCCAGACATCGGAGTGAACGAGGTCAAATGAATGGGAAGATCCACGACCTTACTTTGGTGGGAAGGAGGAGCAATGATGCTTGCCAAGCTGACATGCGTCACAGTTGATAGGAGGACTGTGCGGAGGGAGGTGGGGCAGAAGATGATGAAGAAGCCGTGGAGCAGGATGACCAAGGCGAAGATGCCGTTGCAGAAGGTCTGTAGAAGAGGAGGAGAAGGCGGACAGAGCAAAAACATTGTCGAGGAAGTAGAGGCCGCCGCTCTCAGTCCCAGTAGCAATCATCCGTTGGGAGCCCAGATCCGAAAAAGAACACGAAGTAGGAGTGAATGTGATGGAACACTGTAGTTGCTTGCATAGAGATGTTACAGATAATAAATTGTAAGGAAACTTTGGCACGTAGAGAGTATCTATCAAGCGAAGAGACAGTATGACTTGAACCACTCTCATCCCATTGATCGGTGAGGGTGAGCCATTAGTAATAAAGATAGGGGGAAATTGATCATGTGTTTCTAGGAGAGAAAAAACTGAGGATTGTCGGTCATATGATTGGTAGCTCTAGAGTCGATCAACTATTTACCTTGAGTAACAACGTAGGCACTACCTAAAGACGTGGCCATGGAGGCAGACTGCTTTGAAGAGAAGGTGGAAGCATCCCCAAAGGGGCAAAGATGTGGATGTTTCATCTAGCAGTGATTAACTGTATGGCCGGTGCGACCACAATGAGAGCAGAGAAAGCAGGAAGGACCACGCCCGCCGGATTGATGGCAGCGACCACTAGAGCCACTCCATTGAGTCTGGTGAGCATAGTTGTCTGGTTAAGGAGGGGAGGATAACAATGGATGTTGAAGCAGATAGATAACCACGACAATGCGGGTAGCAGTGGCATCCAAGGTGGGAGAGTCCGCTTTACCGAGGATTTGTTGACAGATCATGTCATAAGATTCAGGAAGTCGGAGAAGATAACACACAACCAAAAGCTCTTGGAAGTGTTTGCGTTGCTTAGCCAGATCCACAGAGAAGAGGCAATTCTGGAGAATCTCGGCTCCGAGAGCCTGAACCTATTGGTAAGAAGCAGCAGGAGACATGAAGGGACGTGCAAAGAGGTCCGTATACAAAGTATTGATGTGAGATATCTGAGCCCCTTTTGAGTAGAGAGCGACAAGATGAAGCCATGCAGCCTTGACTGTTTCATCATGATGGATGATAGGGAGGCACTCATCAGAAAGGCTATTAGCCAGCCAAGTGCGAATGAGAGCGTCGCTAGCATCTCAATCATCAAAGAGATCGGACTCTTTAGGAGGTGGGTCATCGGTAAGATGATGACATTTGCGTTGTGAGCGAAGAAGAAAGGTGAAAGAGACACTCCAGTATGGGTAGTTGGAACCGATGAGATTGGAAACGCCGCCAAGGTTGCCCGAAGGAGTAGATGGAGGAGGAGAAGGGTGGGACACGAGAGTAGTAGTGGTAAAGGTATCAGAGAGAGCCATAAAAGAGAAGAGAGTAGAAACAAGGCTGCGAAGGCAGGTCACACGAACAAGGAGAATACACCGCGTGAATAGAAGAGACCGCGCGAATAGAAGATGGGCCGCGCGAACAAGGAGAAGAGACAAGGTCGCAAAGACATATCGCGTGAGGACAGGCCGCACGAAACAAAGAGAAGAGACCGCGCGAAGATAGGTTGCTCGAAGATAGATCGCGCGCAGGCCGCACGAACAGAAGAGAAAAGACCGCGCGAAGATGGGTCGCGTGAAGACAAACTGCGAAGATAGGTTGCGTGAACAGAAATAGGTCGCACGAACACAATGGAGACAGGTCGCGCGAAGAGAATCAGGAGGAAAATATCGAGTACTCTGATAGCATGTGCAAAATAGAAAGAAACAGACCGAAATTTGGAATAACAGAATTTTTATTATCCAAAAAAGTGAGTATTACAAAGGTATAACCTCCCTTTTATAGAATGGAGGAGTGGGGAGAGATTACAAAAAAGTAATGTGAGACAAATAAATAATGTTACAATCGGCTATACATAAAATCAGACCGCACAAGCCGCACGGTTAGAAGAATAGGCTAACCGCCCGAACACTACTATAAAGAGAACTGAAGCAGCTATGAGAGACCGCTAGATCGCCCGGTCATCAAGTCATTTGCGTCAAACCTCCAGACCGTCCGGTCTCTAATCAGCAACATTTCGGCTACCAAGCCGCTGGAGAGAAGCCGCTAGATCGCCTGACTACCAAGCCGCCAGAGTGAAACTGCCAGACCACCCGATCTCCAAACCGCCAGACCGCCCAGTCTCCATACTGCAACACTCTTCCTTCCTACTCTCTATCTTGAGGTTGCTCTACCTCTCTTTAGAAGTTCTTTTGTCTTCCTCCTCTTCTTCCTCTGCCTTGGTAGCCTCGACCTCGCGGGCTACCTCCTCTTCCTGAGTTCTCTCCAAAATTTAGTTGAGTCTGAAGTGCTTTCTCTAAACCACTTGACTTTTCATCTTGTAACATACAATATTCATGAGCATGCAGAGAGACTATTAATTCATCAATAGACATCTGAGTGAGATCTTTCGACTCTTCTATCGCTAATACTATATAATTAAACTTCTTCGACATAGAACGCAAAAGTTTCTCCATGAAACTCACATCATCAAATATCTCTTCGTTATGCTTCATTTTGTTTGCAAGCGTCCGCAGACGAGTCACATAGTTACCAACCTTTTCAGAGTTTTGCATTTTGATAACTTCATACTCTGCCCAGAAAGATTGCAGCTTCATCTTCTTTGCCTTATCAACACCTTTCAAGGAGCATTGCAAGGTCTCCCTTGCTTCTTTAGAACCCAAAGTACATCCGAAGTCTTCTCAAAGTTTGCTTCATCAACCCATTGATATAACAAGAACAAAGTTCTTCTTGTTCTCTCTTCCTTATCTCTTTTAATGTCGTCCTCCATGTGGTAGTCAATGTCATCTCTGCTTCAGCAATTAGCTCTTCATATCTATCCTCCAACGATCTCTTATAACTCTTTTGAGGAAAGCAACACTCTCATCTATATACTCTAGTTCTCATAGTTTGTGTTCATTAAGTTAGGAACTTGACCATGCTGACATTAATTTTCCATTTTGACCGAAGTCAAAAGGCTTGCTTTTGATATATATATATATATATCAATATAAATATATGTGTATTAAATGTACGTTGACCAATGTCAAAAGATAAATATGGTAGTTTTGGAATTAGCATGCATCTTTGGCGGAAGAAAAAGAATAATATGGCGTGAATGCTGGACAGGTTGCTTGCCAGATATATTTATTCTGCTTTGTAAATGTTTTTCTTTCATTTGTATTAGTGACCTCACCCAAATAGGGGGAGATTGTTGGATTCCTAGTTGGATTTGGGCTAGGTTCACTAATTAGGATGTCTGACCCACAATGTATAACCAGGGTCATGTGTTTTCAGTCTTAGAGTTTAGGCTAAATCTTTAGGTTCAACTTACATGGACCAGCCAGCAGAAGACTTCAGGAGACTCAAGACTTAAAAGAAATTCAAGTTCAGTATATGAGTTCGACGTTCGTCGAACTCAGCTCGACGATAGTCGTGCTCCGCTCGACGAACTCAGAGTTAATTCTCTGAGCTGAGATCGATGATATTCGAGCTCAGGTCGACAGAGTGTGGATTTCAACTTCAACAAATTCTTTCCAGAATATTTTCTCTGAACTCGGCTCGACAAAGACAGAATCTGTGCTCGACAAACTTGGACTGCAGAATTGGCAAGTTATTCACAGAATACAGATCGCTGAGCTCAGGTCGACGAACTTGGATCTCAAGTCGACGAACAAGTTTTCTCAGGTCGACGAATAGGATTTCTTAGCTCGACGAACTTAGGATCTCAGGTCGACGAAATCTGTTCTATGGTCGAGGATTTCTGTTGCAGTTCCAGACTTAGAATTTTCCCTCTTTTCTGTCCTTATTCCATATTATCTAGCAGTAATTCCTGAGTAATTAATGCTCATATTCTTTGAATATAGCCGTTATTGGCAGCATTAATTATGGTCTTCATCAGGTTAATTACTTGCTTAATTTATTGGGACAGTTGGGGAGACACATTAAAGAAATATTCTCCAGCCAATTTTCATTCTCCAGGACATCAGCAATTAATGCAGAGAATTCAAAATTCAAAGGAAAATTTTCGACAGAGAATATAAAAGAGATTTTTCTCTTTTCAGTCGATAGTAATAAGGACAGTGATACAAAACCAGAGAATATACAGAAAATCTCCTCAGACATTCTCTGTGCAGAAAACATCCTATTTTCACCTTGATCTTACTGAAGAAGAAGAACAACAACAATCATTATCAAGAGTCTTGTTCAACTTCAACTCTGGGAGATTTCAAGGACAACAAAGATTCTATCAGTTAGAAGTTCCTGGATTACTTCAAGTCAAGGCAGAAGACCTACACCCTGTGCAAAGGCTCCAAGTGATTTTGAAGAAGTCTTGACAACAATAAATCCACTAGTCTTCTCAGTTGTTTGAGAAAGAGAAGACATCATCAATTCTCTCTCCCCCTCCTGTATAAAGGGTTTATTAACTCCCTTCAAAAGTTTTTTAGTTTTTGGGCACCTGATCAAAAGCTCAAAGGGTTGTGAGATCTCCCAGGAAATAGATCTTGTGGTGGTAAGTCACCTGATCAAAAACCTGCTAGTGGATTCCTACCAGGGTGGTAGAAGAGTGGATGTACCCAGGTTGGGGAACCACTATAAAATTTCATGTGATGTCTGGTTGCCCTTTTTCTTGTTGTTCTTGCTGTGGCTATGTGATAGGCTAGCTATGCAACGAATATATTTCTGTGCTATGTTAGAGTAGAATAACTTAGATTGTTTTACCTTTCTGTTATTATTGGTATTACATATATTTTACTCTGATAAAAATCTTAAACAGCCAAAAAGTTTTATTACTCTATTCACCCCCCCCTCTAGAGTAAATCAGATCTAACCCCTATCATTCATGGAGGTATATATAGTGGCCTTATTATCGTAGAACATAGGTAGAGGATGGTTGTAGACCTCTCCTAAGTCAATCTTGAGAGCCCGTATTCACTTTAATTCAAACGTGGTCGACGCCATACTTCGATATTCCGCCTCTGCACTAGACCTAGAGATGACCGACTATTTCTTGCTCTTCCAGCTCACAAGGTTTTCCCCCACAAATGTGCAAAAGCCCTATGTGGACTTGCTGTAAGATCCCCTTTTTTATTTTTTTAAACCACCGAGATCTTAGGCCCAGTAACCGCCATTTTGCGATGACTCCATCCCCCAGGGAGGTTGACACCATGAAACACCGACTCTGCCGGCCATCTCAATCACCGACGACATGAAGTATATAATAATGAAGTAAACATCCAAGTCCACAATGTAATACATAAAGATGAAAACACGCCACATGTCCACATCATAACGGTATAAAAGAGAAAACAACGAAAACAAAGTAAAATGGGCTTATGCCCGGTACATCATATCCTCACTACGAGTCACTCGTGGAAGAAAATCTAAAACTAAGTGTTACCACTCACGGATCCAAAAGCCGGTGCACCCGAGCTAGACTGGCCCACCTCCATCTGCACCGTACTCCGCTGGTGTTGCATCTCCTGGGGCTACTCCCTGTCTTCCATCCGGTGCACCTAAAATGTTGTGGTCCACCGACCGTCAGTCAAACAAGACTCAGTCACAATCCCACACCCCTCTCCTAGTGGCTCCTAGGCACCGAGCGGAGAGGAGTGAAGAGGAGGACAACAAGGCAGAGAGTATAACAAACAGATGGATCCTAAACTAACAGAAGTATGACAGTAAAACATAATAGAAGTATAACAGTAAATTAAAGTGCTGAGCAGTAAGGTAAATATAAAAGAACTGAACAGAAAGTAAGAACAGTAACAAAAAGTAACCATTGATTTATAGGGATCAACCCTATAGACCAAGGGCTCATTTTGCAGGGCCTATCGTATAAACTGTCCCATACCAATTTATATGATAGGTGTCAAGTTTAAATGCAATTATTTATGTTATGCTTATATTATGCCATGAATCATACACATGCAACTCACGCACCCGACTCTATGCGCACAGACCTTTAGTTCCCCGGTTTTGGAGTTAGCTAAACTCTCAGGAGCCTCTCCGTCGTGGCAAATAGAGACAGTGGGCTGGGCCGCCACACTCCTAGACTTTGCATTCGCACTACCTAGCCTAGCCCTTACGTATGCCTCAACACTAAGAACACACAGTGGAGCCCCTGCGTACTAGTGCTGACAAATCAACCAGTCTTTCTTTGGCCAAGTGACATCTACACCCGCCGAGTCAACGTATCGACGTCGGCGAACGACCGTCCAATACCGAAGAGCCACCACATTTATGCACACGCAACATGACAATATATAATTCCGAGTCTCCAGCTCACCGGACTACCAAGTCCTCTTATCTCTATAATGAAAGTCCACCACCCGTGGGTCTAAAACTATCCATTCATTTCCAATTTAACTAAGATAAGTGAACATGTGTGGGTGTAGGATGGTGTTATTATTAGGAGTTGCTATTGTTCACATTATCCTTATGATTTAAGGTTAACCTTGGACTGCCCAGGGCCTACCCGGTGAAGGGTTCTCAAGGGCATTAGAAAATACGATGGGCTGAAATCCAAAGTTCCCTTTCTCAAGACACTTATTATTATTGTTTTCTACTCATGACCATCCCTTTATTAATATTTCAGTTGAGATAACCCTAGGTACATTTGACTCTCCATGCCAGCCTAGACTACCTCTTCTTACTATTCACAGACCAAGGGCTACATGACATGTACAAGGGAGACACCCCAAATACTCTTCCAAATGACCTAAAATTATTATGGGGTAACTATTATGTCAAATATGAGATAAATCCAGAAACATATAATTTTTCTAATTTAACTGATATTTTATTTATTTTCCTAAAAATCCAAATGCCTTAGTTTTGAATATGAAGTACCTTTTAAATCATGCAAAATGCTTCACAAAATTATGATAAATATAAGACATCTATTTTACTATAAATTGAAAGTCTCCTAATTTTCCAGCAAGGTTTAGACCTCTGATCAATTTTTTGAATATAAACCAATAAATATCAACTAAAGAAACAAGTGCTGCGAATAGACTTCGAGAAATTATGAGGAAATTCAAGCATGATTATAATGACATATAAACACTTCAGCCCCAGTTTCCTAATATTCCAGTAAATAATGAACTTTAATTTTAATTTTGAATAACATTCCACTTTCATCAATTAATGAAATAAGTACAGAAATTATACATCTAAAAATTATGATAGAATTTTCACATGAGCATATTGACCTAATAACACAACTGATTAAGTTTCACAATTTTCCAGCGAATAGTGAGATCATAATAAATAAATGATTATCAAGGGCTAACGCATATATTGCAAAGGAGGTACTAAAATTATTATTCCAAAATTTCCAATAAAATTACTAGAGACTCATAGTAACCATATGACCAGACTACCCAAGTTTTACAACATTTCACAGAGTTTTAATAGCCTAACATACAATTTTAAGATTTGTGCCCTAAGCTAGGGTTAGGGTTTTGAGGGGTTTAACAACCTCTAAATCCAATAAGAATTTTAACCAGAGGACCTTAACTGCCCTAGAGTCCTCTCCACTAAATTTCAAGTCATTTCAAGGTCATATGACCACATATCCTTCAAACACTGGGTTAGCACATACATAGAGCCTACCCTAGAGTTCTAGGGCTCCACCCTTCAAATTTTGACAAAAGTCAGTGGTGGGGGTGTTTCATGTGCTAGGAAGGCAGAGTGCCAAATTTCATAGCCTTTGGGTGTGGTTTGCTAACTCAAGAACACTTAGAGCACTTTTGCCCTAATTTGACCTAAGTAGGGTTAATCTTTGCCTACACAAATACCCTATTAAAACAAACCAAAATGGGGTGATATTTTTACCATAGCCTTATAATATCCCCCATGGTCACCCACCAAAGGTTTGGGGGTGTTTGAGGTGTTAAAGCACCTAATTAAATTATATATAGTTTATAAAATATTCACAACAACTATAGAAATTTTTTTCCAAAAATTCTGATTTTTGGACAATCTAAGGGGAAGGTTATAAGGAGCCTATGTTACAAATTTCAAAGCATTTTGATGAGTGGTTTTGTGTGGGCACTAATTCTAATGTCTGGTCATGCCTGTGTATAGGTTGCACCAAAATGAGTTCTGTGGTCACACCATGTTTCAAAATTAGTTCAAATAAATTTTAAATTAAACTAGACTTCAAGCACTTCAATATTTATGTTGGCCACTTTTATAGTAGAGTCCTCTAAATATTTTTAATAATTAAAACCATCTACTGCTAATAATCTCCAGAAAATCAATAACATTAATATCATTTAAATGCCTTGATCAAAACGGACGGCATCTGCTCATCCTCAACCTCCAGCCAAGGGCCGAGATTGGCCCGACCTGGAGCCTCTTCCAGTCCACTTTTTGGCCACCCCGACCACCTCCCTGGCCGGCCACCAACACCACCACCTTCGTTGAGGTAGTGGCTAGCGTTTGGCGGCGACCATGCCGCCGGAGGCGGTGGTTTTCGGCAAACTCAACACCACCATTTTCCATGAAAATTTTGAAAATACAAGCTCCCAATCAGGCTCAATTGAGCCCGATTTCTCTACCTAAATCGATCTAGATCTAGCACTAAGAGAGGGGAAGAGGATCGGACCTCAGTGCGGGTGGTTAGCCGCGTCGATCGTCGGTCCCCCATTCTCGGCCGTGAAGCTTTGGGCGCCATGGTGATCCTTGCACAGAGGGCTCAAAATCTTCAGGAAAGAGGGGGGTTTTGTTCCTCTCCACTCCCTAAAGATGTTTAAAGAAACAATTGGGGAGAGGAGGGCTCAAGGCATGAATTGCCATTATCACCATTAATGGTGATTTTCAGCCTTAGTGAAATCCCCTTGAAATTCACCTCCCCTTGACCCCAATTCATTTGAAAACTCATCAAAATTGATAGGGGAGATGAATGCTAATTAATTGGTGAAGAATGGAGGGGTGATTCACCTTCCCCACCATGAATGACTCTCTTTCTCACTCTCTCTCCTCCATTTTGGGGAAAATTGAGCTCTCTCTCTCTCCTAGTCACCACACGAAATTGGGTGACATAAATGATAATTTCAGCTCCCTTGGACTGAAGAGCCACCTAAATTGAGGCTAGCCCAAGTGGATTGGGCTTGATTGGCTCAATCTAAGTGATTTGACCTAATTAGGGCAAATTGGACTTTTGGGCAAATTGACCAAATGAGTGACCCCATGATGGGGCTTTTTGTGCCATTGGGTTCCTTATGACATTATGACATTAGGGGTGGGGTCAGTTTCAAGTTATGGTGGACGATTGGGGTAGTTAGTGAAGGATTGCCCTTTTTGACCTAAGAGGCATTTTGGTCAATTGGCCAAATTGAAGGCCCCCTAATGGGGCTTTTTGGTACCCTAGGTCTCTCATGATGCCTTTAACCTAAATATGGGGTCAATTCCATGTTGTGATGTGCAATTTGGTCAATATATGAAGAATTGACCATTTTGACCTAATTACGGCTTATGGTTGACTTTTGTCAACTTGACCTCTTTGGTTGGCCCCAATGGGTCTTAGGTGTCACTCTGGACTCCTTGATGGCCTAGGGGTGTTGGGGTGGGGTTAAGGAGTCGAGTTGGAGCCCTAAAGTCAAGCCCTAAGTTGGGTATTTAAAGTTTACTATTTGCAGACCAAGGTGCTTTATCACCTTTTTGCCTAGATCTACAAGGGTTTATATGCTCCCTGGATTTTATCATGACTTAGTCATGATAAAATCACTCTGGGGGGGTCTGGCTGTTTGAGGGATGTTACAAATCCCAACACATAAAAATAAAAATTTCGTCCCCGAAATTCAGGTTAGGCCTGTGGGGTTTCTACGAAAGGTAATAAAAGTAACATCCCAAAATTAAATTATACCTGAGGTGTTGAGCTCCGAGTCTCTGCTGCATCAAGTCCCATGGCTCCCAGGTATGCTCCTCTTGATCGTGATTTCTCCACAGGACCTTGACCAGCGAAACCTTCTTGCGGTGCAAGACTCGCATCACCGTGTCGTCAATCCGGACCGGCTCTAGGTGATTTGACCGATCAGATACTACCGGCCCATCTGTGGTATCTATAACCTGCCCCGGCCGTAGTAGAGCCATCCTAAGGGAGGAGACGTGGAAAATTTCGTGCAGACCCTCCTGTTCCGGTGGCAGCTCCAGCTTGTATGTAAGGGATCGATCCGCTCTAGGATCCTGTAAGGACTCATATATCTCTAGCTGAGCTTCTTCTTCCGACCGCGATCTCGTGAGACTCCATGCATTGGTCGTATCTTCAAGAATACCCGGTCTCCAACCTGGAACTTTACCTAACGATGTCTCGCGTCATAATACTTGGCCTGCTTGCTCTGCGCCTCCAGCATCTGATCCCGTATCAGCCTCACCTGAGCCTCGGTATCCTCAACAAACTCTGAGCCCAGCATCTTCAGGTCCTCATCCTGTATCCATGATAGCGGAGTCCTACAACTTCGTCCGTATAGAGCCTCATAAGGGGCCATCCCTATGCTGGACTGGTAGCTGTTGTTATCATAGGACTCGACTAGTCGCAAAAGCTTCTCCCAAGACTCTCTATAGCCCAGAATGCATAGGCAAAGTAGATCCTCCAAAGTCCGATTGGTGTGCTCCGTCTGCCAGTCTGTCTGAGGGTGGAAGGCTATACTGAATGTTAGTCGAGTGCCCAAGTAGGTCTGCACTGATCGCCACTCCCTGGATGTAAATCGTCCATCCCGATCTGACGCGATCGTCCTGGGCACGCCGTGATAACGAATGAACTGCTCCACAAACTTCTGCACCAGCACACCAACCGATTCATCCTTCCAGATCGGGATAAATCTGGCTACCTTTGTCAGCCGGTCGACGATTACCCAGATCGAATCGTTCCCCGTCCGAGATCGGGAAAGCCCATGTATGGAATCCATTGCGATATCATCGAACTTCCACTCCGGCACCGAGAGTGGTTGCAACAATCCTGCAGGGTTCCTGCACTCCGCCTTCACCAGCTGGCATATCTCGCAGTGGGTCATAAAGTAGGTGATATCCTTCTTCATGCCTGGCCAATACATGGTCTTCTTCAGATCCGCAGTCATCTTCGTAACCCCCGGATATACCGAATACCGGGTGCAGTGGGCCTCCGTCATGATATCCTCCCAGACCTGGCCTCCCTCTGGTATATAAACCCATCCTCTGAAGCACACCAGGCCATCCCTTTGCGTGTAATCTCCAGCAGTGCCTGCCTCCAAGGCCCGGAACATCAGCTCTAGCTTGGCATCTTGCCTCTGCCCATCTCTGACTCAATCTCAAATGTCATATGTGGCGCTCATCGCGGCTAGATACTCCTCATAGAGCTCGGGGTCATCAGACAATACCAGCGTGATGTGCATATCTTCTAATATTTATACCAACTCCATGGACATAATCTGGGGCTCAGCTTCGGAGGTGGCGGCTCTCCGACTCAGCGCATCAGCTACCACATTCGCCTTCCCTAGGTGGTAGTGCATCTCGTGCTGATAATATGCTAGAAACTCCACCCATCGCTTCTGCCTGATATTTAGCTCCTTCTGCGTGTCCACGTACTTCAAATTTTTGTGATCAGAGTATATGTCGCAGTAGACACCATAGAGGTAGTGCCGCCAGACCTTCAGAGCAAACACGACCGCTCCAATCTCTAGGTCGTGCACCGGGTAGTTCTGCTCATGCTTCTTCAACTGGTGGGATGTTGTGTATTGTATCTACACTAACCCAGATTTGATGAAGTCACCCTTGAACTAAGACGAATTAAGTTGTATTTGATGCTTGGTTTGAGTTATGTGTTTGCAGGAATTCTTTTGGGAAGTGTAGACCAATGTCAGTCTACAATGGGTCACCAAACACACAATGTAATCCCTCATTGTGTATTCCAAAGTGTTGACTCATGTGTAGCCTCTCTATTGGGATACACTTCATATTCAAGCTCTAGGACTATGTGAAAAGACTTGATGCTGGTCATCCCTTAAAAGAAGACAAATCAGTCAAGAAAATTTTCCTAAGCAAAGTACTAGAGTAGTTCCTTACTTACTCGAGTAAGTTACTGAATTCATACTCGATTAATAATACTCTTACTCGAGTAGATAAGATGTATCTCGAGTAGTTACATCAACTACTCGAGTAGTTCCCTTTCTTCTCTCGAGTTTACAGGAATTCTCTTCTCAAAATTTTTCTAAGTTAAATACTCGAGTAGTACTATATAGTACTCGAGTAATTCTATCTTTGTCTCGAGTAATTGGACTCTGACTCTCGTGTAGTTCTCACTTACTCGAGTAGTCTAAATCATATACTCGAGTAGTTCATCTACTACTCGAGTAGTCCAGTGTTTATACTCGAGTAATCCAGAATTCCTTTCCTGAAAATTTCTCTAAGTGAATTACTCGAGTAGTTAATGTTATATACTCGAGAAGTTCTTTGTGTCTCGAGTAGTTTATCTTCTATACTCGGGTAGTACCGTTTTCTTGTTCCAGAAATTTTTTAAGTCTTTGTCTCGAGTAGTTTCTTATATACTCGAGTAGTTCATTCTTATATACTCGAGTAGTATTTCTTATACTCGAGTAATATACTCCACCTCTCGTGTAAGTACCCAAGTACTCAAGTAAGTTATTTTTGTTACTCGAGTAGCTGATTCCTTGAACTTTTATTTACTCGAGTAGTTGACTTCATGTACTCGAGTAATGACCTCATTCCCTCTCGAGTAGTTTTTTCTTATATACTCGAGTAGTCATCTTCTACCTACTCGAGTAGTGTTGGATGTACTCGAGTAGTCTGTTATATCTCGAGTATTTTACTTTAACTTTTCCGAAAATTCTTTAAGTCCAGAATAAGGGTCTTATTATTGAACTTTGACGTGATTGGTCCACATGTCTCTCATAATGACGCAATTATGGCTAATCTTCTCATCTCCTATAAAAGGTCTTGTCTAAACCGACAAACCCTAAGTATCAGAAGTTTTTGCAGCCCAATATTCTCAAGTTTTTTGTTTTCTCTTTCTCTCTCCAAGAAACGAATACCGTCGCCGCCGCCGTCGCTGATTCCCGATCGGCTAGGGTTTTGATTTAAGAGGATTCAGATCAAGAAGGCTCTCCAGATCGTGATTCGCTCAACTCCTTATCCTCTGATTAGATCGATTGTGAGAAGCCAAGAAGATCCAGATCTGATATTGCCGAGATTTTCTTCACCATTCTGATAAAGCCGAAAAGTCTAGCAGAAGAAGATCCTGGCCGATTTCTTGCAGATCTGAACTACGATTCATTATTTGTATTTCTTTACAAATTTATTTCATTATTGTAGGAGATATTTTCTCCGAGTGTAGGAGTTTTTCAACTCTGAGATTGTAGCAAGTTTTACCTTTCGAGTGTAGATCCGTCTTGTGGATCGAGATTGTAGGAACGTTGTTCCAAGGGTAGGATTGTTTTTCAATCCGAGATAGTGGAGTAGCCGAGTCTAGTGTATTGCTAAATCAGTGAGGGAAAGTGGATGTACCCAAGGTTGGGTAACCACTATATATCTTGCCTTGTCTGTGTTTGTTTGTTTGGTAGATAGATTTGTGCATTGGTTTGAGATTTTTTTTATTCCGCAAAAAGACGCACAACTCACCTATTCACCTCCTCTAGGTGATTTAGGTTGCCAACTATTAACTTTCAATTGGTATCAGAGCGAGGTTGATCGTTAAAAGGTTAACACCTTGATCAGATCCTTCAATAGTTGTCTTTTGAGATCTACCAAAATGGACAAGGCTAAAGATTTTGACAAGCTTCCTTTGTGCACCAAAAATAATTTGCCCATGTGGAAAGAGTGTAACGCCCCCACCTGTCACATGACATATAATGGTGGGTCCGTCCGGGGCTCCACGCCATATATCACAAAGAGAGAATCAAGTTCTTCATGGAAGCTGTGGATCCAAGGATCTTCATGATAGTTGAAGAAGGTCCTTACATCCCTACGACCATCTCCACTATAGATCCAACTAAGAAAGTCCCTAAGAACTTATGGATCTAGATAAGGATGAGATTGCACTTGTTTCATTGGACAAAAAGTCAAAAAATATTATAGCAAGTGCATTCGATGATTCAATGCTGCAAAACCTGATTCACTCCCAGTCTGCAAAGGAGATGTGGCAGTCATTAGTTACCTTGATGGAAGGTACAAAAGAAGTAAGGGAAGATAGAAGATCCCTTCTTAATCAGAAGTATGAAGCTTTCCGACAAGGAAACAAAGATACCATTGCTGACACCTTTGAGAATTTCTTCAAGATAGTGAATGGGCTAAGGGTATATGGCAGAGTCTTCACTAATGGAGAATTAAACAATAAGTTCTTGAGATCCCTAACTAAGGAATGGGATAACAAGGTCTGTGCCATAAGGGAGTTTGGAAAACTGGCCGAGACAGATCCTCAGAATCTCTTCGGAAAGCTTATGTCATATGAGCTTCAACTCAACACCAGCAAGGCTGAAGAAGAGAAGAGCAGGTCTGCATTCAAAGAGAAGTCTGTTGCTTTAAAGGCAGATACCTCTAAGAAGACAAAGATTGTTTCTCCTACTCCAGCACAAGAAGTTAGTGAAGAAGAAACCTCAGAGCCAAGCACCTCAGGCTCTGAACTATCAGAAGGAGAGTTCTCAGTACTCTCACGACAGTTCAAGAAATTCTTGAACAAGAAGAAGCATTAGAAAGGTAAGGATGCCTCCTATAAAAGATCACGATATGATGGTGATCGTCAATGAAAAGGCTCAAGCAGCCATGATAGGTATTCCTCTAAACAGAACAAACATGTTTCTACTGACGTTATCTGTTATTGTTGTAATAATCCAGGACACGTCATCGCTGACTGCCCTCACAAGAAGGAGGGTGGTAGAAGAGAGGAAAAGAAGTCCTCATACAATAAGAAGAGGACAGAAAAGAGCTTGATGGCCAAAAAGGGCAAGACTCTTAGTGACTCCGACTCATCTGAGTCGAGTGAAGAAGAAAAATCCTATTTTGGGCTCATGGCTCAAACTGATGAAGAACAAGAGCCCCAGTTCACTGGGAAGGTAAACTCTGACACCCCTCTTTCAGATTCTGAAGTTTCTGAACATGATTGTGAGGATAGCTCTTCTGACGATGAGTCAGAACTTATGGCCCAATATAAGGAGTTAATCATGGCTTACGACAAATGTCACCGAGTCGTGAAAACTCAGGCTAAAGAGATAAAGTCTCTCAAAGCTGAAGAGAGCATCTTGAGAGAGAAAGTCGCAAAGACGGACTCGCTCGAAGAGAACTTCAATAATGTTATTGAAGAATATAACAAAGCTCTTGAGCACCTTGATCTTAAAGAGAAAATCATCAAAGAACTGGAAGCCCAACCTGCTGCTGAAAAGAAACTTGTTGAAAGTTTCTCGAAGCCCGAGACAGTTCTTCCATTCATTGTTGAATTCTCAGCAAAGGCCAAGGGTGCTGGACTAGGCCATGAAGAACCTCCTAGTATGTCTTGTAGGAGAAAAAAGGCTCAACGAAAGAATAAGGCTGGCAAAAAGGCCTTAGCCAAAGAGAAGGGGAAAGCCCCTCAAGATCAGACCACGTTCAAGAAGGTTATATTTCCTTCAAATGAGTTTGATCTTGACTCATCATACAGACACTTTGCTAGGCCTACCTATGTAGAGCCAAAGTCCTGTTATCAAGGATGGACTCGACCCAAAAACTTTGGCGAAAGTGTCTTTAAGGCACCTTATGAAGAAGTCATTATTCAGAGCTATGACCCTTTCAATCATGGCCATAACTTCAAGAAGGCACCAAAGGCAAAGCCTGTTGTAGGAAAGCCAGTGAAGGAGAATAAAACATGTGATTGTCATCATCATGAAGCATCTTCCTCCAGGAATGCTGCCCCTGCTAGACCTCATTTCCAAAAGGCCAAGCAGGAGAACATAAGACAAAGATACAACAGATTTGACTGTTGGTGTTGTGGCAGAATTGGTCACTTTGCCATTGATTGTTGGTTTAATCCCAGAAATATTGCAACCCCACATGTTGGCAATATGAGGAAGACCACTCCTAATGCTAATATTCGTAGGGGGAGTGTTCTAACCCAAGACCAAGGACCTAAACGTATTTGTGTTCCTAAGGAAAACTGATTGTGATTGCAGGTATGTCCAAAGGCCACCAAAACACCAATCTGGTATTTGTACATTGGTGCTCTCAGCATACGACCGGGACAAGAAGCCTAATTCAGAACTTTACTCCAGTCGTGAATGGACCGAAGGTCATCTTTGGAGGTTCAGACCGTGGAATCACTAAAGGCTACGATATGATTACAAACGGTAATGTATCCTTCTCAGATGTGGCTTACGTTGAAGGTTTGGAACACAACCTAATAAACATAAGCCAACTATGCGATAAAGGATACATAGTTGAGTTTCACGCTGATAAGTGCTTAATAAAATCTGTTGACAACATGGAAACGATTCTATCCGGCACTCGAAGCAGAAACATTTTCTGTTTAAATTTCATTAGTATAGATTATTTGACAATAGTGTGCTTTTTAGCAAAAGATAGTGCATCTCTTGGTGACCAATGGCACAAGAGACTAGCACATATTAATTCCAAAACTATTAATAAATTATTTTCAATGAACTTAGTACGTGATGCCCCAAATGTCAAGTACGTCAAAGATAGACCTTGTCATGCATGTTTAAAAGGCAAGCAAACAACGACTACCTTTATAAGCGTTATTGGCAAGGATTCTAATAGATGTCTTCATCTACTGCATATGGACTTGTTTGGTCCACTGCAAATTAGAAGTTTGGGAGGTAAGGATTATACGCTGGTAATTGTTGATGATTACACGCGCTTTGCATGGGTGTTCTTTCTGAAACACAAATCAGATACCTTCAAAATCTTTACTAATTTTGTCAGGCATGTTCAGAACGAGTACAACTGCTCCATAGTCAAAATCAGAAGTGACAATGGAACAGAGTTTAAGTCTAGGGCCATGACAGAATTTTGTGAAAGCCTGGGTATCTTTCATGAGTTTTCCTCTCCTCGCACTCCTTAACAAAATGGAGTGGCAAAGAGAAGGAATAGAACACTCATAGAGGCCTTCAGGACCATGTTGAGTGATGCTTCACTTCCGGAATATTTCTGGGCTGAAGCCGTCAACATTGCATGTCACATGCAAAATCGAGCCCTCATAAACAAAAACTATGATAAGACACCTTACAAACTTCTGAAAGTCAGGAAACCAACAGTCTCATATTTTAGAATTTTTGGCTGTAAATGCTTCATGCTAAACAATGACAAGTATCATACTAATAAGTTTAGCGAAAAGATTTTTGAAGGTATTTTTGTAGGTTATAGTAGCCATAGTAAGACATATAGGATTTTTAATAGAAAAACATTGGTGGTAGAAGAATCGATACATGTTGTATTTGATGAGACGAGCTTGCTGCAAAGCAACTCCTCTAGCGTGCTTATTGAAGATGCAGGTGCAAAGCTGAAAGAAATTAGCTTGGATGGACCGTTCGAAGACAAAGGTGAAAAGATCATCAAGATCACCACTCCAACCCCTATCGGAGAGCCTGATGATCAAGATGAAGAAGTCATCCAAGATGAAGAAGTCACTTCGGTGATAAAAGACAATCCAGATGCAAGGACTCTAGAGCTCAGACATCTGAAGGATCACCACATGGACCAGATCATAGGAGATCCCTGTGATGGTGTCAGAACTCGTAGAGGTACAACTAATGAGAATCTATATTTAAGTTTTCTCTCGCAGGTTGAACCAAAGAAGTTTGAGGAAGCAAACACAGACGTATCGTGGATAATGGCGATGGAAGAAGAACTAAACCAGTTCAAGCGCTGCAAAGTATGGAAACTTATTCCAAGACCCAAAGGTAAGGACGTCATTAGGACAAAATGGGTCTATAGGAACAAGATGGACGAGGATGGAACGATTATAAAGAACAAGGCAAGACTTGTCGCAAAAGGTTCTCGTCAAGAAGAAGGAATCGACTTCGACTAGACGTATGCTCCAGTGGAAAGGCTGAAGGCAATAAGGTTATTTCTAGCATATGTTGCACTCAAAGGCTTCACTGTCTATCAAATGGACGTGAAGTCTGCATTCCTTAATGGAGACATAAAGGAAGAAGTATATGTAGAACAACCTCCATGTTTCATTGATTCTAACTTTCCTGATTATGTTTACTTACTACACAAAGCATTATATGGTCTGAAACAAGCCCCTCGGGCTTGGTATGAGACACTGTCTACCTTTCTACTTGAGAACAAGTTCACAAGGGGAAAGATAGATAAGACATTGTTTCTTAGGGAAATTAAAGGCAAGATTCTGATAGTGCAAATCTATGTCGATGATATTATCTTTGGCTCTACTGATGACAACCTCTGCAAGAAGTTTTCAAAACTTATGCAAGGGAAGTTTGAAATGAGCAGTATGGGCGAGCTGAAGTATTTCTTAGGGCTTCAGGTGAAATAATCTGAAGATGGAATTTTCATCTCGCAGACCAAGTTTACCAAAGAGCTAATTAAGAAATTCGGAATGGAGAACGCAACCTCGATAAGGACTCCAATGGGTTCAATGATGTCTCTGGACAAGGATGAAAAAGGGAAACCTTTTGATGAAACCAAGTACAGAAGCATTATTGGATCCTTGCTCTACCTTACTGCAAGTAGACCTGACATAATGTTCTCAACATGTGTCTGTGATAGATTTTAGGTGAACTCTAAGGAATCTCACTACACTCCTGTGAAGCGGATTTTGAGATACCTTAAAGGTACACCAAATCTTGGCTTATGGTACCCAAGAATTAACGATAGCAAACTAATAGGTTTTTCAGATGCAGATTTTGCAGGTAGCAAAGACGACAGGAAAAGCACTTCAGGGACTTGCCAATTCTTTGGAAGAAGGCTTATCTCCTGGAGTAGCAAGAAGCAAAACTGTGTGCCAATTTCAACTGCTGAGTCAGAGTACATCTCTGTAGGCAGTTGATGTGCACAGTTACTTTGGGTAAAGAATTAGTTTGAAGAATACAACATGAAGTTTCAAAACATCCCTTTGTTTTGTGACTCTTCCAGCATAATTGCAATAGCCAACAACCCAGTCTCGCACAGCCGGACAAAGCATATAGAGCTAAGGTATCACTTCATCTGGGAGCATGTGGAGCATGGGGACATAGATCTTCAATATGTCTCTACAGATAGGTAAATTGCAGACATTTTCACGAAGCCGCTGGACGAGACCAAGTTCTTATTCTTCAAAATAGAACTTGGGATGCTCAATAAAGAAGACTAGAGAAGCTGGACTTGCAAGTAGGCTCAAGGCTCTAAGGTTAGTCAAAAAATTGGAGTTTTCCAAAAATTTAACTCTTTGACTCGAGTAAGTAACAGCCTACTCGAGTAAGAATATGATCTACTCGTGTAGTGAAATGATATACTCGAGTAGTCTATTTGACCTACTCGAGTAGTCGACTGACATACTCGAGTTGTAGACGGACATACTCGAGTAGTCCACTTCACATACTCGAGTACCTCACCCCCTACTCGAGTAATTCCAGACATCTACTCGAGTACTTCAATACATCTACTCAAGTACTTCTATTTCTCTACTCTAGTCATTCCAGAGTTCTTTACTCGAGTAATTTCTCTCACTCGTGTATATGCCGAGTCTCTTTTTCAAATTTTCTTATGCGCAAACCAAGGCTAATGCTGCCTCTTTATGGGTTATTTCAGTCTTTTTCAAATAATTAGACCTAAAACTAAGGTTATATAAATAAGAACATCCGGAAATAACCTACACGAAATCATTCCGCCCTCTCGAGTTCCCGACTGGCTCTTCACCTTCCTCAGTCAGTTGTAGAGCTGCGCGCCTTTCTTCACCCCGTCGACATTCTCTAGGGTTTCTGAATCTCTCGGACTCCTGAATCATGGTTACCCCCTTTAAAATCGGTGTGGGTTCAGAATTAGTCACCGCCGGGATTACAGAGCTCTCCGACGACTTCCATAATCTCATGATTTTGCTCGACACCGCCGGATTAACCTTCGTTCTTCAAGAACCCTGTCGAATCCTCTTCCCCGAAGTTGCAGAATTTTTCAGGAACCTCAAGGTCAGGCACAATGGCACAGTTTTGAAGTCTACAGTTAAAGATCTCAAGATCAAACTTTCTTCAACCTCTGTTTCTCAACTCCTTCAACTGCCAGTTCCAGATGCTGATGATGTTCTGGGTGATGAAGAGTATGCCAGAATTTGCTTATTATGTGGAATTTCTGCTGATGCAAAATACATCAATAGGTCTGATATGGATGCTGAAGGAAAATTCTTGGTTGATGTCATTGGAAAAATTCTTCTATGCAAGACAAACTCTATCAGAGCCATACCCCTTTTCTTCTTTGACATTATGCAAGCAATAGTCTGCAGAAAGACATTTCAGTTTGGTATGATGATCTTGGACAAGATTAAAAACAGCATTAAATCTCCCAACTTTGCCAGATTCATTTCCCTGCTTCTCTATGAGATAAATCCAGAGGTATTCAGTTTGTCCAAGGGGAGTATTATTCACCACATGAAGAAGGTCTCCATCTCCTCAATTAAAAGATGGGAGCTCAAGTTGCAAAATCCCTCTCAAGCTGCCAAAGTTTGTTGGATCCCTAGTTTGGATTTGGGCTAGTTTCACTGAGTTAGGATGTCTTTGACCCACCTTGTATAGTCAGGGTCATTGGTTGTGTCCTAGAGTCTAGGGTTTGTCCTTAGAACATCATCCTGTGGACCAGCAATCCTCCAGACTACCAGAGAAACTCAAGACTTAGAGATATTTTCAACTCAAGGAAATCTGTTCGACGTTTGTCGATCTCAGCTCAACGAACCATATTCTTTGGTCGACAAATTCTGGTCGACGATTTGAACTCTTCTCAGCCAGAGACTTCTCAGATTCTAAGTCCACAATCATTCTTCGGTCGACGAATTTTGGATCTCTGTTTGACGAATGATGATTGTCTGTTTGACGAATGATGATTGTCTGTTCGATAAATGATGATTGTCAGTTCGACGAAGATTGTATCAGAATTGACAAGATTCCCTTGAAGACTAATTGCTATTGTCTGGTCGACGAACTCATCAGCTCAGCTTGACGAACTGTGAACTCAGCTCGACGATTCCTGTTCTTCGTTCAACGATTCCAGACTAGGTCTTCTCCAGTTTTCCGTCTCTTTTTCTTGGCGATAATTCCTGAGTAATTAATGCTCAATCCTCTCGGAATGTTACCGTTAGAACGAGCATTGATCATGGATTATTTCATGCCGTTTTTCCATGGGACAGTTAGGGAATTCATTGATTGTCGCTTCCTTCCCAGGCCGACTGCAATTACTGCTCAAGCATTCAAATTTCGTGTGGTTTTTCAGTCAGTGAGAAGAAAAAACAAGATCAAGCAATCCTGCTAATATAGATCACATTCAAGAAGCTTTCTATATACAAAAAGAAAGGAAGATTGCAGACAGACAAATATACTGTCTTACAGAAATCAAAAGTTTCACACTGCAATCAGCCTAGGCCAGAGGACATCATCATCTAGAAGAAGAAGAACATACAATCTCTATCAATAGTCTTCTTCCTTCAATCCTACATGACAACTTCAGAAGGACAACAATCTCTATCTGTCAAAGAAGTTCCTGAAGCAATCTCTGGTCAAGGCAATCAAGTTTTTGAAGACCTGTCACCCTGAAGCAGAGCTCCAAATTTCCTGATCCATTCAAGATCTCAGGGGGAGCAATCTGCTGAAATCAATCCACTAGTCTTCTCAGTTGTTATTGAGAAAGAGAAGACACCATCACCCTTTTCCATCTTCTGTACAGGGTTTTAAGTCCCTTCAAAATTATTCCTGGTTGCAAGTCTCCTACCAAAAGACTTGAGGTTTTGGTTTTTGAGCACCTGAACAAAAGCTTATTGGTGTCAGGCACCTGATCAAAAATCTGAGTGGATTCCTACCAGGGTGGTAGAAGAGTGGATGTACCTAGGTTGGGGAACCACTATAAATTTCTTGTGTCGTCTGGTTGCCCTTTTTCTTTTGTTTTGGCTGTGTTCTGTGATTTGTTAGGTTGCTGTGCCTTTTACTTTATTTGCTAATCTGTTCACCTAGGATTACAACAAAAGTTGTAAAGTTTTTTAAGAGAGCACAATACTCTATTCATCCCCCCCCTCTAGAGTATTTCAGATCTAACCTTCACTTTCAATTAGTATCAGAGCCAGGTTGATTAAACTACCACACCTTAAGATGTAAATTGGTTGTACAGGCTAACACCTGAACCATAAAGATCCCTCTTGTTAGATCTGATTGTTTTGTTTCTGTTATTAGATTTATTTCTTCACCGAAATGGCTCAAAACAAAGATTTTGCAAGCATCAGACCTCCAGTATGCAATCTTAACAGATTTGCCATCTGGAAGGCAAGAATCAAATTATATATGAACTCTATTGATGAAGATATCTACAATTCTATTTTGACAGGTCCGCCACAAGTCTTCACATTCTCTGGAACATCTTCAAGCACAACAGCAGTGCCACCACCTGAGTGGACTGAAGCCCAGAAGAAAGCCAAAATTGCAGATGCAAAAGCAATGAACATCTTGGCTCAGACAATGTCTGATGACATATTTCAGAAGGTGGCTGAGTGCACGTCAGCCAAGGCCATTTGGGACTCCCTCAACCAAATGGTAGCTAGTTCAGCTGATGAAAGGAAAGATAGGAGATCAAATCTCATATCCCTGTATGAGAATTTTAAGAAGGATGAGGCTGAATCAGTTGCTGAAATGTATAATAGGTTGAGCTCAATCATCAATGAGTTTAAAATCTTGGACAAAGATATCACCCTCACAGAGGTGAATGACAAAATCTTGATGTGCTTCCCTAGCTCTTGGGACTCAAGAATCGGGCCTATCAAAGAAGCCAGAAGCCTAAATGAGATATCAACTGAATCTCTGCTAGGCAAACTAAAGTCTTATGAGCAGTTGATTAAATCAAGAGAAGCAGCTGAACAGAAATCAACAACTCCAGTGAGAAAAGATCACAGTATAACTTTCAAGGCATCAGAGGAAAGTGAGACCTCAGCATCCAATGAAGAAATAATGAGCCTCTTTACAAAAAGATTTTATAATATGGCTATAAAGGACTTCAAAAGAAAATCATCCAGGCAGGATGATAAGCCCAAATATGACAAGACACCAACCAAGGAGGTTGTGTACTTTGGATGTAGAAAGCCTGGACATTACATCTCTGAATGTCCAGAAAGCCAGAAGAAGGAGAATAGCAGAGAAAAAGACTCCAGGAGAAAACACAGCAGTAGACCCTCCTCCAGCAAGTACAAAAAGAGAGACAAAGGCTTTGTTGCTGAAACATGGAGTGCTACTGAAGAAGAATCATCCTCTTACAACTCAAGTGAAGAAGAGGAAGAAGCAAGATCCAAGGAGGTTTACCTTATGGCAATTGATGCCTCCAGGAGCAGTTCAGGATCAGAAGGTGAATCTGAAGATGAGGCAGCCTCAGAGTCAGAGGCAGATCAGGTACTTTCAAGTTTTGATTTTAATTCTGATTCATTTAAAATTGAATTCAAATCTATGTGTTTAGATTTAATTAGTTCAGAGAAAGAAATAAAAACACTTAGATAAAAACTAAGAAATCTTGAATCTGTTAACTCAAAAAATCTTAAACTAAAAGATCAACTAACTTTAGCAAATGAGCAGATAATTAAATTAAAATCTGATTTATGTGAGGCTAAACAACTTGAGCAATCTCTCAATGGAAGAAGTCTCAAGCTGATGGACATAACAAGCACAGTAAATGCCAGATTAAATGACAAGCTGGGCTTGGGTGCATCATCAGGTTTGCCCCCCATAATTAAGAAAAATATCCTTACAACACCCATTAAATTTGTTTCTGCCAAGGGAAAAGAGAAGATAATAGACAAACTAATGTCTAAAAACAATCCAAATCCCATAGACAAGAGCAATAAAAATCAGAAAACAGCTAATAAAAACAAGGTTCAGCAGCATTCGTCGAACCCAGATCGACGAAATGTGGCCCGTTCGTCGAACCTAGATCGACGAATGCTGAATGCAAACTTCAGTAATAACAATTCGTCTAACTACGATCGACGAACTTTGTATGGTTCGTCGAGCATAGGTCGACGAACATGGGGCGCAGAAAATGACTATTGTCATTCTCTGAGCTGAGATCGACGATCTCAGCCCTATTCATCGAACACTGGTCAACGAACTTACAGAAACTCATCGAACCCAGAAGGACCAAACATAAATCATTTCTCTTACAGAAATTCTAAGCCAGCTAATAAACCATTCAATCTAGTAGTTGATTGGGTTATTCCACCTAGGAGATATCACCCCTTAGGTTATAAATCTCAACCTACTTTGTCAGTTATATCCAGCTTTTCATTTCAACAAAATAAAGGACCCAAGGTGACCTGGGTCAAGAACAATTGATTTTTGTTTTTCATTACAGGTACAGGTGAAGAGCTGTCCAAGGGTGAGTCAGACCTGGTACTTGGATAGTGGTTGCTCCAAGCATATGACAGGCAGCAAGGACAATCTATCCAATTACAAGTCCAAACTAGGACCAAAGGTCATCTTTGGTGATTCAAATAGTGGTCAGTCTGAAGGATATGGAACAGTAAATATTGGAACAGTTACTTTCAAGAGAGTAACATATGTAAGAGGACTCAAACATAACCTAATATCCATAAGCCAATTATGTGATGAAGGTTATCAGGTACACTTTACCTCTTCCTCCTGTTCTATTATTAATAATGAAATCAAAACTGTTTTAATTGGACTTAGACAAGGTAACATATATCTAGTAGATTTTATTTCTGCCAAAACTGATGTTTGTTTACTCAATATCACTAGTAACCAAAATGAGTTGTGGCATAAAAGATTAGGTCATGTAAACCTTAAAACTATAGATAGGTTATCTAAAGACAACATTGTTAAAGGCTTACCTTCTGGCCCCTACAAGAAGGAAAACCTATGCAGGGCTTGTCAATTAGGCAAGCAAACTAAAACTACTTTTAAATCTATTAATAAGAGTGATTCACCTAGGATTTTGTATTTGCTTCATGTGAACCTATTTGGACTCATTGCAGTATAAAGCCTAGGAGGGAGTCTTACACTTTAGTAATTGTTGATGGCTTCTCCAGATTCAGTTGGGTGGCCTTTCTGAGAACTAAGTCAGATACATTCAAAGTTCTTACATATTTTCTCAGGACCATACAGATTGAGTTCTTTACTCATGTTGCATTGATCAGAAGTGATCATGGCACATAGTCTGAGTCTTTTCTTATGCATGAGTTCTGTGAGAAGGAAGGTATCAGGCAGTGCTTCTCAGCTCCTAGAACTCCCCAACAAAATGGGGTAGCTGAAGGGAAAAATAGGACACTCATTGAAGCTGCAGGTACATTATTGGCAGATGCTTACATGCCTCTATCCTTTTGGGCAGAAGCTGTAAACACTGCTAACTATGTCCTGAATAGAAGCCTCATACATAAGATGAAAAATAAGACCCCCTATGAATTGCTTAAAGGAAAGAAACCTAAAATCACATATTTTAAAGTTTTTGGTTGCATATGTTATATTCACACAAACAACAAAAGATACATTAGAATGTTTGAGGCTAAGGCTGAAGAAGGGATTTTTCTAGGATACTCCCAAGTAAGCAAGGCCTATAGGGTTTTTAATAAATCCACTCTTAAAATTGAAGAGTCAGTCCATGTATCTTTTGATGAAGCTAACATGTCTTATAAGGAGAAAGAGATTTCTACCAAAAGCTCTTTGCAGGTTCCACAACTGTATGAGTCTATGGATGGACTAAACCTTACCCAAGAGGTGTCAACCCATTCTTCTTCATAGGTTGCTGAAGACAGTGAAGAAGAACATCAAGTGGAAGTGGCTGAACTTCCCTCAACAGCTAATAACATTCCTCAAGAGGAATTAATTACAGAAGCTGTTGCTGAACAAACTCCACCCACTGATCTTATCACACTTAGAGATCACCCCAGATCTCAAGTGATTGGAGACATTTCAGAAGGTGTACAGACAAGGCATCAACTCAACCAAGACTTGATGCATGCCTGTTTTCTCTCTCAGATTGAACCTCTCTCCATCCATGAAGCTGAGCAAGATCCCCACTGGATCATTGCAATGCAAGAGGAACTGAATTAGTTTGAGAGATGTAGAGTTTGGGATTTGGTTCCAAGGCCTCATAACTACCCAGTTATTGGAACCAAATGTGTCTACAGAAATAAGCTGGATGCTCAAGGAAAGATTGTGAGAAACAAGGCAAGGCTTGTTGCTCAGGACTACAGGCAAGAGGAAGGAATTGACTATGACAAAACCTTTGCCCCTGTTGCAAGGTTAGAGGCCATAATAATATTCCTTGCCTATGCAGCTCACAGGAGATTCAAAGTTTTCCAAATCGATGTCAAGAGTGCATTTTAGAATGGAGTGCTTCAAGAAGAGGTTTATGTGGAACAACCTCCAAGTTTTATCTCTCTAACTCAAACCTCTTTTGTATTTAAATTGCATAAAACTCTCTATGGTTTAAAGCAAGCTCCAAGAGCTTGGTATGAGACCTTAGCAAGCTTTCTTTTAGAGCATAAATTTATAAGAGGAACCATAGGTAAAACCCTTTTTACTAGACATCATAAGGACTGAAAGATATTTTACCTAAACACCTAGAGGGGGGGGGGGTGAATAGGTGACTTGAATCTTTTTAACTTTTTAGAGCAGAATACAGAATCTAACACAGAATTCTATCTACTTTATCACAGCACACATTCAGCAATCACAGATTTCCACAGTACACAGTAGACACACAGATTTATAGTGGTTCCCCAAGGTTTGAGTACATCCACTTTCCCCCTTCGCCTATCTAGCAGTGTACTAGATTCGGCCCAACTTCTCCACTATCTCAGATCCTCAGATCTTACACTCAGAACCCACAACACAGGTTCCTACACTCAGCCACCAAGGCCTACACTCAGCCACAAAGGCCTACACTCAGCCACAACAGGCCTACACTCAGAGATTTCAATCTCCTACACTCAGGCACTCAAGCCCTACACTCAGCCTTTATAATTACAGGCTTACAAGACTCAGATCCCTAAGGATCCTACAAGATATAATGAATACAAAAGTATATACTCAATAACTCAGAGAATAGAGAGATGAGATGTGAGTTTCTTGATGAGTTCTTGGAAGAACTCAGCTGGAATCAACCTGACTTGGCTTTCTTCAAAGCTTCTTGAATGTAGAACACAATAAGACTGATTCCTCTGCAGTTGATCCTTGATCTCTGCTACTTAAGATTCAGAACAATCTGAACCCTTCTTCTCAACTGGGTTCCAACAGCTGATTTCTTGGATGGAGCTCTCTCTCTCCAACTTCTTAGATCTTCACTTGAAAGCTAGATCTTCTTGTGTGTTTCTCTTGTGAATGATCACTTAAACCACTTCATCAATCAATCTCTGTAGACAGTGTAAGCCTATTTATAGGCCTTCTTCATAGTAACCGGCTGGTCTGGTTCATAACTGTCTTCTGACAACTCTGACAGGTGTAGTTGACCGGCTGGAATGGCAGCTGTCAAGTCATCCATTCAGTTCTTGAAATAACTGTAACTGTCTGTAAGTGTCGAGACTTTCTGTCTTTAAGTGTCGACACTTATAGACCAAGTGTCGACACAAGTTGTCTAAGTGTCGACACTAGTCTACAAGGTGTCGACACAACTCCTTGTGTTGTAGATTTTATATCTCGACACCGTTTCTTCTTCATGTGTCGACACTGATAATGTGTGTCGACACAAGTCCTTGTACTTCAGTATTTTGCTGAATTCTTCTAAGTGTCGACACATCTCCTTTGTGTCGACACATCTTCATGTGTTGAATCTGTTAAGTGTCGACACAGCTTCTTAGTGTCGACACATGTCTTTAGTGTTGATACTTGTTGAGTGTCGACACAGCTCCTTGTGTCGACACATTCTTCTTCTGTCGAGACTTCAGCTGAGTGTCGACACATCCCCTTTGTTTCGACACTTGTACTTAGAATATTCTTGAACTTTGCTAATCTTTGCTAAGTGTCGACACAGCTCCTTGTGTTGACACTTTCTTCAACTGTTGAGTCTTCAGTTGAGTGTCGACACATTCTTTCTTGTGTCGACACTTACTTCAAGTGTTGACTCTTCTATTGTGTGTCGACACATTGCTCTGGGTGTCGACACTTATACTTAGTCTCTGCTAGCTTTTGCTGAGTGTCGACACAGCCTCCAAGTGTCGACACTTTCTGATGTAGACACAGTTTCTCTGGGTGTCGACACAACTGTTAAGTGTCGACACAGCTTTACTGCACTTTCTTCATTCAGTGTCGACACAGCTTCTTGTGTCGACACTTTCTGTCTGGTGTCGACTCAGCATCCCTGGTGTCGACACAAATACTCCAAGTGTCGACACTGCTTGCCTGGGTGTCGACACAAGTCTTCTTAAGTGTCGACACTTTCCCTCTGGGTGTCGACACATGGACTTAGAAACTTTTTCTTCTTTCCTGTAAATACTTAACCTGCACAAGTAAACTCAAAACACATCAAATACATTTTGATGTATATCATTGAGTTGGGTGAGGCTTCTTCAAATCAGGTACATTAGAACCAATGTACCCAACAATCTCCCCCTATTTGGAGAAGTCATAACCCTTAGTCAATGATATACACCATTCATAATAAAAATACAAAATGATGTAAAACAGGATTATGTAAACAGGAAAGTACATCACATGTATTAAACAAACATGCATATACAGATAACATCTCAGAACAATTATGAAATAAATTTAACACACAGCAAAATTTATCACACAATACATTGTTCCAATACTTTGTCATATTCATATTTCAAAATGTATTAAACAAACATGCATATACAGATAACATCTCAGAACAATTATGAAATAAATTTAACACACAGTAAAATTTATAACACAATACATTGTTCCAATACTTTGTCATATTCATATTTCAAAAGTTTACAGATTGTTTATCATCAAAAGATTACATAGTAAACTTAAGAAAATTTCTATGCTATTCTTGATCAGCATCTTTGATCACTATCCCTTTTCCAGATTTTTTCCTTGCTTGCACAGGGGCTTCAGCATCTTCTGTTTCAGCAGGCTTCTTACCTTTCAGCTCCTTCTTCTTAAGTTCCTCAGCCTTAATCTTTTGCCTCTCAAAGTAGTGATAAGGCTTGGGAAAGTACTTGCTAGGCTCCTGGGCAGTAGGAGGTAGCTTTCCCATCTTGGCCTTTCTTCTATATTGGACTATAGCCTCCTGCCTTGTCTCATGTTTTCTCCATTCAGCCTCAGAAAACCATTTGTTCCTGTCATGGACATTATCTTTTGCAGCTTTCCAGGCAGTCAAAATAATGTTTCTTGAGGTGGGGCTCCACTGCTCAAAGTCAGGTCTTTGTTCAGCTTGCTCCCTGAACCTCTTCTTAGACAATCTAGTCTCTTCTTCTTTCTGCAGTGCCTCTTTGATAGCTTCAGATATTGGCTGAACAACTTTCTCAATAATGATATTGTCCTTACCACCAGGTGGGCTATACATAGACTATATATCAGCATGTATCATGTCAAAATCTGGAGGAGGGTAGATGACTTGAGCCACTTCAGGTTGCTCCCCTCCTAGATATGCAGGATTAATTCCAGATTCTGCCACATTATCATCATCACAAAGAGGAGGATATCCAAGAGTTGCTCTGATAGAATTTGATATCCACTTGGCATGATCAGAGCTGGCTTTGACTAAAACCCTCTCCCCCTTTATGACTTCTCTTTCTATATGATCTCTGACATCATCTTTCTGAAATCTCACCTGGTTATCCAAATAATTGACTCCATCTTTAAAATAAGGCTTTAACCTTTGGAGTTTGTCAGTTATCAACTTTTGAGAATCTTGGATGGCAGTCTTAACAGCAGTTATTTCTTCTTGGAATACTTTGTCAAAATCTGCTTTTGCTGTAGCTGGAGTCTGCCCTGCAGCTAGATTCTTCAGCTCTGTGACTATAGCATTGTGAGATGCAGTCAAATTATCATTCATCCTAATTTGATTTTCAAGTACATATCCTTGCTTGACTGCAAAGTCATAAACTTGTGCTTTAATCTTTTCTTGATGTGTAGCTAAGTAAACCACTGCATTCCCCCCTTTGTGGAAGCCCTCTGTCATCTCCTTCTTATTGAGATTCATCTCAAATCTTATGGACTTTATGTCCTGTGCCAGATCAAATTGAAGAGACTTCTGTCCTTTATCTACATACTTCTCAATGGCTTGCCTGTGCTCATCAAGTTTAATTTGCATTGCAACCATTAAAGCACTATAATCAACAGTTGGAGCTGGCTGTGATATAGGCTGTAGAGCAATAGTTTGCAAAGCCCTCTTATAACTCTGGCTTCTTCTTCTGAATACTTGAAATTTCTTTTGCTTAGCCCTTGTAGTCTCCTCATCTTCAGATGCTGAGGTGCTGGCTATGTCTACCTTTCCTTTGGTAGTTCCTCAATAGATTGGGGCTTTCCAGTCTCTTGCCTAGCAGGCTCTTCAACAAATACTACTTGCTCCCTCTCAAGTGGAGCATTCTCCCCCTCAGCAGCTGCATCTTTGTCAAAATCTTCTTGATCCAGATTAAGAAATAAATCTTCCATTGTAATTTCTTGTGGAGAATGGGCAGGAGAAATTCTTTGCTCATCTACCACTGAATCAGATATTATTGGAGCTGCAACAGATGTGTCTATCATTACAACATCTGGGACTTGACTATCAGTCTGTGGTTGCTCTAGTATTGTGGTTGTAGCTTGATCACTCTCTAGAGTAGTTGGCTCTTCTACAGCTAGAGGCTCCCCCTGGACTTCAGCAACATTTTGAGGAGCTGGAGACTTTACAGCAGTTCCTGTGACTTCATCCTCATCAGGTGTGAAAACCACTTGTTCTTCACTATCAGAGCTGCTTGTTGGAACTTGAGCTACTGGAGTAGTTTTCCTCTTCTTCTTTAGAGGTGATACTTTTTCAGGAATTACCTTCTCAGGGGTTGACATCTCCTTAGACAACACCCTGTCCCATCTGGAGAAGATCCTCATGTCCATTTTTCTCATATGATTGATTTTACTGCCTGCAGCTTGTTGCATAACCTCTGGTATGCTTCCAGCAAGGTATAGAATTAAGATTCTGCCCAGGTTGGGCTTCTTCAGGCTTTCCTTGATCTTCTCAAAGATCACTACAGACCAGTCTGTGCTCAAAGTGAAGATTAACCTTGTCATAATACTAAACATATGGGCAGATACCCTATCATGCCCTCCTGGCTTACTTAGGATCACTTTGCCTATAATTTCAGAGAGGAATTTCCCCTGACTGTTCATGCCCTTTCTATTGAACACTGATCCTACTTTCATCTTAGAATCCAGACCACACCATGCCAATGCATCTCTGGTCCTGGAAGCTGTAACCTCTTCTTCTTCCTTAGTTCTTGGTAACTGAAGGATTTTCCTCAAGCTTTTTGGTGAAACCTTAACCTTCTCACCATGGACTCTGGACTTGATCTTGAATCCAGATTCGTCGACCTTAGCTCCATTCAGAAATTCTAACACTTCTTTCTTCCAGATCTTTGTGGATTCAGAAACAAGAAATTCCAACCCTGAGTCTGCAACTAGGGTTATTACATTCTTGATTTCCTGGTCAGCATCACCAAACGCGTCGCGCACCAGTTCATATCCCTCATGGACGTTCTCCTCAAGCTTTGGCGCCATTATGGTTTGAAGAATTTGACTTGAGAGAAGAGAGGTGTCGACACATAAGTTTGGTCTCAAAACTTTTGAAAGCGTGTCGACAGACTAAGGCAAAATCCTATTTATACCTTTCTAGGTTTGAAGATTAAAAGGCGGGTCAGCTAACTTAAATTTGTGTCGACACTGGCTATAAGTGTCGACACAGACTTATAATGCCTCGACACATATGTGTCGACACAAGTTTAGTCAACAGATATATGTGTCGACACTTGTTTATGTGTCGACACCACTGAACTCGACATGTAGTCGAGACTTTACTTAGAGAATTCTGAGTAAAGCCTAAGTGTCGACACCACCTTGGATGTGTCGACACCTACTTGTCAAGTGTCAACACTAATTTTCTGAAGTGTCGACACCAACTTCCTAGATGTGTCGACACCTTTTTCTTGAAGTGTCGACACCTTTATTCTGTGTCGACACAGAGATCTCTGTGTGTCGACACCTTTTGACTTAGCCATTTCTAATTCTATAAACTTACTCTAAGTTTATCATTCCTAGTTCAATTTTGAACCTATTGAACTTAGTTTCCTCTAAGGTCTTAGTGTACATATCAGCTAGTTGATCATCTGTTCTAACATATTCTAGTAAAATATCTTCTCTTTCTACATGCTCCCTAAGAAAATGATATTTTATTTCAATATGTTTAGTTCTACTATGGGAAACAGGATTATGTGCAATTGATATAGCACTAGTAGAATCACAGAAGAGTGGAGTTCTACTTACCTGAAATCCATAGTCCTCAAGCTGATGTTGTATCCATAGAAGTTGAGCACAGCAACTTCCTGCAGCCACATATTCTGACTCTGCAGTGGAGATAGCCACACTTGTTTGCTTTTTGCTACTCCATGAAATCAGTCTCCCACCTAGGAATTGACAGGTTCCAGTTGTGCTTTTTCTATCTTCTTTGCATCCTGCAAAGTCTGCATCTGAATAACCTGTTAGTTCAAAATCCTCATTCCTAGGGTACCAGAGGCCTAAATAAGGAGTGCCCTTTAGATATCTCAATATCCTTTTGACTGCTGTCAAATGAGACTCTTTAGGGCAGGCTTGATACCTTGCACAAACACATGTAGCATACATGATATCTGGTCTACTTGCAGTCAAATATAATAGGGAGCCAACTATCGCTCTATGCAAGGTTTCATCTACAGGTTTCCCTGCATCATCCTTGCTAAGAGACATACTTGACCCCATAGGAGTCTTCATGGTACTGGATGAATCCATACCATACTTCCTTATGAGTTCTAGGGTGAACTTGGACTGGCAAATGGATAAACCATTCTCATTCTATCTTACTTGGAGACCCAAGAAGAACTTCAGCTCTCCCATACTACTCATCTCAAATTGACCTTGCATTAGTTTTGCAAACTTTTTGCAAAGGCTACTTTCAGTAGACCCAAATATAATGTCATCTACATATATTTGGACTAGTATTACTTTGCCTCTGGATTCCCTAAGGAATAGAGTCTTGTCTATTTTCCCCCTTGTGAACTTATTCTCAATGAGGAAACTAGACAGGGTTTCATACCAAGCCCTAGGGGCTTGCTTTAACCCATATAAAGCTTTCCTAAGTCTATAGACATGATTAGGTAGAGTTGAATCAATAAAACCTGATGGATGTTCCACATAGACTTCCTCTTTAAAATTACCATTCAGAAATGCTGACTTGACATCCATTTGGTAAACTTTAAATCCTTGAAAGGTTGCATAGGCCAGGAACATCCTTATGGCTTCCAGTCTGGCTACTAGAGCAAAGGTTTGATCAAAGTCAATACCTTCTTCCTGCCTATATCCTTTAGCAACCAATCTTGCTTTGTTCTTAATGATGACTCCTTTTTCATCCATCTTGTTCCTATAGATCCACTTGGTTCCAATTATATTGTGGTCTTTAGGTTTAGGAACAAGTTCCCAGACCTTGCACCTCTTGAACTGATTCAACTCTTCTTGCATTGCTTCAATCCAATGTGGATCAAGGATGGCTTCTTCAAACTTCTTTGGTTCAACTTGGGATAGAAAACTGGAGTAGATTGCTGCATTCAGATTTCTGCTCCTTGTTTGTACCCCTTGTCTTGGATCACCAATGATTTGCTCAACTGGATGATCTTTAAGATGCCTATTGGCTGGAGGCATCCTGACTTCTGGTTGAACTTCTTCAATTTCATCATCTTGCTGTACTCCTTGTACTCCTTCTGCATTTGGTACATGTAGTACTCCCCCTGGACCACAGCCACTGTCTTCTACCTGCTGTCTTGCAGTAGGTTCTTCTTCTATAGTGAGCTTGTCCATCTTCTTTGTTATACCTGTGGGGCTGCATATACTACTAGACAACTCATTGTTAATAAGTTTAGATTCATCAAAGACTACATGTACTGACTCCTCTACAACTTGTGTAGACAAGTTGTAGACTCTATAAGCCTTACTGTTGTTGCTGTACCCAACAAAAATTCCCTCTTGGGACTTGGCAGCAAACTTAGTCAAGTAAGACTTCCCATTATTAAGTATGAAACACTTACAACCAAAGATCCTGAAATAGGATAGGTTTGGTTTTCTGCCTTTCACAACCTCATAGGGGGTCTTGTTGAGGCCTTTAGTAATGGTAGCCCTATTAATAACATGGCATGCAGTATTAACTGCTTCAGCCCAGAAATATTCTGGTAGTGATGTATCACTTAATAGGGTCCTACCTGCCTCAATCAAGGTTCTATTCTTCCTCTCAGCAATGCCATTTTGCTGAGGTGTTCTTGGTGAAGAAAACTCTTGAAATATCCAAAGTCTTCACATAGTCTTGTCATACTGTCAGACTGAAATTCAGTACCATGGTCACTTCTTATTTTGACCACTGTACTATCTAGTTCATTCTGAATCTGTTTGACAAAGCTATAGAAGACAGTAGGTGTTTCAGATTTCTGTCTTAAGAAGAACACCCAGGAAAACCTTGAGTAGTCATCTACAACTACAAAGGTATAGACCTTCCTACCTAGGCAGTGAACTGGCATTGGACCAAAGAGATCCATATGCAAGAGTTATAAACACCTCACAGCATCTTTGTTGTTAATGCTACTAAAGATGGATCTTGTCTGCTTGCCCTTTTGACAAGCTGAGCATATTCCATCTTTAACACACTTAACTTGAGGACCATTCCTCACTAACTCTTTGCTAAAGAGTTTGCCAATTGTCTTGTAATTTAGATGAGCTAGCCTCTTGTGCCATTTGACACAATGAGAGACTTTCTCATCTGCTACAAGACACACTTGAGAACCATTGGTCTCACACATAATGTCTAGGCAGTAGACATTCCTTTTTCTATAACCTGTCAAAATGATCTCTTGATCACTTGACCTCTTGATATGACAACCATCCTTAACAAATGAGATGTCATACCCTACATCACTTAATTGACTTATACTTGTTAGGTTGTGTTTCAACCCTTTAACATAAGCCACTTGAGTAATGGTAACCAAGTTACTAGAAATGTTACCAAACCCTTTGATGATTCCTTTTTCAGAACCACCAAAGGTGACTTTTGGACCATCTTTGATAGGTGTGTAGTCCCTTAGTAGTCCCCTAGTTCCAGTCATATGTCTGGAACATCCACTGTCCAAGTACCATATTGGGGCATGGCCACTTGGACTCACCTGCAAAACAGATTAGTGAACCTTAGAACCCAAAGAATTCTTGGGTCCTTGGTACTTGTTAGTTTGCATCCTGACAAAGCTACCTGCTGGTTTTCCAATAGGCAGTTTGCTACTCACTTTGGCACTAGCATTGTGCCAACAATCCATGGCAAAGTGGCCTACCTTGCCACAACACCAACACTCAAACTTATTGTACCTTTGCTTAGGTACAGTCTTAGCTGTTTTATCCACAGCTGGCTTGTTGAGTGTTGGGGCTTTGCCCTTGGACTTGGACTGAACAGTCCTTGCAGGTTTAATAAAACCCAGTCCAGCTTTACCTTTGTGATGAACAAATTCATCAATTAAAGGTAGGACTGACTTAGGTTTAGAAAACCTAGCAACTAAGTCTTTCTCCTTCTGAAGACTAATCTCCAGACTCTTGATTTGATCATTCTTATATGTGATAGTCCCCATCTGAATCACAGTTATGTGCTTCAGTCTGGCTATCTCATTAAGCTTTTGATCAAACAACTTCTCAAAATCAGTTGCAGCAGCTTTGAGATTAGCAATTTCCTTTGCCTGACCTTTGGCTAGGGACTTGCTCTTCTTATAAGCTTGCAACAGAACTTTATATTCATCTATCAACTGATGAACATCTTCTTCAGACTCAGATGCACTCTCATCACTTGATGATGATGAATCTGATTCTGTACTGGCACAAGAAATTGAACTGAAAGTTGAACTTTGTACCTTACTAGGTCCTGGCTGCTCCAGGATTTTGTCACTTGCTGTCAATGCCATTAGTCCTTGGGACTGACTGTTCTCTTGTTCATATATAGAATTCATAATCTGCATGAACTCTTCTTCTTCTTCTTCAGCAAACAGCCCTATATATGCCTCAGCATCTGACTCAGTTTCTGATGAAGAAATATCTGACAGGCTCTTGTCCTTCTTGGCAACAAATGACTTTTCCTTCTTGCCCTTGTATTGAGTCCTCTTCTTGTCACTAGACTCCTTCCTTTTTTCTGGACAATCTGCAACAACATGGCCTTGTCTATTGCAACAATAGCATACTATTTTTGAAAGAGTTGCCTTGCTGGACTTAGTCTTTTTCCTGTCCTTCTTTGAAGACTTCTTATTCTGATGATAGTCTTCTTTACCCTGTGAAGTAGATGGCCTTGTCCTCCACTGTTTCTTCTTTAAGAACTTCTGAAAATGTCTTGTAAAGGCAGCAAAGTCCTCATCACTTTCACTGCTTTCAGACTTTATACTTGTTGACTCATCTGATTCTGTTTCAGCAACTTTTGGAGGTGGAGTTGGTGACTTACTCCTATACTTTCTGGGGGCTTCTGATTTGAAGGCAACTGTTCTTTCTTTATGTTCACTTATTGTTGATTTCTCCTCTTCTTTCCTTACTGTCAACTGCATTTCATAAGACAGCAGTTTGCCAAACAGTGTAGGTGGAGGAATTTCTGCCAACTTTGCCATTTCTCTAATGGCACAGATCTTGGTGTCCCAATCTTTTGTTAGGGACCTTAGAAACTTATCATTGAGTTCATAATTACTGAACTCTCTGCCATAGGACATGAGTTCATTCACAATCCTGTAGAACTTCTTATAGCATTCAGTTATGCTATCAGCCTTACCTTGTCTAAAACTTTCATATTCTTGATTTAGCAAGGATTTTCTGTCTTGCCTAACTTCTTCAAAACCCTCCATGTACACAATAAGAGTATCCCACATCTCTTTAGCTGTCTTACAGTGTATCAGATTCTGAAAAGTTGCATCATCTATGGCACTCACTATTATGTTCCGAGCCCTCTTATCCATAGTGGCTAGAATAATTTCATCCTTTGTCATCTCAGAGAAATCCTTAGGTGTTCTCTGATTGGCATCCAAACTGAAAACTTCATGGGCACATATGGCACTTCTTTTACTGTGATGTAAATCCTAGGGTCTGAGGCTTCCATAAAAAGTCTCACCCTTTCCTTCCATATACCAAAGATCTCTTTTCTGCATATAGGTAACTTCATGGATCCCAATTCCTTGCGATTCTCAGTGGAACCCATGGTTCTTGATTTTCTTGATTCTGTAATTGACTTAGACTGAATCTGCCAACAGGATCTACTCAGACAGTTATGTCCTCTTTTGAGTAACCTGGCTCTGATACCACTTGAAAGATATTGTACCTAAACACCTAGAGGGGGGGTGAATAGGTGACTTGAATCTTTTTAACTTTTTAGAGCAGAATACAGAATCTAACACAGAATTCTATCTACTTTATCACAGCACACATTCAGCAATCACAGATTTCCACAGCACACAGTAGACACACAGATTTATAGTGGTTCCCCAAGGTTTGGGTACATCCACTTTCCTCCTTCGCCTATCTAGCAGTGTACTAGATTCGGCCCAACTTCTCCACTATCTCAGATCCTTAGATCTTACACTCAGAACCCACAACACAGGTTCCTACACTCAGCCACCAAGGCCTACACTCAACCACCAAGGCCTACACTCAGCCACAACAGGCCTACACTCAGAGATTTCAATCTCCTACATTCAGGCACTCAAGCCCTACACTCAGCCTTTATAATTACAGACTTACAAGACTCAGATCCCTAAGGATCCTACAAGATATAATGAATACAAAAGTATATACTCAACAACTCAGAGAATAGAGAGATGAGATGTGAGTTTCTTGATGAGTTCTTGGAAGAACTCAGCTGGAATCAACCTGACTTGGCTTTCTTCAAAGCTTCTTGAATGTAGAACACAATAAGACTGATTCCTCTGCAGTTGATCCTTGATCTCTGCTACTTAAGATTCAGAACAATCTGAACCCTTCTTCTCAACTGGGTTCCAACAGCTGATTTCTTGGATGGAGCTCTCTCTCTCCAACTTCTTAGATCTTCACTTGAAAGCTAGATCTTCTTGTGTGTTTCTCTTGTGAATGATCACTTGAACCACTTCATCAATCAATATCTGTAGACAGTGTAAGCCTATTTATAGGCCTTCTTCATAGTAACCGGCTGGTCCAGTTCATAACTATCTTCTGACAACTCTGACAGGTGCAGTAGACCGGTTGGAATGGCAGCTGTCAAGTCATCCAGTCAGTTCTTGAAATAACTGTAACTGTCTGTAAGTGTCGAGACTTTCTGTCTTTAAGTGTCGACACTTATAGACCAAGTGTCGACACAAGTTGTCTAAGTGTCGACACTAGTCTACAAGGTGTCGACACAATTCCTTGTGTTGTAGATTTTATATCTCGACACCGTTTCTTCTTCATGTGTCGACACTGATAATGTGTGTCGACACAAGTCCTTGTACTTCAGTATTTTGCTGAATTCTTCTAAGTGTCGACACATCTCCTTTGTGTCGACCCATCTTCATGTGTTGAATCTGTTAAGTGTCGACACGGCTTCTTGGTGTCGACACATGTCTTCAGTGTTGATACTTGTTGAGTGTCGACACAGCTCCTTGTGTCGACACATTCTTATTCTATCGAGACTTCAGCTGAGTGTCGACACATCCCCTTTGTGTCGACACTTGTACTTAGAATATTCTTGAACTTTGCTAATCTTTGCTAAGTGTCGACACAGCTCCTTGTGTCGACACTTTCTTCAACTGTTGAGTCTTCAGTTGAGTGTCGACACATTCTTTCTTGTGTCGACACTTACTTCAAGTGTTGACTCTTCTGTTGTGTGTCGACACATTGCGCTGGGTGTCGACACTTATACTTAGTCTCTGCTAGCTTTTGCTGAGTGTCGACACAGCCTCCAAGTGTCGACACTTTCTGATGTAGACACAGTTTCTCTGGGTGTCGACACAACTGTTAAGTGTCGACACAGCTTTACTGCACTTTCTTCATTGAGTGTCGACACAGCTTCTTGTGTCGACACTTTCTGTCTGGTGTCGACTCAGCATCCCTGGTGTCGACAAAAATACTCCAAGTGTCGGCACTGCTTGCCTGGGTGTCGACACAAGTCTTCTTAAGTGTCGACACTTTCCCTCTAGGTGTCGACACATGGACTTAGAAACTTTTTCTTCTTTCCTGTAAATACTTAACCTGCACAAGTAAACTCAAAACACATCAAATACATTTTGATGTATATCATTGAGTTGGGTGAGGCTTCTTCAAATCAGGTACATTAGAACCAATGTACCCAACAAGGACCAAATTTTATTAGTGCAAATATATGTGGATGACATCATCTTTGGGTCTACTGATCCCAAATTATGCAAGAGGTTTGCTGACCTCATGCATTCCAAATTTGAGATGAGTAGCATGGGTGAGCTTTCCTACTTCCTTGGTCTCCAAGTGAAGAAGCTCCCTGATGGTATCTTCCTCTCCCAAGCTAAGTATGATAAAGAGCTTATTAAGAAGTTTGGCATGGGTGATGCTTCAGGAATGAAAACATCTATGGCTACCAATGCTGTTGTGGATTCTGATGCAGCAGGGAAACCTATAGATCAAAAGCTTTATAGGGGAATTATTGGATCCCTATTATACCTAACAGCTAGCAGGCCTGATATCATGTTTGCCACTTGCCTTTATGCTAGGTTCCAAGTGAACCCCAAAGAATCTCACCATATTTTCTTAAAAAGAATTTTGAGATATATAAAGAGTTGCCCAAATCTAGGACTCTGATATCTTGTAAAGCCAGAGTTTGAGTTAATTCTATACTCAGATGCTGACTATGCTGGATGTAGAGTGGACAGGAAAAGTACCTATGGAACTTGCCAGTTCCTGGGTATGAGACTTGTCTCTTGGTTTTGTAAAAAGCAAACCTCTGTGTCTACATCAACTGCAGAAGCAGAATATATGGTTGCTGGCAGCTGCTGTTCACAAATATTATAGATACAAAACCAGCTCCTAGACTATGGTGTCAACTTAAATAATTCAACATTATTCTGTGATAACACTAGTGTTATTGCTATAGAACAGAATCCAGTTCACCATAGTAGGACTAAACATATTGACATAAGGCTTCATTTCATTAGAGATAGTGTAGACAAAAAGAAAATTAACCTAATCCATATTCCTACTGATTTACAGAGAGCAGACATTTTCACCAAACCCTTAGATGATATAAATCATCTGTTCTTTATAAATGAACTGGGAATGATCAATGGAGAAGAGTTAAATTAGTTTCTGTCTGCATTCGACGAATTTTCCAGAGTTCGTCGAACGGAGTTCGACGAATTAGGGAAAGTTTGAGAGATGATCGTCGAACGGAGATCGATGAATTCTCTGTCTGGAAACAATTTCGTCGACTGGAGATCGACAAACCTTGCTTCAGAAGATATTTCATCGAATGGAGTTCGACGAACTATGTTCGTTTCTTCTGGATGAGATCGACGAATTATTTATCTATAATTTATTTCGTCAACCTCAGTTCGGAGAACTGTTTTCTTTTCGTGGAACGGAGTTTGTCGATTCATATTCAGGAAAACCTTATATCTAGGTTTTCTTCCACCTCCGTCCCGCGCTTTCAGTTCCTATTGCACTTGATCGTTGTTTTTTTATCTTGCAGGTCATCAATGGCGATTCCAGCGAGCACCCTGGCTGCCATGAATTCGACACAGGATTTGATCTGGACTTTGATTCATTTCAGCATTCTGACCCTATATTTCTTTACATTCTGGAACTTCTAGAAGAGCTGGGTCTCAAGGATTTTATGACTAGGAGAATCAAACTGCATGCATCTGAGATTAAAGAATGGGTATATACTTCTTCTGCTTCTGAAGATAATACCTTGACAGGGACTGTCAGGGGTAATATTGTTTCTTTATCCATCGCCATTCTTTCTGAGATTTTTGCTTTGGTCAATGGAGAAGATGATTTGGATATAGATTCTGATGAGTATAGTTCGATGCTGAAATTGATGGGGTTTACTGGTAGTAACCCTAACAAGTTGTTAAAGAAACAGCTCTCTGCCGCCTACCAGTTCTTGGCGAATATTGTGGGAAAAGTGTTGATGGGAAAACACACTGCGCACGATTACATAACTAGACACCAATTCCTTGTCATGTGCGCGGTGGTCAACAAGCGTCACGTTGATTGGGGCAAGATCTTCTTTGCTTTGATCAAGAAGAAAAACAGTAAGAAAGAGGTATGCTTTGGAAGAATCCTGGGGATTTTCCTTCAAACAAAAGCTGGTGAATTCATGGTCTCCCCGACCATCTTCATCAATGCCAGCAAGCGCCTCACATGCACTTTGTTTGGAAGATGGGAGAGGACGATCTCCAAGCCATCCAAGGCTTCCTCCTCTTCCATCCCAGCTTCTGAGAGCACCAGGGCCATGTAGGCCAGTCCCCTCCCTGCAGAGGAGGTTATCCCATCTCCACAACCTCTTCCAGCAACCCATATTCCATCTTCCACCATTTCTTAAATTCCTCCAACTTCCCCCATTCATGGTTCTCCATCAACTCATACATCCCTTGCTATGTTTCCTCCAGCATCACCTCCTCCACCTCATCTATCTAACATCCCAAATTCTGATATACCTTCCCCTTCTCCACCTCCACCGGACTCCACCATGACAGATGCTATTCCACATGTATCTCCTCCATCTATTCCCCTCACTTCATCTACTTCTTTACCCTCACCAACTACCTCTCCATCTTTGGAACTCCCCACTGTATCTACCATCATAACCCTGCTCACTCCCCTCCTTAAATCCCTAATCACATAGGCCATTATACCTCTTGTGAATTCTATCAATTCTTTATCTGCCCAAGTATCTCTTCTTTCTGCTTCCCCCTCTTCATTCAGGGGCCTGGCTCCAGGTTCTCCTGAAACCAGGCAGGGGTAGATGCTCTGTGATGAAGCAACAACATATATAGCAGCAGATGCAGATACAGCAGCAGTTCCTTCGACAGCAGTTTCATATGCAGATGTAGTAATTTTTGCCAAAATTTGATTCAAATTTGATTGACTTGATTCATTTCATGGATACTGACAGTGAATTAGATGAGTCAGTTCCAGAGCAGATACAAACTGTTGGTGATTTCCATTTGAATCCCACAGTTGATTTGGCTGTTTTGTTGAGATCTTTTGATACAATTTATGTACAGTTCCCCTCTACTAAGCCATCCTTGGCTATTATTCCTGTCACATCTCTAATAAGTCCTACAGTTGCTAAGCAACTTAGTGACAGTTTTGCTGCTCCAATGTCAGTCATCTCTTCCCCCACAGAAGAGATTTCTGCCCCAATTTTTGTTATGGATGATTCCCCAATGCCTGACTTGGAAGCATTTATTCTGGCAGACATTGAGGAAGAGAATAAAGCTCTAGAAGAGAGCTCAGTCTTAATCAGTCTTCCAGTTCTAGTTCCAGTTCCAGTTGCCAAGCCCCAGATCTCTGCAGCTACCCTAAGAGCAATTGATGATCTGTATGCCAATCCTCAAGGGTCTAGCTCAGATGAGGAAGAGGAAGATGAAGATTCAGATGAAGAAGCCCAGAAGAGAGTCAGATCAAAGAAGAGAAAGACTCCTCCTCCTCCTGCTCCTAAGCGAAATCCAACAGCTGACACTCCCTACTACATCTTGCATAACATCACTCCCTATAAGGGAATGCCTGCTTAGATGTGGCTGTCAAAGAATCAACAAAAGGAAAGAAAGAAAAGCAGGAGATACTCTTCTGCACCAGTTGTTAGGTACAGAAAAGATCCTCCTCCTCCTCCTCCAGCTGCTGGTACTTTCAGTTCCTCAACTTCAAAGTCTGCTCCTGTACAAACTTACCAAAGGCATCAGAGCAAGTCTTCAGGAGGTTACCAGCAGAGGCAACAATCTTCAGGGAAATAACAACATCAACAGCAACAACCTCAGCAGCAACAACAAAATGTATTTGTAGAACAGAAGGCTGACAGTCCCAAAAGATCACATTCTCCTCCTATTCCTTTTGAGGATCCTGAAACAGCTAACACTGCAAGAATGGCCAGATTCTAGGAACTAATTGGCCTATCATTGATTAATAAAGAAAAAGCTGAAGGAAAGGACATTTCTGGATACTCAACTATGTCAAAATATAGAAAAGAAGAACTTAAAAGGTTTGACAAAGCAAACAAACTCTTCAATGTTGATGACTATATGAAGCTCCATCCAGAGGCTGTTGTTCCCAGAGCCTCTTCTCAGAATATGCTTGGTATAGCTGATATGACAATGACTGTAGCTCAGACAGCTAATCCAAACAGAGAGATCAAATTCTCAAAGCCTGGAGCTAGCAGCAGCAGCAGCAAAGAGAAAGACAAAGACCAAATCAAGAAGAGCAAGATATGATCTAAGTTTTCTTCTTTCTTTTCTTGTTTTTGCTTTTTCAACTCTCTGGTTATGTTTCTGAACAAAGCGTTTATATATCGGCTACATATGTTATAAATTCTCTGTCAGATATATGCTTTTTCTGCTTTATTTTGTTTCAGTCTGTATCTTCACTTAGTGACCTCACCCAAATAGGGGGAGATTGTTGGATCCCTAGTTTGGATTTGGGCTAGGTTCACTGAGTTAGGATGTCTTTGACCCACCTTGTATAGTCATGGTCATTGGTTGTGTCCTAGAGTCTAGGGTTTGTCCTTAGAACATCATCCTGTGGACCAGCCATCCTTCATACTGCCAGAGAAACTCAAGACTTAGAGATATTTTCAGCTCAAGGAAATCTGTTTGACGTTCGTCGATCTCAGCTCAACGAACCATATTCTTTGGTCGACGAATTCTGGTCGATGATTTGAACTCTTCTCAGCCAAAGACTTCTTAGATTCTAAGTCCACAATCATTCTTCGGTCGATGAATTTTGGGTCTCTGTTCGACGAATGATGATTGTCTGTTCGACGAATGATGATTGTCTGTTCGACGAATGATGATTGTCAGTTCGACGAAGATTGTAGCAGAATTGACAAGATTCCCTTGAATACTAATTGCTATTGTCTGGTCGACGAACTCATCAGCTCAGCTCGACGAACTGTGAACTCCGCTCGACGATTCCTGTTCTTCGTTCAACGATTCCAGACTAGGTCTTCTCCAGTTTTTCGTCTCTTTTTCTTGGCGATGATTCCTGAGTAATTAATGCTCAATCCTCTCAGAATGTTACCGTTAGAACGAGCATTGATCATGGATTATTTCATGCCATTTTTCCATGAGACAGTTATGAATTCATTGATTGTCGCTTCCTTCCCAGGCCGACTGCAATTACTGCTCAAGCATTCAAATTTCGGGTGGTTTTTCAGTCAGTGAGAAGAAAAAAAAGATCAAGCAATCCTGCTAATACAGATCACATTCAAGAAGCTTTCTATATACAAAAAGAAAGGAAGATCGCAGGTAGACAAATATACAGCCTTACAGAAATCAAAAGTTTCACACTGCAATCAGCCTAGGCCAGAGAACATCATCATCTAGAAGAAGAAGAACATACAATCTCTATCAAGAGTCTTCTTCCTTCAATACTACAGGACAACTTCAGAAGGACAACAATCTCTATCTATCAAAGAAGTTCCTGAAGCAATCTCTGGTCAAGGCAATCAAGTTTTTGAAGACCTGTCACCCAGAAGCAGAGCTCCAGATTTCCTGATCCATTCAAGATCTCAGGGGGAGCAATCTGCTAAAATCAATCCACTAGTCTTCTCAGTTGTTATTGAGAAAGAGAAGACACCATCACCCTTTTCCATCTTCTGTACAGGGTTTTAGGCCCCTTCAAAATTATTCCTAGTTGCAAGTCTCCTACCAAAAGACTTGAGGTTTTCGTTTTTGAGCACCTGAACAAAAGCTCATTGGTGTCAGACACCTGATCAAAAATCTGAGTGTATTCCTACCAGGGTGGTAGAAGAGTGGATGTACCCAGGTTGGGGAACCACTATAAATTTCTTGTGTCGTCTGGTTGCCCTTTTTTCTTTTGTTTTGGCTGTGTTTTGTGATTTATTAGGTTGCTGTGCCTTTTACTTTATTTGCTAATCTGTTCACCTAGGATTACAGCAAAAGTTGTAAAGTTTTTTAAGAGAGCACAATACTCTATTCACCCCCCCCCCCTCTAGAGTATTTCAGATCTAACCTTCACTTTCAAAGTTACTGAAGCTATAGACACAGAGGACAGGACTCCATCTCCTTCTCCATCTCAGGTCCCCAGCTCCTATTGTGCACCTATTGAGGGGGAGCCTGCTCCTACTGTTCAAGCCAAGATGCCAACTCCTCCAGAACCTACTCCTCCTCCACCTACTCCTCCACCAGTCACTCCGGATGATATCCTCACAGATCAACAAGTTCAAGAAGCACTATTATCTACTGATGTTTCCATCAATGAGATGATTGAGGAACTAACTACAGATGAACCTCCTCCTCCTCTCTTTATAAATGCTCCAGTCACTAACATTCCCAAGGACACAACTCCTGTGCAGTCTCCGGCAATATCTCCAGTGCAGTCTCCAACAAGTTCTCCAGAAAATTCTCCACCACGGTCTCCAGCTAAATCTCCCGATGCCCCCAAAGAACAGCTAGAAACAATTCTCATTTCTGATGAGCTCTTACCCGAGCCAGCTGAAGCTCCTCTCAGGAATTTGGATTTCTCTCTCCCTCAAATAATGGATAAAGTGGATGCCATGTTACCCACTACAAGATCTCAAAGCTCTGTTACCCTCACTGAAATAGCTTCATGGGTAGATCCTCCCATTCCTTCTGCTCCATCTACTTCTGTCCCTCCTGCTGCTACAGCTACTTCATTCACAGATTTGATAGCTCAAGTTCACCTTCTCCTTCAAGACCAGAAAAACATCCTTTGATACTTGTATCAAGACTGTAACTGATAAGGTTACTTCTCTAGAAAATGAGATGAGCAGAGGATTTGCTGAAATAGAACATAATACTGATCAGCTCAAACACCTTTTTCAAATTGGAGGAAAAGCATTAGACCACACTCTCACTAGTGTTGGCCAAGTTATGGAACAGGGTGTTACTCTAGCAGGTAATCAAATGGAACTGGACAAAAGAGCTGAAGCTACTAAGATGAAAATATGTGAAGAGGTTGGTACTTTCAAAGATGATGCCATCTTTAAGCTATCTGTAGGAGTCAGAAAGGGGGATAATTTGGTGAAAGAATACTTAGAAAAATCAGATGTTATCATGGAAGAGCTTTGGAAAACCAAAATGAAAGAGATTCATGCTGATGTCCTAGCTCAAATACAGAGTGTCAAATTCTACACCTATGACACTACTGTATGGATGACAATCAGATCCTTCCTGAATTTGCTACTGATCCTAATATCATTCCTCATCACTTGAACCCTTTGGCTGATACTACTCCTGCTCAAGCTTCTCAACCTACCTTCTCTCCAAGGCTTGGAGACTCAGTTGCTCCTCCAGAGTCATATGCTCAGGATTGGGAAGATGATCCTGCAGATATCTTTCTCAAAGCCGCTCCTGAGATACTGACTTATAAGAAGAAAAGAAAATATGGTGAAGGTCCTTCTGCCAGCAAGTCCATTCCTACTCCAGCTCCTGAACATGCTGAAATTTGGTCTCCCACTTCTAAGTCCCTCATTTTGGACACTCTCAAATTGGTTATGGACTACTATGAGAGCAGGAATATTCACTATAGTTCCCAGGAATGGGAGTTGTATGAGAAGTCCATGACTAAGAGAAGGATATATGACAAAGAATATGGAAGAAACAATCCTGCTGCTCCTCCAAGGCCACCCAAGTATTATACCAAGCCTTACAGCTATCAAAGGAGACAATAGGAGAAACAAGACAGACAACATCATCAGAGCTAGCCAAAAGGAATCATGAGTTGTGGAAATGGATTTTTGTTGTTAATAATATTTTTGGATATTCACACTTATATAATTCTAAGTTTTTGATCTTATTATCTTTTTCATAGTTCCTTGATTGCTTACACTGCTTGATTACTTAGCATTCTTTTTATGTCCATAATTCACCTTAGTGTAGAGGGTTCTGACTTCTACAAATAGGGGGAGATTGTTGGGTATTGTATCCACACTAACCCAGATTTGATGAAGTCACCCTTGAACTAAGATGAATTAAGTTGTATTTGATGCTTGGTTTGAGTTATGTGTTTGCAGGAATTCTTATGGGAAGTGTAGACCAATGTCAGTCTACAATGGGTCACCAAACACAGGACCATACATTGTAATCCCTCATTGTGTGTTCCAAAGTGTTGACTCATGTATAGCCTCTCTATTGGGATACACTTCATATTCAAGCTCTAGAACTATGTGAAAAGTCTTGATGTTGGTCATCCCTTAGAAGAAGAAAAAACAGTCAAGAAAATTTTCCTAAGTAAAGTACTCGAGTAGTTCCTTACTTACTCGAGTAAGTTACTGAATTCTGCATCAGCACTGCACCCATGCCCTGGTAGGAAGCATCGGTATAGACCTAAAATCCTTCCTTCCCCGATGGAAGGGCAAGGATAGGAGCCGAGGTGAGTCGATCCTTTAGCTCTAGGAAAGTTGTATCGTACTGCGGGGTCCAGACAAAGGGAACGTCCATCTTTGTCAGAGATGTGAGTGGGAGGGATATTCGAGAGAATCCCTCAACGAACTTCCGGTAATAACCGACAAGTCCTAGGAAACTCCGCAAGTTTGTGGCCATATATAACGACAACAAATCCCGAACTGCCTGAATCTTAGCCGGGTCCACTGTCAATCTGGCACCACTGATAATATAGCCTTGGAAGGCCACCTCCTTCTGCCAGAACTAGCACTTAATGAACTTCGCATAAAGGCGGTGCTCCCGCAGTCTCTTTAGAGTCAGTGTCAGATGTCGTGCGTGCTCCTCCTCTGTCCTTGAGTAAATGAGGATGTCGTCAATAAATACGACAACGAACACGTCTAGATAAGCCTGGAACACCCAGTTCATGAGTCTCATGAATGCCGACGGTGCAATTTGTGAGCCCAAAGGGCATCACGGTAAACTCGAATAAACCATATCTGCTACTGAAGGCAGTCTTCGGAATGTCTTCCTCCTGAATCTGCAACTGATAGTAGCCTGACCTCAAATCCAGCTTCGAAAAAAAATCCGCCCCCTCCAACTGGTCAAACAGCTCATCTATCCTTTGCAGTGGATAGGTATTCCGGACTGTCAGTCTGTTCAGTGCTCGGTATTCGATGCACAATCTGAGCGTCCCATCCTTCTTCTTCACAAATAAAACCGGAGCTCCCCATGGTGAGGAGCTCGGTCTGACGAATCCTGCCTCCACCAGTTCCTGCAACTGACTCTTAAATTCTGTCAACTCCTTCGGGGCCATCCGATAAGGTGCTCTATATATTGGTTTAGCCCCCGGTACCAACTGGATCTAGAAGTCCTTCTCCCAGTGCGGAGGCAGTCCTGGTAGCTTTACTGGGAACACGTCGGTATAATCCCGAGCCACTGGAATGCTAGTAATCTGATCTTGTGTCTCCATCATCTCGAACAACACCTGATACACCTCATCCCCCTGCAGGTGGGCCTTGACAGCCTGAATAGAGGAGAGTAGGTAACGGGAGATGGAAGTGGTACCTTCGAAGGTCGTGTAGGTGTCGCCGCATCATAGCACGACCCTCCTTGCTGGGCAATCAATTTGGGCATGATTCTAGACGAGCCATGCCATGCCCAAGACGAGGTCGAAGTCCGACATTCTCAAGATCGTCGTCGGAGCCTCAAGCGTTAAGCCGTCTATGGTCACTCTCAAGAGGCACTACTTGGTAGACTGGATCTCCATCCCGTTGGGGAGACGCACCCTCCTAACGGCTCCCGTATAGTACTAAATATGGTCCAGGTCCTTGACGAAGTCCTCCGAAATGAAGTTGTGTGTCGCACCCGTGTCGAATAGGGTATAAGCAGGTTTGTCGCATACCACCAGTATTCCTAAATCAATTAGAAAAAATCTTAGGTCTAAGGTTTTCTAGCCTAGATTATGTAGTTATTCTACTAGTTCTCAATAAGGAAGGTAGCAAAATAATTACTCTCATACCTGCTATAACCCTGTTCGTATTCCGGGGTTGCGCAAGATCCAGAGCATACATCTGCTCTCTGTTTGGCTTGTGGTCACCGCCCTGAAATCCCCGTCTGCGACCACGTCCTCAGACTCCTAGCTGCTGAGCTGGTCGACCACCTCGAGCTGCTGGTGGGGGCCCACCACTCATAGGGCAGTTGGCCCGAATGTGCCCTGGATGGTGACAATAGTAGCACACCTGCGGGGGAGGTGGTCCCTCCCCTAGCCTCAGCACCTCCCATATCTGTAGTGGCTGCGGGGCCAGCACTGTCTGCTCCCTCTGCTCCTGCAATTCTTCCTGACTGGGTCGATCCCCGTTCCTTCTCTCTCCCATGACCCGGCCTCTCTGTTGGTCCCTTCTTCCTCCAAGGACCGCATCATCCCCGGGCCTCTTCCTGCCTCGAACAGCGAGCTGGTCTGCCTCCAGCTTCTTCTCCATCTCCAAGATTCCACTCATAGTCCCATCAGATACAAACATCAAGGCCTGCCTCAGGACATCACGGAGGCCCTTATAAAACCTCTTGGCGTAGCTCGCTTCGTCCAGCTGATATGAGTCTGCAAACTGGGCCAAATGTATGAACTCCCTGTGGTATTCCAGCACCGTCCTGTTGCCCTGCTTCAACTGCAGGAACCGATCCTCCAGCTCATCTCTTACAGACTACGGCACAAAGTGCTCTAGCAACGTTGCCCTGAACTTCTCCCAAGTAATGTCTATGGCCTACAATCCCGCATAAGTGGTGTCCATCACTGACTTCCACCATCTCTTCGCGTGTGACTCCAAACAGGAGACGGCCATAGATACGGCCATATCCGTCGGGCACCGTATCCCTACCATCATCTCGTACATGATGTCCAACCGCTCCCCTGTGTGTACTGTCGTCTCCGTCCCGAGGTATGATGGGGGAGCATGGCCTCGGAATACACTCTGCCAGTTTGCTCCGGGGTTTGGCTGAGGGGCTTGAGCCTACTGTGTCCTGAATGCCTCTAGTATGGCAGCCAAGGTCTGCCCCACCTCCGTTTGCTGAAACGGAGTCGGAGCTGGCGGGGGTGGGGCCATATTCGGGGTTGAAGGTGTCCTTTGCTGTGGGGTAGGGTTCGTCGCAGGCTACAAAAGATGAGCTTCTTTTAGTAAGGTGACCTATAAAACTTGTTATGAGTGAACATTAGCATGTGATTCCTCTCATGGGCACACAATTGCTTCCGCTGCTAGTTTGTCCTCAAACTAAGCCTGTGCGGGGTGCCCTAGGGGTTGTGGACTACTTCATGTCGGATTGAGGTTTCTACTCTGATACCAGTTGTAATACCCCTTTTTTTGTTTTAAACCGCCGTTTTGCGGTGACTCCATCCCCCAGGGAGGTCGACACCACGAAACGCCGACTCTGCCGGCCATCTCGATCACCAATGACATGAAGTATATAATAATGAAGTAAACATCCAAGTCCACAATGTAATACAATAAAGATGAAAACACAGCAACATGTCACATCATAATGGTCTAAAAGAGAAAACAACAAAACAAAGTAAAACGGGCTTATGCCCGGTACATCATATCCTCACTACAAGTCACTCGCGGAAGCAAATCTAAAACTAAGTGTCACCACTCACGGATCAAAAAGCACTACAATATTTATGTTGGCCACTTTTACAGTAGAGGCATCTAAATATTTTTAATAATTAAAACCATATACTGCTAATAATCTCCAGAAAATCAATAACATTAATATCATTCAAAATGCCTTGATCAAAACGGACGGCATCCGCTCATCCTCAACCTCCAGCCAAGGGCCGAGATTTGCCCGACCTGGAGCCTCTTCTAGTCCACTTTCCGGCCACCCCGACCACCTCCCTGGCCGGCCACCACCACCACCACCACCTCCGTTGAGGTGGTGGCTAGCGTTTGGCGGAGACCATGCCGCCGGAGGCGGGGGTTTCCGGCGAACTCAACACCACCATTTTCCATGAAAAATCCGAAAAAACAAGCTCCCAATCAGGCTCAATTGAGCCCGATTTCTCTACCTAAATCGATCTAGATCTAGCACTAGGAGAGGGGAAGAGGATCGGACCTCAGTGGGGGTGGTTAGCCGCGTCGATCGTCGGTCCCGCATTCTCGACCGTGAAGCTTTGGGCGCCATGGTGATCCTTGCACAGAGGGCTCGAAATCTTTGGGAAAGAGCGGGATTTTATTCCTCTCCACTCCCTAAAGATGTTTAAAGTACCAATTGGGGAGAGGATGGGTCAAGGCATGAATTACCATTATCACTATTAATGGTGATTTTCGGCCTTAGTGAAAACCCCTTGAAATTCACCTCCCCTTGACCCCAATTCGTTTGGAAACTCATCAATACTGATAGGGGAGATGAATTCTAATTAATTGGTGAAGAATGGAGGGGTGATTCATCTTCCCCACCATGAATGACTCTCTTTCTCACTCTCTCTCCTCCATTTTTGGGGAAAATTGAGCTCTCTCTCCTAGTCACCCTACATGAAATTGGGTGACATAAATGATAATTTCAGCTCCCTTGGACTGAAGAGCCAACCTAAATTAAGGCTAGCCCAAGTGGATTGGGCTTGATTGGGTCAATTTAAGTGATTTGACCTAATTAGGGCAAATTGGACTTTTGGGCAAATTGACCAAATGAGTGACCCCATGATGGGGCTTTTTGTGCCATTGGGTTCCTTATGACATTATGACAATAGGGGTGGGGTCAGTTTCAAGTTATGGTGGTCGATTGAGGTAGTTAGTGAAGGATTGCCCTTTTTGACCTAAGAGGGCATTTTGGCCAATTGGCCAAATTGGAGGCCCCCTGATGGGGATTTTTGGTCCCCTAGGTCTCTCATGATGCCTTTAACCTAAATATGGGGTCAATTCCATGTTGTGATGTGCAATTTGGTCAATAGATGAAGAATTGACCATTTTGACCTAATTAGGGCTTAAGGTTGACTTTGGTCCACTTGACCTCTTTGGTTGGCCCTAATGGGTCTTAGGTGTCTCTCTGGAAGTTCTGTTGTCTTCCTCCTCTTATTCCTCTGCCTTGGTAGCCTCGACCTCGCTGTCTATCTCCTCTTTCTGAGTTCTCTCCAAAATTTAGTTAAGTCTGAAGTGCTTTCTCTAAACCACTTGACTTTTCATCTTGTACCATGCAATATTCATGAGCATGCAGAGAGCCTATGAGTTCATCAATAGACATCTGAGTGAGATCTTTCGACTCTTCTATCACTAATACTATATAATTAAACTTCTTCGACATAGAACACAAAGATTTCTCCATGAAACTCACATCATCAAGCGTATCTTCATTATGCTTCATTTTGTTTGCAAGCGTCCGCAGACGAGTCACATAGTTACCAACCTTTTCAGAGTTCTGCATTTTGATAACTTCATACTCTTCCCAGAAAGATTGCAGCTTCATCTTCTTTGCCTTATCAACACCTTTCAAGGAGCGTTGCAAGGTCTCCCTTGCTTCTTTAGAATCCAAAGCATCCGAGATCTTCTCAAAGTTTTCTTCATCAACCCCTTGATATAACAAGAACAAAGTCTTCTTATCTCTCTTCCTTAACTCTTTCAATGTCGTCCTCTATATTTTAGTCAATGTCATCTCTGCTTCAACAATTAGCTCTTCATATCCATCCTCCACAATATCTTATAACTCTTTTGAGGCAAGCAACACTCTCACCTGGATACTCAAGTTTTCATAGTCTGTGTTCATTAAGTTGGGAACTTGACCCTGCTGACATTAATTTTCCATTTTGACCGAAGTTAAAAGGCTTGCTTTATATATATCAATATAAATATATGTGTATTAAATGTACGTTGACCAATGTCAAAAGATAAATATGGTAGTTTTGGAATTAGCATGCATCTTGGCGGAAGAAAAAAAATGAACTGCTGTGAATGCTGGACAGGTTGCTTGCCTCAATTAGTTTGAAATACCTATAAATATACGTGCAAGGATTGAAGGAGGGGTGTGTGCAGAATCATAGCATGGTTTCGTGAATAGGATTTACAGTCTCCTATTGACTAATCACAGAAGTGCAGAACACATGAAGAGGAGCACTAGTTGTGTCCAGTTTTGTGCGAGCTCTGCCAGGCGGACAAGGATTTTGGTGGACAGTTGTTTATGCTGCCGTGTTGGCGAACAACAACCTACAAACAGCTTTTGTGATCTCCTCCTTTATTGAAATTTCTTACGGACAGCAGCTCCGCGATTAGAAGTGTCTAGGAGTGAAGTTTGTAATATCCAAGTTTGGGTAGTGTGAATGTGTTGCTTGTGTTGAGTTGTTACTTGTGAATCAAGTCTTATATTTTCTTTGTAATCTCGTGTTGTTATACTTGAAATAGGTGTTTGCTCCTTTCTTGTGTTGTGCCCACTTTAATCGCTTCCAACAGTGGTATCAGAGGGAGGTTGCGAACCTTGATAGTAACTCAGAAGAGTTAAGGATCGAAGCAATGAAGATGGTAAATGCTATGCCGGGTGAAGTTCCCAAGTTGACGAAGACTAACTATGAGAACTGGAGCATTCAGATGAGAGTGTTGCTAGCATCAAAGGAGCTATGGGAGATAGTTGAGGATGGTTATGAAGAGCTAACTGCTGAAGCAGAGGCAACATTAACTATTGCCCAGAGGACAGCACTACGAGAAGCAAGGAAGAGAGACAAGAAGGCTTTGTTCTTACTATATCAAGGGGTTGATGAAGAAACCTTTGAGAAGATCTCAGATGCTAAAACTTATGAAGAAGCATGAGAGACCTTGCAACGCTCTTTGCAAGGAGTTGACAAGGCAAAGAAGGTGAAACTGCAATCTCTCCGAGCAGAGTATGAAGTTATCAAGATACAAAACTTCGAGAAGGTTGGTGACTATTTGTAGGATATGCTCCGATGAGTAAGGCTTACAAGTTGTACAACACAGTGACAAATAAGGTTATCATATCAAGAGATGTCGTGTTCGAAGAAAATAGTTGTTGGAGCTTTGATGAGAAGAAGAAAACATCAAGGGGATATTTTATGATGATGAAGATGAAGAAGGTGGTCATGAAGCTGAAGCTGCAGATGGTGGAGCTGAACCACCATCACTACCAAGCAGAGATTCAGGGGGAGCTTCTACTCCCTACTATAATGGAGCAAGCACTAGTAGGAGAAGCTCTGAAAGCACTCAACCTAGGATGATAAGGTTGGAGGAGATCTACGAGGAGACGGAGCCAATTCATGCTAAGTTTTCTTTGTTTTTTCTTTTAGCAGATTGTGAACCATACTCGTATGAAGAAGCTGCTCAGGAGAAGATATGGAGGAAGGCGATGGATGAAGAGATAGCATCCATCAAGAAGAATGATACTTGAGAGTTAGTGACTCTGCCTGTAGGTCACAAGCTTATTGGTATGAAATGAGTGTACAGAGTGAAGACAAATAAAGATGGAGAAGCACAAAGCAAGACTCATCGTGAAAGGTTACCGACAAGTCCAAGGTGTGGACTATGATGAGGTCTTTGCTCTAGTGGCGATGATTGATACTATCAGACTGATCATTGCACTAGCTGCTCAGTATAAGTGAAAGATCTGTCAGATGAACGTCAAGTCCGCATTTCTGATTGGTTATCTAGAAGTTGTGTATGTCCAGCAACCACCTGGATATTAAGTGAAAGGTCAAGAGAAGAAAGTCTGCAAGCTGAAGAAGGCACTGTATGGGTTGAAGCAAGCGCCTCGTGTGTGGAATGAAAGAATAGATGTATACTTACAGAAGAATGGGTACATGAAGAGTCCGTATGAGTATGCACTCTACACGAAGGTGGAGAAGAATGAAGATATCATGGTCGTGTGTTTGTACTTTGACGACATGATATTCACTGATAACAACCCTCTTATGTTTGAAGAGTTTAAGAAGACAATGAAGAAGTTTGAGATGACTGATCTTGGAGAACTCACTTACTTCTTGGGCATTGAGGTCCAGTAAAGTGAAGATGAGATCTTGATCTCTCAAAAGAAGTGTGTGGAGGAGATTCTGAAGATGTTCCGGATGGAGAATAGCAAGGCTATATCAAATCCTGCTGATCCGGGAATGAAGCCGAGGAAGGATTCGAAGGAAGAAGCATTTGACTCAACATTATTCAAGAGTCTAGTTGGAAGTCTACGCCACCTGACTTTCACAAGGACTGATACTATGTATGCAGTTGGAGTTGTTAGTAGATATATGGAGGAGACGAAGCAAGATCACTTCACGGCAGTGAAGAGGATCTTGAGGTATATGAATGGGACGAGAGATCGTGGTTTGTTGTATTCTACTGCAGAAGAGTTGATGTTGGTCGGATACTCCGACAATGATTATGGTGGTGATGTAAATGATCGGAAGAGCACTTCCGGATACGCTTTTCATGTGGGAACAGTTGTGTTCTCATGGAGTTCAAAGAAGCAGACAACGATTGCTTTGTCTACCTGTGAAGCTGAATACATCGCAGCGGCTGCTTGTACTTGTCAGGAAATTTGTTTGAGAAATCTCTTACAAGAGTTGCATCATCCACAAGACGTTCCTGTGACGGTGTATGTTGACAACATGTCTGCAATTCAACTTGCAAAGAATTCAGTGCTGCATGGGTGCAACAAGCATATTGAAACAAAATACCATTTTCTTCATGCGCAGGTGCAACAGAAGGTGGTGGAGTTGGTATACTGCCCCACATGTGAGCAAATGATGAACATCTTCACCAAGGCGTTGAAGACCGAGATGTTCCTAAAGTGCAAAAACAAATTCGGCATGTGCTGCCGTGTTTGAGGGGGAGATTGTTGACGTTAATTTTCCATTTTCACCGAAGTAAAAAGACTTGCTTTTGATATATGTATATCACTATAAATATATAAATATACGTGTATTAAATGTATGTTGACCCATGTCAAAAGATAAACATGGTAGTTTTGGAATTAACATGCATCTTGGCAGAAGAAAAAAAATTGAAGTGGCGTGAATGCTGGAAAGGTGGCTTGCCTCAATTAGTTTGAAATACCTATAAATAGACGTGCAAGGATTGAAGCCGGGGTGTGTGCAGAATCATAGCAGGGTTTAGTGAATAGGATTTGCGGACTCCTATTGACTAACCACAGAAGTGCAGAACACGTTAATAGGAGCACTAGTTGTGGCAAGTTTTGTGCGAGCTCTGTCGGAGGACAGGGATTTTGGCGGACAGTTGTTTCTGCTGCCGTGTTGGCGAACAACAACCTGTGAACAGCTTTTGCGATCTCCCCCCTTTATTGAAGTTGCTTGCGGATAGCACCTCCACGATTATAAGTGTCTAGGAGTGAAGTTTGTAACACCCAAATTTGGGTAGTGTGAATGTGTTGCTTGTGTTGAGTTGTTACTTGTGAATCAAGTCTTATATTTTCTTTGTAATCTCATGTTGTTATACTTGAAAAAGGTGTTTGCTCCTTTCTTGTATTGTGTCCACTTTGATCGCTTCCAACAAACCCGGTATAACATTTACCATCTCCATCACGATGTGCTCTTCACTTCTTCACTATTTTTGAGTGACTTCCAAGGATCGCAATCTGACTCTGATATCACAGTTGGCAGCGATTAAAATGCAAGGGTACAATTCAAGAGATTGAGAACAAACAACTTCTTTATTATAACAAACAAGATTATAAAACAAGTTACAAACTTGACTTCACACAAGTTACAACTCAACACCTTGACACTGCCCACATTTGAGTATTACAACTTCACTCTTAGACACGTTTAATCACCGAAGTTACTGGAGTTGTTGTCCGCAAGATCTGCCCACAAAATAAGCTGTTCGTAGCTTTGGTTTGTTGTCCAGGGAGAAGTTCGCAAATAACAGGCCACAAGTTTTCTTAATCTGTCTAGGGAGGAGTTCGCAAATAATAGTCCATAAGTTTTCTTAATGGTTATCCTATTCACGTGATTAGGCAGTCTGCAAATTCATTTTTTTGTTTGTTTGCAAAAAGTTGCCGCAATATCACCTTTCGCCCCTCCTTGCTAGGCTTCCACGCTCCTCAGATTTCCGCCTCTGAATGCATGTTTATTTATAGGCAAAGCCAACAAACTGTAAAACGCCACGTGGGCATAGAGAGAGAAGTCATTTTATTATTATATATATAAAGATTATATATATATATATATATATATATGTATTTATATATATATAGATATGTATCTTATTATATAAAACAATATAGATATTTGGAGGCACACCACAGATCAAACAAGCTTCATTTGATTTAGTGGTTACGGTTGTAAAAGCAGCTGTTGCAAATGGAGGTTTGTAAATGAAGCTATTGGAAATTGGTTGCTGGAAATGGAGATCTGTTTGGATAGTCTGTGTTTCCAGAGCTTTTCAGAACAGAGATTCATTTGGCAAAATAGCTTTTCAAAACAGATTATTTATTAAGTGTGTGCCGGCGGCAGCAAATGGAACCGTGAGTTCCTGCGGAAGCGGAAAATTACAAGGAAGGGGGGTCGGGCGGGGGGATTTTTTTTATTTTCTAATAATTAAAATGAAATTGAATTAAAGTAAATTAAAATATAAATAATTAATAAAATTTCTAATAATTAACATTTTAAAAACTTTTAAATTTTAGAATTTTAAATTTTTTAAATAACTGTCGGCGGGGCGGGCGAAGCCCGCCAGGGGGAGCAGGCGAAGACTACCGGTGGCGGGCGAAGCCCGTCGGGAGCGGGAGAAGCCGGGGGTGGGCGAAGCCCGCTTGAATGCCAAGCGGGCGAAGCCCGCTTGGTTGCGGGCGAAGCCCGCTTGGTTGCGGGCGAAGACCGCTTGGTTGCGGGCGAAGACCGCTTGGTTGCAGGCGAAGCCCCCAATGACGCATCGAGAACGGGCGAAGCCCGTTCGAAGATGATAGTATATATATATATATATATTTGTCAATTCGCACTTTTTACTGTCTGTGTGCGCGCTCGACCGTCCCGAGAGCTTAGGCGGTCCAGTTACTCCGGTCCGACCGGGACGCCGAGTTTGCCCGCAACACCTCTCATTCCAAACCTAGCCGTTACCATTTTCCTTCTCCGCGGTGCTCTCGATTTTCAGAACTTTTCTCACGATCGCCGCTTCAATCGGGTAGAGGGAAGATATCGAGCCGTCATCATTCTCGCAAGAAGCGTCACTTTCCGTGAAGAAGAAGCGCCACCGTACTTTGAAAAAGAAGCGCCCCCCAGCGATTTTCTCCCGCCGCAAAGAAGAAGCGCCACCGTACTTCATCGTTCTCGCAGAGAGCTCCACCATCCACGATTTTCTCCTGTCGCAGCTCCTCACTGCAGGCCGTTTCAAGGTATTTGATTTACCCTTTTCTGTTCTTATATCAACTGTAAGCAGTGGTGCAGGGAAGCACAAGGTCAGAGGTGATAGGGCCACTGATGTGGGGCGCGGGCAGCACAGATTTTTCAGCGGGAAGAAATGCTACAGGCAGGTGAGACATCTGGTGTCAAAGTCGACCGTGTTATGACAGGAGAGCGATTCTCATATTTTTTCTGGCCAGCTGCGTCGGGTGACTTTTGATTGTCACGATCCTACATCGAGTTCGACAGTTGCGCAGGATAGATGCATAGATGCAGTGAAGGTTCTCCTGGGGAGGTCGCCAATTTGGCGAGCTCTTCCTCCTAGTCGGGAAGGGGGAGATTTGTTGGGTTCGGGTTCCCTCCTAGGTGGATAAATACCGCGGCGATGGATGTCGAGAGGTCCGTAATGAGTTGAATTGTGTCGTGGTAAACTTCGGGCACAATCGAGTCAGATTGGCCAAATCATAGGGATCGGGACTCATATCCTGCGGTTTATGTTGGGTACATTAGTTTAAATGTACCTGATTTGAAGAAGCCTCACCCTACTCAATGATATACATCAAAATGTATTTGATGTATGTTGAGTTTACTTGTGCAGGTTAAGTATTTACAGGAAAGAAGAAAAAGTTTCTAAGTCCATGTGTCGACACCCAGAGGGAAAGTGTCGACACTTAAGAAAACTTGTGTCGACACCCAGGCAAGCAGTGTCGACACTTGGAGTAATTGTGTCGACACCAGGGATACAGAGTCGACACCAGACAGAAAGTGTCGACACAAGGAGCTATGTCGACACTCAATGAAGAAAAGTGCAGTGAAGCAGTGTCGACACTTAACAGTTGTGTCGACACCCAGAGAAACTGTGTCTACATCAGAAAGTGTCGACACTTGGAGGCTGTGTCGACACTCAGCAAAAATCAGCAGAGTCTAAGTATAAGTGTCGACACCCAGAGCAATGTGTCGACACACAGCAGAAGAGTCAACACTTGAAGAAAGTGTCGACACAAGAAAAAATGTGTCGACACTCAGCTGAAGACTCAACACTTGAAGAAAGTGTCGACACAAGAAAGAATGTGTCGACACTCAGCTGAAGACTCAACACTTGAAGAAAGTGTCGACACAAGGAGCTGTGTCGACACTTAGCAAAGTTCAACAAAATTCTAAGTACAAGTGTAGACACTAAGGAGATGTGTCGACACTCAGCCAGAGTCTCAACAGAAGAAGAATGTGTCGACACAAGGAGCAGTGTCGACACTCAGCAAGTATCAACACAGAAGGCATGTGTCGACACCAAAAAGATGTGTCGACACAGATCAAGTTCAACACATGAAGATGTGTCGACACAAAGGTGTTGTGTCGACACTTACAAGAATTCAACAAAGTGCTGAAGAACAAAGTGTTGTGTCGACACTCAATATCAGTGTCGACACATGAAGAAGAAGTTGTGTCGAGAAGTGAAGTCTACAACACAAGGAGTTGTGTCGACACCTTGTAGGCTAGTGTCGACACTTAGACAACTTGTGTCGACACTTGGTCTATAAGTGTCGACACTTAAAGACAGACAGTTTCGACACTTTCAGACAGTTACAGTTTTTTCAAGAACTGACTGGATGACTTGACAGCTGCCATTCCAGTCGGTCCACTGCACCTGTCAGAGTTGTCAGAAATCAGTTATGAACCGGACTAGCCGGTTACCATGAAGAAGGCCTATAAATAGGCTTACACTGTCTACAGAAACGGTTGTTCAAGTAATTGAAAAGAAAAGAAGATTTAGCTATTCCTTGAAGAATCTAGTGAAGATCCAAGTAGTTGGAGAGAGAGAGCTCCATCCAAGAAGACAGCCGTTGGAACCAGGCTGAGAAGAAGGGTTCAGATTTTGTTCTGAATCTTAAGTAGCAGAGATCAAGGATCAACTGCAGAGGAGATCAATCTTATTGTGTTCTACATTCAAGAAGCTTTGAAGAAAGCCAAGTCAGTTTGATCTCAACTGAGTTCTTCCAAGAACTCTTCAAGAAACTCACAACTCTTCTCTCTTCTCTCTAAGTTGTAGAGTTTACATTTTTGTATTCATATTTTCTTGTAGGATCCTTAGGGATCTGAGTTTGTAAGCCTGTAATTATAAAGGCTGAGTGTAGGGTATGTGTGCCTGAGTGTAGGAGATTTGTATCTCTGAGTGTAGGCCTGTTGTGGCTGAGTGTAGGCCTTGGTGGCTGAGTGTAGGCCTTGGTGGCTGAGTGTAGGCTTTGTGAAGAAGCTGAGTGTAGGCTTTGTGAAGAAGCTGAGTTGTAGGGCCTTGGTCCTGAGCTGTAGGAACCTGTTTTGGGGTTCTGAGTGTAAGATCTGAGGATCTGAGATAGTGGAGGAGTTTGGCCGAATCTAGTACACTGCTAGATAGGCGAAGGGGGAAAGTGGATGTACCCAAATCTTGGGGAACCACTATAAATTTGTGTGTTCACTGTGTGCTGGATTGATTGCTGTGATTGCTGGTTAATTGCTGTGTTATAATTCTGTGATAAACTCTGAATTCTGCCTAAAAAGTTAAAAAGATTTAAGTCACCTATTCACCCCCCCCCCTCTAGGTGAGTAGGTATAATATCTTTAGAGTGGTATCAGAGCGAGATTACTCAAAAAGGGACATAACTGTCTGAGTAGATCCTGTTGGCAGATTCAGTCTAAGTACATTACAGAATCAAGAACATCAAGAACCATGGGTTCCACTGAGAATCATAAGGAATTAGGATCCATGAAGCTACCCATTTGCAGAAAAAGAAATATTTGGCATCTGGAAAGAAAGGGTGAGACTATTTATGGAAGCCTCAGACCCTAGGATTTACATCACAGTGAAAGAAGGGTCATATGTGCCCATGAAGGTTTCAGTCTTAGATGCAAATCAGAGAACACCTAAGGATTTCTCTGAAATGACAAAGGATGAGATAGTTCTAGCCACAATGGATAAGAGGGCTCAGAATATCATAGTGAGTGCTATAGATGATGCTACCTTTCAGAATTTGATACACTGCAAGACATCCAAGGAAATGTGGGATACTCTTATTGTGTACATGGAGGGTTCTGAAGAAGTGAGGCAAGACATAAAATCTTTGCTAAATCAAGAATATGAAAGCTTTAGGCAAGGTAGGGTTGATAGCATAACTGAATACTATAAGAAGTTCTATAGGATTGTGAATGAGCTAATGTCCTATGGCAGTGAGTTCAGTAATTATGAGCTTAATGATAAGTTTCTAAGGTCCCTTACAAAAGATTGGGACACCAAGATCTGTGTCATTAGGGAAATAGCAAAGTTAGTAGAAATTCCTCCACCAACACTGTTTGGAAAACTGCTGTCCTATGAAATGCAGTTGATGGTGAGGAAAGAAGAGGAGAAGACTACAAGAAATGACCATAAGGAAAGGACAGTGGCATTTAAAACAGAAGCCCCCAAAAAGTACAGAAGTAAGTCACCAACTCCACCTCCAAAAGTGGCTGAGACTGAATCTGATGAGTCAGCAAGTAGAAAATCTGAAAGCAGTGAAAGTGATGAGGACTTTGCTGCCTTCACAAGACATTTTCAGAAGTTCTTAAAGAAGAAACAGTGGAGGACAAAGCCATCTACTTCACAGGGTAAAGAAGACTATTATCAGAATAAAAAGTCTTCAAAGAAAGACAGGAAAAAGACCAAGTCTAGCAAAGCAACTCTATCAAAAATAGTATGTTATTGCTGTAATAGACAAGGACATGTTATTGCAGACTGTCCAGAGAAAAGGAAGGAGTCTAATGATAAGAAAAAGACTCAATTCAAGGGCAAGAAGAAAAGATCTTTTGTTGCCAAAAAGGATAAGAGCCTGTCAGACATTTCTTCATCAGAAACTGAGTCAGATGCTGAAGCATACATAGGACTGTTTGCTGAGGAAGAAGAAGAAGAGTTCATCCAGATCATGAACTCTATATATGAACAAGAGGACAGTCAGTGCCAAGGGCTAATGACATTGACAGAAAGTGACAAAATCCTGGAGCAGCCAGGACCTAGTAAGGTACAAAATTGTTCTTTCAGTTCAATTTCATGTGCTAGTTCTGAATCAGATTCATCATCATCAAGTGATGAGAGTGCATCTGAGTCTGAAGAGGATATTTATTAGTTAATAGATGAATATAAAGTTCTGTTGCAAGCATTTAAGAAATGCAAATCCTTGGCCAAGAGTCAAGCTAAGGAGATTGCAAGTCTCAAAATGGCTGCAACTGATTATGAGAAGATGTTTGATCAAAAGCTAAATTAGATAGCCAGACTGAAGCACATAACTGTGATTCAGATGGGAACTATAACTTTTAAGAATGATCAAATCAGAAGTCTGGAGATTAGTCTTCAGAAGGAGAGAGATTTAGTTGCTAGGTTTTCTAAACCAAAGGCAGTTCTACCCTTAATTGATGAATTTGTTCATCAAAAAGGTAAAGCTGGACTGGGGTTTACTAAACCAGCTAGGACTGTTCAGTCCAAGTCCAAGGGCAAAGCCCCAGCTCCCAACAAGCCAGTTGTAGATAAAAAAACTAAGACTGTACCTAAACAAAGGTACAATAAGTTTGAGTGTTGGTGCTGTGGCAAGGTAGGCCATTTTGCCATGGACTGTTGGTACAATGCAAGTGCCAAAGTGAGTAGCAAACTGCATGTTGGAAAACTTGCAGGTAGCTTTGTTAGGAAGCAAACTAACCAGTACCAAGGACCCAAGAATTCTTTGGGTTCTAAGGTTCACTAATCTGTTTTGCAGGTGAGTCCAAGTGGCCATGCCCCAATGTGGTACTTGGACAGTGGATGTTCCAGACATATGACTGGAATAAGGGGATTGCTAAAGGACTACACACCCATCAAGGATGGTCCAAAAGTCACCTTTGGTGGTTCTGAAAAAGGGATCATCAAGGGTTTTGGTAACATTTCTAGCTCCCATATAACTATTACTCAAGGGGCTTATGTTAAAGGTTTGAAACATAACCTTATTAGTATAAGTCAATTGAGTGATGTGGGATATGATATCTCATTTGTTAAAAATGGTTGTCATATCAGGAGGTCAAATGATCAAGAGATCATTTTGACTGGTTATAGAAAAAGAAATGTCTATTGCCTAGACATTATGTGTGAGAATAATGGTTCTCGAGTGTGTCTTGTAGCTGATGAGAAAGTCTCTCATTGTGTCAAATGGCACAAGAGGCTAGCCCATCTCAACTACAAGACAATTGGCAAACTCTATAGTAAAGAGTTAGTGAGGAATGGTCCTCAAGTTAAGTGTATTAAAGATGGAATATGCTCAGCTTGTCAAAAGGGCAAGCAGACTAGATCCAGCTTTAATAGCATTGAAAACAAAGATGCTGTGAGGAATTTATACCTCTTGCATATGGATCTCTTTGGTCCTATGCCAGTTCACAGCCTAGGTAGGAAGGTCTATACCTTTGTAGTTGTAGATGACTACTCAAGGTTTTCCTGGGTGTTCTTCCTTAGACAGAAATCTGAAACACCTAGTATCTTCTATAGCTTTGTCAAGCAAATTCAGAATGAATTAGACAGTACAGTGGTCAAGATAAGAAGTGACCATGGTACTGAATTTTAATCTGATAGTATGGCAAAACTATGTGAAGAATTTGGGATATTTCAAGAGTTTTCTTCACCAAGAACACCTCAGCAAAATGGCATTGCTGAGAGGAAAAATAGAACCTTGATTGAGGCTGGTAGAACCCTATTAAGTGACACATCTCTACCAGAATATTTCTGGGCTGAGGCAGTTAATACTGCATGCCATGCAATTAATAGGGCTACCATTACTAAAAGCCACAACAAGACCCCCTATGAGGTTATGAAAGGCAGAAAACCAAACATATCCTACTTCAGGATCTTTGGTTGTAAGTGCTTTATACTTAACAATGGAAAGTCTTACTTGACTAAGTTTGCTGCCAAGTCCCAAGAGGGGATCTTTGTTGGGTACAACAACAATAGTAAGGCTTATAGAGTCTACAACTTGTCTACTCAAGTTGTAGAAGAGTCTGTACATGTAGTATTTGATGAAACTAGACTTATTAACAATGAGTTGTCTAGTAGTATATGCAGCTCCACAGGTATAACTAAGAAGATGGACAAGCTCACTATAGAAGAAGAACCTTCTACAAGACAGCAAGTAGAAGATAGTGGCTGCTGTCCAGGGGGAGTACTACATGTACCTAATGCAGAAGAAATTCAAGGAGTGCAGCAAGATGAAGAAACTGAAGAAGTTCAACCTGAAGCCAGGATGCCTCCAGCTAATAGGCATCTTAGAGATCATCCAGCAGATCAAATCATTGGTGATCCAAGACAAGGGGTACAAACAAGGAGCAGAAATCTGAATGCAGTGCTCTTCTCCAGTTTTCTATCCCAAGTTGAACCAAAGAAGTTTGAAGAAGCCATCCTAGACCCTCATTGGATTGAGGCAATGCAAGAAGAGCTGAATTAGTTCAAGAGGTGCAAGGTCTGGGAACTTGTTCCTAAACCTAAAGACCACAACATAATTGGGACCAAGTGGATCTTTAGGAACAAGATGGATGAACATGGAGTCATCATTAAGAACAAAGCAAGATTGGTTGCTAAAGGATATAGGCAGGAAGAAGGTATTGACTTTGATCAAACCTTTGCTCCAGTAGCCAGACTGGAAGCCATAAGGATGTTCCTGGCCTATGCAACCTTTCAAGGATTTAAAGTTTACCAAATGTATGTAAAGTCAGCCTTTCTAAATGGTAATCTAAAAGAGGAAGTCTATGTGGAACAGCCATCAGGTTTTGTTGATTTAACTCAACCTAATCATGTCTATAGACTTAGGAAAGCTTTATATGGGTTAAAGCAAGCCTCTAGGGCTTGGTATGAAACCTTGTCTAGTTTCCTCATTGAGAATAAGTTCACAAGGGGGAAAATAGACAAGACTCTATTCCTCAGGGAATCCAGAGGCAAAGTAATACTAGTTCAAATATATGTAGATGACATAATATTTGGGTCTACTGAAAGTAGTCTTTGCAAAAAGTTTGCAAAACTAATGCAAGGACAATTTGAGATGCGTAGTATGGGGGAACTTAAGTTCTTCTTGGGTCTCCAAGTTAGACAGACTGAGAATGGATTATCCATATGCCAGTCTAAGTTCACCCTAGAACTCATAAGGAAGTATGGTATGGATTCATCCAGTACCATGAAATCTCCTATGGGGTCAAGTATGTCTCTTAGCAAAGATGATGCAGGAAAACCTGTAGATGAAACTTTGTATAGAGGGATAGTTGGCTCCCTACTCTATTTGACTGCAAGTAGACCAGATATCATGTATGCTACATGTGTCTGTGCAAGGTACCAAACATGCCCTAAAGAGTCTCATTTGACAGCAGTCAAAAGGATACTGAGATATCTAAAGGGCACTCCTTATCTAGGCCTCTGGTACCCTAGGAATGGAGATTTTGAACTAACAGGTTATTCAGATGCAGACTTTGCAGGATGCAAAGAAGACAGAAAAAGCACAACTGGAACCTGTCAATTCCTAGGTGGAAGACTGATTTCATGGAGTAGCAAAAAGCAAACAAGTGTGGCTATCTCCACTGCAGAGTCAGAATATGTGGCTGCAGGAAGTTGCTGTGCTCAACTTCTATGGATACAACATCAGCTTGAGGACTATGGAATTCAGGTAAGTAGAACTCCACTCTTTTGTGATTCTATAAGTGCTATATCAATTGCAAATAATCCTGTTTCCCATAGTAGAACTAAACATATTGAAATAAAATATCATTTTCTTATGGAACATGTAGAGAAAGAAGATATTTTACTGGAATATGTTAGAACAGATAATCAACTAGCTGATATGTATACTAAGCCCTTAGAAGAAACTAAGTTCAATAGGTTTAAAATTGAACTAGGTATGATAAACTTAGAATAAGTTTATAGAAATGGCTAAGTAAAAAGGTGTCGACACACAGAGATATCTGTGTCGACAAAGAAAAGTGGTGTCGACACTTCAGGGAAATGGTGTCGACACATCTAGGAAGTTGGTGTCGACACTTCAGAAAATTAGTGTCGACACATGATAAGTAGGTGTCGACACATCCAAGGTGATGTCGACACTTAGTGTTTACTCAGAATTATCTAAGTAAAGTCTCGACTAAATGTCGAGTTGAGTGGTGTCGACACATAAACAAGTGTCGACACATATATTCTGTTGACTAAACTTGTGTCGACATATAGGTGTCGAGACATTATAAGTCTGTGTCGACACATATCAACTGTGTCGACACAATTTAAGTTAGTTAACCCGCCTTTTCATCTTCAAACCTAGAAAGGTATAAATAGAATTTCTCCATTGTCTGTCGACACGCTCACCAAAGTTTCGAGACAAAACTTGTGTGTCGACACCTCTCTTCTCTCCAGTCAAATTCTTCAAACCCTAATGGCGCCAAAGCTCGAGGAGAACGTCAATGAAGGCTACGAACTGGTGCGACAAGCGTTTGACGAAGCAGAACAGGAAATCAAGGATGTAGTAACCCTAGTTACATACTCAGGGTTAGAATTTCTTGTTTCTGAGCCGACTAAGATCTAGAAGAAAGAAGTACTGGAATTCCTAAATGGAGCTAAAGTAGAAGAATCTGGATTCAAGATCAAGTCCAGGGTCCATGGAGAAAAAGTGAGGTCTCTCCAAAAGTTTGAGAAAGGTTCTAAACCTGCCAAGGATAAAAGAAGAGGATGAAGTAACTGCTTCTAAGACCAGAGAAGCATTGACATGGTGTGGTCTAGATTCCAAACTGAAAATTGGATCTGTATTCAATAGGAAGGGGATGAACAGCCAGGGTAAAGTTCTATCAGAAATTGTTGGCAAAGTGATCTTAAGTAAGCCTGGAGGGCATGACAGGGTATCTGCCCATATGTTCAATCTCATGACCAGGATAATCTTCAGCCTAAAACTGATTGGTCTATTGTTGTCTTTGAAAAGATCAAGGAGAGTCTGAAGAAACCCAATTTGGGTAGAATAATAAGTTTATACCTACCTGGTAGCATACCAGAGGTTATGGGTCAAGCTGCTGGCAGTAAAATCAATCATATGAGAAAAATGGACATGAGGATATTCTCTAGATGGGACAGGGTTTTGTCTAAGGAGATGCCAACCCCTGAGAAAATAACTCCTGAGAAAGAAACCCCACTCAAGAAGAAGAAGACGATAGCTCCAGTAGCTCAAGAATCATCTAGTAGTTCAGAAGAACAAGTTGTCTTCACTACTGAAGAAGAAGACACTGGAGATGCTGGGAAGTCTCCAGCTCAACAAGAAGTTGCTGAGAGGCAGGGAGAGTTACCTCAAGCTAGCCCCTTACATCAGGATTCAGTCTAGGGGAGCCCCTAGTAGTGGAAGAGCCAGCTCCACTGGAAAGTGAACAGGCTACAAACACTATTCTTGAGGTAATCACTGAGATTAATGCATTAGATTTTCCTATAGGGGATACTGATTTGTCTGATTCATTAAATCATGTTAATCAGCAACCACAGATTGATAGTCTACCACCAGATGTTGTCATAGAGGACACATCTGTTACAGATCAAGTTGTATCTGATCCAGTGGCAGATGAGCCAAGAGTTTCTCCAGCCCATTCTCCACAAGAGTATACAATGGAAGATCTCTTCCTCAACCTAGAACAAACAGACTTTGACAAGGAAAATGCTGCTGCTGAGGGGGAGACTGCTCCAGTTGAGGGGGAGCAAGTTGTAATTGTTGAAGAACCTGCTAGGCAAGAGCCTGAGAAGCCCCAAGCTGTTGAGGAGCTACCTAAGGAGAGGGTAGAGATAGCAAGTACAGCAGCATCTGAAGATGAGGAAGCTTCAAGGGCAAAGAAAAGGAAATTTCAAGTATTTAAAAGAAGGAGCCAGAGTTATAAGAAGGCATTGCAAACTATAGCACCACAACCAGCACTACAGCCAACTCCAACTGTAGATTACAGTGCTTTGATGGTTGCTATGCAAATTAAGCTGGATGAGCACAGGCAAGCCATTGAGAAGTATGTGGATGAAGGGCAAAAATCATTACAGTTTGATTTGGCCCAGGATATTAAGTCTATAAGATTTGAAATGAATCTTAATAAGAAGGAGATGACTGACTGCTTCCACAAGGGAGGGAATGCAGTAGTCTATCTAGCTACACATCAAGAGAAGATCAAAGCTCAAGTAGATGAACTTGAAGTTAAGCAAGGCTATGTACTAGAGAATCAGATCAGAATGAATGACAACTTAACAGCTTCTCACAATGCCATTGTCACTGAGATCAAGAATATAGCCACTGCACAGTCTGCAGAAAGTGCTACAGCCAAAGCAACTTTTGATAAGCACTTGCAAGAGAGCTTAACTGCTGTTACAACTGCTATACAAGACCCTCAGAAGCTCATCACTGAAAAACTTCAAAGGTTAAAACCTTTCTACAAGGATGGAGTCAATTATCTTAATGCACAAATAAGATTTCAAAAGGATGATCTAAGAGATCACATGGAAAGAGAAGTCATAAAGGGGGAGAGGGTGTTAGTCAAAGCTAGCTCTGATCATGCCAAGTGGATTTCTAATTCTATCAGAGCTACTCTTGGATATCCTCCTTTATGTGATGATGATAATGTAGCAGAATCTGGAGTTAATCCTGCCTATCTTGGAGGTGAGCAACCTGAAGTAGCTCAAGTAATTTATCCTCCACCAGATTTTGACATGGTACAAGCTGAGATCCAGACTATGTATAGCCCATCTGAGGGTAAGCAAAATGTTATTCTAGAAAAGGTGGTTCAGCCAGTATCTGAGGCTTTACAGGAAGCTATACTGAAGGAACAAGCTGAACAAGAAGCCAGACTGTCTAAAAAGAGATTCAGGGAGCAAGCTGAACAAAGACCTGACTTTGAGCAGTGGAGCCCCACTTCAAGAAACATTATCTTAACTGCATGGAAACCTGCAAAAGATAATATACAAGACAGAAACAATTGGTTTTCTGAGTTGGAATGGAGAAAGCATGAGACAAGGCAAGAAGCCATAGTCCAATATAGAAGAAAGGCAAAGATGGGAAAGCTACCTCCTACTGCTCAGGAGCCTAGCAAGTACTTTCCCAAGCCTTATCACTACTTTGAAAGGCAAAAGATTAAAGCTGAAGAGCAAAAGAAAAAGGATCTGAAAGGTAAGAAGTCTGCTGATACTGAAGTTACTGATGCCCCTGTACAAGCCAAAGTACAATCTGGAAAAGGAATATTGATCAAGGAGGCTGAACAAAAATAGAATAGAATTTTCTTCAGTTTATAATTGTAATCTTTTGTTTTTAAACACCTTGTAAACTTTTGAAAAATGAATATGACAAAGCTGTTAGAACAATGTGCAGTGTGATAAATTTGCTGGTTGATAAATTTATTTCATAATTGTTCTGAGATAATGTCTATGTATACATGTTTGATTGATACATGTTTATGTTTGCCCTGATATATAATCCTGCTTTACATCATACTATGATTTTATTCTGTATGATGTATATCATTGACTAAGGGTTATGACTTCTCCAAATAGGGGGAGATTGTTGGGTACATTGGTTTAAATGTACCTGATTTGAAGAAGCCTCACCCTACTCAATAATATACATCAAAATGTATTTGATGTATGTTGAGTTTACTTGTGCAGGTTAAGTATTTACAGGAAAGAAGAAAAAGTTTCTAAGTCCATGTGTCGACAACCAGAGGGAAAGTGTCGACACTTAAGAAGACTTGTGTCGACACGCAGGCAAGCAGTGTCGACACTTGGAGTAATTGTGTCGACACCAGGGATGCAGAGTCGACACCAGACAGAAAGTGTCGACACAAGGAGCTGTGTCGACACTCAATGAAGAAAAGTGCAGTGAAGCAGTGTCGACACTTAACAGTTGTGTCGACACCCAGAGAAACTGTGTCTACATCAGAAAGTGTCGACACTTGGAGGCTGTGTCGACACTCAGCAAAAATCAGCAGAGTCTAAGTATAAGTGTCGACACCCAGAGCAATGTGTCGACACACACGAGAAGAGTCAACACTTGAAGAAAGTGTCGACACAAGAAAGAATGTGTCGACACTCAGCTGAAGACTCAACACTTGAAGAAAGTGTCGACACAAGAAAGAATGTGTCGACACTCAGCTGAAGACTCAACACTTGAAGAAAGTGTCGACACAAGGAGCTGTGTCGACACTTAGCAAAGTTCAACAAAATTCTAAGTACAAGTGTCGACACTAAGGAGATGTGTCGACACTCAGCCAAAGTCTCAACAGAAGAAGAATGTGTCGACACAAGGAGCAGTGTCGACACTCAGCAAGTATCAACACAGAAGACATATGTCGACACCAAGAAGATGTGTCGACACAGATCAAGTTCAACACATGAAGATGTGTCGACACAAAGGTGTTGTGTCGACACTTACAAGAATTCAACAAAGTGTTGAAGAACAAAGTGTTGTGTCGACACTCAATATCAGTGTCGACACATGAAGAAGAAGCTGTGTCGAGAAGTGAATTCTACAACACAAGGAGTTGTGTCGACATCTTGTAGGCTAGTGTCGACACTTAGACAACTTGTGTCGACACTTGGTCTATAAGTGTCGACACTTAAAGACAGACAGTCTCGACACTTTCAGACAGTTACAGTTTTTTCAAGAACTGACTGGATGACTTGACAGCTGCCATTCCAGCCGGTCTACTGCACCTGTCAGAGTTGTCAGAAATCAGTTATGAACCGGACCAGCCGGTTACCATGAAGAAGGCCTATAAATAGGCTTACACTGTCTACAGAAACGGTTGTTCAAGTAATTGAAAAGAAAAGAAGATCTAGCTATTCGTTGAAGAATCTAGTGAAGATCTAAGTAGTTGGAGAGAGAGAGCTCCATCCAAGAAGACAGCCGTTGGAACCAGGCTGAGAAGAGGGGTTCAGATTTTGTTCTGAATCTTAAGTAGCAGAGATCAAGGATCAACTACAGAGGAGATCAATCTTATTGTGTTCTACATTCAAGAAGCTTTGAAGAAAGCCAAGTAAGTTTGATCTCAACTGAGTTCTTCCAAGAACTCTTCAAGAAACTCACAACTCTTCTCTCTTCTCTCTAAGTTGTAGAGTTTACATTTTTGTATTCATATTTTCTTGTAGGATCCTTAGGGATCTGAGTTTGTAAGCCTGTAATTATAAAGGCTGAGTGTAGGGCCTGTGTGCCTGAGTGTAGGAGATTTGTATCTCTGAGTGTAGGCCTGTTGTGGCTGAGTGTAGGCCTTGGTGGCTGAGTGTAGGCCTTGGTGGCTGAGTGTAGGCTTTGTGAAGAAGCTGAGTGTAGGCTTTGTGAAGAAGCTGAGTTGTAGGGCCTTGGGCCTGAGCTGTAGGAAACTGTTTTGGGGTTCTGAGTGTAAGATCTGAGGATCTGAGGTAGTGGAGGAGTTTGGCCGAATCTAGTACACTGCTACATAGGCGAAGGGGGAAAGTGGATGTACCCAAATCTTGGGGAACCACTATAAATTTGTGTGTTCACTGTGTGCTGGATTGATTGCTGTGATTGCTGGTTAATTGCTGTGTTATAATTCTGTGATAAACTCTGAATTCTGCCTAAAAAGTTAAAAAGATTTAAGTCACCTATTCACCCCCCCTCTAGGTGAGTAGGTACAATATCTTTCAGTTTATATATATATATATATATATATATATATATATATATATATATATATATATATATATATATATATATATATATATATATATATATATACTATATATATACGCGCATATCGCACGGGCTACACCCGTGCTCAATGCTCTCGGGCGGCCTTCGGCCGCATCAGGCGGGCTTCGTCCGCCTTCGCACGCCCGTGCTCGATGCTCTCGGGCGGCCTTCGGCCACATCAGGCGGGCTTCGCCCGTGCCTGAAGCTTCGGGCGGTTCTCGGCCGCATAGAAACGATCCCCACTTCCACGCAATTCAGCGGCTCAGCGTCGCAACCGGCACCCGCGGCTCCGCGCGTACGAATGATTGTTTGCATACGCGCCGCGGGGCGGTGAGTGGCGATTGTGGCACTGAGCCGGTCAAATACGGGGACGCGAGTGGCGGTTGCGGCGCCGAGTTGAATTGGGATTTGGTAGAACATGTGAACAGTAATTAGTTCCAAAACATATGCACACATAATTAATGCGAAATTTAGCAAAAGGCACCGAAAGTTCTGAAAATACTAATTTCATTCATTTTATTCGATGAAGATTATAACTTTATTAATCACGGCTAAGTAATTAGAATTTATCCAATTTGTAGGTAATTAGAATTTATAATATATAAGTAAAGAAGATAAAGTTTCTCCGAATAGAGTGGCTGCGATGGTCAATTCAGCGTCCACAATCTACGCCATTAAACTTTCAGATCTTCAACAGTAGAAATCGAATAAAAACTTGAGGCTGGGAGGAAGAGAGAGAGAGGGAGCGACGGCGGCCGGCGACTGTTTAAGATTTTTTTGCTGAAAGAAACATCACGCAGGGGCTGACATTCCTACTGTAGCAAACAGAAAATAATTAAAAAAACAGCTATTTTTTGACGGTTATTTGATTAATACTATATTACATTAAATTTAGCTCATATAATTCCATATTAATATTTGATTAATAAAACTTTTCATCATAATTGAATCAAGCATTAACACTACTCCGCTTTTCTTCCCCGGCTCTGTACCTCCGCCGCTCAGGCTGCGTATTTGTGGCCCCTCTTCCGCCGCCGCCTCCTCCCTAGCGCTAGCAAAGCCCACCTCCATCGCCACATCCCTTCATGGCTTCCACAACACTATAGCCGCCGCCGCTGACGCCACTGTCGCGACCCCCGCCACCGTTACCGCTTCCCAGCAAAACACACTGTCACCGCTTCCCAGCAAAACACACCTCCACTGCCACCTTCTTTCATGGTATACACAGCTCTGTCACATCGACGGATGCCTGGGCTTGGAAGACGTCGCCAAAAGCATTGGGGTAGGCGGCCTCGGGAGCATCCTCGGGCATTCTGGTGGCCTCGGCACAGCCCATTCTTGACGGCCTCGGTCGTAACTCCGTCCTTCCGGACCGCCTCCGGCCTAACTCCGTCGGCGTCGCCGGCATCCGGCGTCCCCATCAGCGGGGTCCGCTGAGGACGCCGCCTGCTCCGCCGATGGCCATGGCCACCACCGCGAGTATTTTTTTAAAAAAAAGTAAGGCTGCAGCAGGAAAGGCAGGAAAGGCTCTTTTCCTTCGTCGCCGGCTCCCGGTCGCTCTCTTCTCCCCTGGCTCTCTTCCCCGCTCTCTCTCTCTCACTCTCTCTCAGTTTGTAATATCGATTAAAGCGGTGGATGATCAACGGGGATGTAATATGCCCATTATTTATTATTATTAATTAAGAAGCTGAAGGCGGTGGGGTGAGCATTAACGTATTCATGATTTCAAGGTACATCTATTTATAAATTATATGTTTGCCTGTGGGAGCTGTCATCTTTACAGAATTTTTGTCGTTGCAGAATTTTTGTTTTTTGTTAACATGTCACAGGAGGTGGCAGTGTGCCACAGGCGTTGGCAGTGTACCGGCGGGGGCAGCGTACAGGCGGGGCAAAACCGGCAGTTCAAAAGTTACGGACGGTTCGAAGCCTTCCCTTAATCTATTAATATAGATATAGGTAAAACAATATTTTTGAATGGAACTCCCTCAATGGGATTGTTCGTCCGATGAGTTTGGCCAAATACCACTTCAAAAAATATGTATATGGCATGACAACACTAAAACACTGCAACCAATAAATATACAACAACAACATTCAAATCTTTATTCTACTATAGTGGGGTCGGCAATATGAATCTTTTATCGCCAATGTGCCCTATCTTGTGTTACAATCACACTAATGTCCAAGTACATCATATCTTTCCTAAGTAAACTCAAACCCGCAACCAATATTTTAGAAAAACAATTTTATTTTGAACAAAAAAGCTGAAGCAATTCGGTTCAATTCCAGTTCATAACTACGGTGTTTACAATAGCCATCTTTGTGACAAACAGACCATTTATCAAACACAAAATGACATTTTAGAGATTTATTCAAAATTTCAAATGAGCAAAAAGAGCATTCTATTTTTTCCCCATAATTAGAAGAAAAAAAATTTTTCAAGCAAAATCTTACATTGGGCAGATTATTATTAATTACTACTACAAAAACTTCCGATTTACAGCAGACTCATCATCGCTAAAACTGCTTAATCATTCCGCCGGCGTCATGCCCTAGCCGTCTCTTACTCATCGGAAGATCGAAAAGAGGGGAATCGCAGCACCTGCTGATCTGCAAAAGGGGTGAAAGAGTCCAGGTCACAATCGCGCTGGCGGAGCCAGGGGCGGACGACGACGACGGCGACGAAAGAGAGACGGTCGCCAGTCTCCGCATCCACGGCCGCGACGCGAATGCGGTACTTGACACCGGAAACAACCTGCCGGTCGGCGCTCACCACGCCGGAGAAGGACAGATGGTTTTCGGCCTCGCCGGCGAGCCGGCGGTTGTACTTGCTGACAGAGTAGCGCCCGAGATCTCTCACGATTTTATTGGATCCGGCGTCGGGGATTTCGGTCCAGCCCCCGACGATTTTCAACGAATCGAGGCTGTCATGGAGCCGACCGCCGGCCGCCGTGGATCCAGGGGCGGCGGCGGCGATGAAGAGGAAAAGGCAGAGGATGAGGAGCGCGGCGGGCGAGGGGGAAGAGGACGCCATGGATGATGGATCGGAAGCAGCGAGCGTTTATTCCGTGCGATCAGCGGCGTGCATGACGACATAAAACGCTGCGTTAGCGGCACGCGGGAGGCAGACGGGGCACGCGGCGGAGGCAGCGAGTCGTGCGATCCAACCGAGTGGATGAAGCGGGCTGCGGTAGCGGCACGCGGGAGGAAGATGGGGCAGTCGGCGGACGCAGCGAGTGGCGGCGTGCGGCGAATAGGGTAGAGGCAGAGAGTCGAATAGGGCCGACGACTGGAGGAATCGTGGGGTAAATACGATTCGGAGGGCAAAATAGAAAACTCCAAAGTTACGTACCGGATTAGATGGCTTCCTTTATTATAGTACAAGCAGTCGTGCACGGGGGATCGACATTGGTCGTGGGCGGACGATTTGGGTATACACCATATAGTATAAAGATAATATATATATACTATTATATACTATATAATAATAATATTTATAAGAGTTAAAAAGAAAAGGAGGAAACCAAAGTTTTTAATATATATATGTTGTTCACCCGTGAAGGAAGATTGAGCTCGCCGCCTGCAAATTGGAAATATGCCCAACCATCTGTTCTCTTAGCCTCTCTTCACTCTCTCGTCCGGGCTGGGATTGCTCGCCGGCGAACGTGGGAGACGGCGGCAGACCGGACCAAGCAGCGTTGGAGAGGTGGTCGGAGCTTTGAGTCCCCACTGAGTCGAGTTTTGACGGCGGCGTTTGTCGCGAGGGCGGAGGTGCCAAGGACTCCTTTTGCGGGGTTGAACCGGGAGGCGTTGTGAAGGCCGTACTTGTGTTGCGGTGCACGCGTGCGGGGAAGCGGCGTTGGCGGAGGCCGATTTGGGCAAAGCCGAAGCGGCGTTGGCGGAGGCCGATTTGGGCAAAGCCGATGCGGCGTTGGCGGAGGCCGATTTGGGCGGAGCCGGAGCGCCGTTGGAGGAGGCCGATTTGGGCGGAGCCGGAGCGGCGTTGGCGGAGGCCGTTTTTAGAGTGCGCATCTTGGCGCAAAGAACGGCGGCGTGTTATTGTGGTCGCATCTGCGGCTAGCGGCGGTCAGCGCGAGGAGCCATCTTAGCCTCAAGTGGACTTTGGCGGCGAGACATTTGAGCCTCGAGCGGGGCAACCTACTGACGGGTTGCAGACTGATCGGAGTGCGCCAGCGACGTCGTGTGTTGACGTAGGCAAACAGCTAGGCACATTATTGGAAGATCTTGGAAGACTGCAGGGGATTTAGAGAACCAGTTTGGAGCGAGTCTCTCTAACACGAACTTGGTCGTCTTTGTCGGTATACCTGTATTTTTCTTATTGTCTTTATTTTGTGATAGCTGTAGGATCCATCTGAGGATCGCGGGGGAAAACCATTGTATTGTTGAATATTATTTAGTGGCGGATTTCCGGGTTGAACTCCGATCGTCCCGTGATTTTTACCCTGATTTGGGGGTTTTCCAAGTATACGACTGTGTGTTTGGTTGATTGTATTTGCTATTGCATATTTTGTTGAAGGTTTTGCAGGTATCTCAGCTCGCGTCCTCGCGTGCACTCAGGTCCGTGAGAACGAATTTCTCACAACACGTGCATGTCATTTAGAGGTAGAAGAAGACTTGCATAGCATTCAGAGAAAGAAGAAAAAATGCATAGTATTTAGAGGTGGAAGAAGAGTTGCATAATATTAATAGTAAGAGCTACCCCAAGCAGATATTAGTTGCAAAAATGGAAAGCCTGGAAGAAGGGAGAAGTGATTAGAGGAGATCGCAAAGAATGAAAATCAGGCGGGTGTGGAGCGCGTACCAGGTCGCTGGAGAGCATGGATGTAGAAATTAAAATCTCGAGCGGGAGAGATTGGCGTGCAAAGGGCATGTGGACGCGATGTCGTAGCAGTGTGTGAAAATGTTGAGCGGTAGGATTGTGGTATGCCACAATGTAGAAATGTAGTGGTCCCGTATTTCTACTTCCTCGACGATGTAGATGACGCCGGTGAAAGTATGTAGTGGGCATCCTTTGTCGTTGATGGCAATGAGGCTGAAATTTAGTAGCAGCAAGCGACGATGGGCTATGTTAGCGGCATTGGCGGGAGCATTTACGGGCTTAATCATCCACAGTGGAGTGTGTGGGCAAGAGAAGAGAGGTGCACAAGATCGCCGCCCAGAAGAAGTGGATGAGTCGGCAATGGGATTTGGGGAGGAAGACGGGATCGTGGTTGGAAGAAATTGCTGTTTGTGGAGATCGAAGAGGTGGGTTGGTTACAAGAGGCGTGTGTTAGATTACATTTAGTTTGGTGGTAGGGTTTGGTAATAGTTGAATTTAAAATTTATTTTAGAGAAGGTTTAGTCAAAAAATTTAAGTATTTATATTAGTGATTTAGCCAAAATTAATTTGTTTTTCATATATTTAATGATTTTATTACAAAATTTTTTATTTATGAGGGAAAGTCCTAATTAAGTATAATTAAAATGAATAGTCATTTTTTTGTAATTTTTGGTAACTTGAAGTTGTAGTCATGCAGAGAAAGGACTCATGCAGATTCAACTGGGATGTCGTTGCATCCTTCGTCGACTTGTCGCGGGAGTTGATCGGTCGTGACCTAAATCGTGAGGACGTCAAAGCTTCCTACTTGCAAAAAAGAAAGTCAACTTTTCTGGGGGAGCGCACGAACATACTTTTATATTTTTTAATTATAAACATGCTAATTTTTTTTTTATAAAGTAGGATATATATTTATCTCCACCATATATATCAATATACATATCTTCAAGGACACCAAACATTTCTCCTCAACTGTTTGATGAAAGAGCATATTAAGGCTCCATTTGATTCGGCGGTGGTGGGTCGATCCGGCGGGTGGAAACGGAGGATCGAACCGAAGGTTGGAGGTGGCTGCTCCAAACGGAGCTTTTTTGGGGAGTTTCTCAAGGCAGGCGGGTGGAAACGGAGCAAATGCCGCCGGACGTTCATTTGTTTACCCTGCTTCCGACGGAGTTTGCCCAAAACGGAACTGCAAAACGCCCAAACAAATAGAGCCTAAATCTCATCATTTAGATGGAGAGAGAGAGAGAGAAAAAGAAAGATTGAAGAGAGAGGGAGAGAGAGAGGAAAAAAGGAATATTAACAGGTCTCTTAAAGCTATATGAGAGAGAGGGAGAGAGAGTGAGAGATAAATTAAATTTTTTATGTCAAAGCGTACATTTTTTTTAAAAAAATAAAATTTGTAATCTTGATTTTTATTTTTTTACGGCCATTTTGAGTTCTTATATGTATATGTTGTGGGCGCAGCCCGCGGAGAGACATCTCACACAGGCAAATCTGGTGCGAAGGCGGGCGTAGCCCGTGCGAAGATGCTCGTGTGCACATATATATATGTATGTATATATATATATATATATATATATATATATATATATATATCTTTATACTATAAGGAAACCCATAAACACCTCATGGTGTAACTTTTAAATCCCAAAATACCCCCATTAAAACGCATACTTTCTATTAATGTGGAGGCCTTTTGGTCTTTTCCCGGACTCAAAATTAATTAATACAATAATTAATACAGCAATACATCTTTATATATTTTAGGTTTTTTGCGGGGCTCAAACGCCGCTCCTGCCAGAACCCGGCCGAAAGCAGATCCTGCCAGCGCCGAAAGCAGCTCCCGCCAGCGACTGCCCGCCTCTGCGTCGTCCTTCTTTCTCCTCTCTACACGCCACCATCGTGCCGTCGCATCTTGCCTCTGCGTCGTCCACGGTGCTCCAGAAACTGCCAGCGCCAGAAACTGCCAGAACGATGCCATGAGGTATAACCCTACCTCCTCTCCCCAACATTTTGTTCTCCACAACTCTTCTTCTCTGCAGTACTCTGACATACCTCAAATCTCCTCCACAGTGCTCCATCAACAGAGCTTCGCCTCCACGGTGCCATCAACAGAGCTTCCACGGAGGTATAAGCCTGCCTCCTCTCCCCACCATTTTGTTCTCCACCATTTTTTACAGTTTCTGCAATCCAATTTCTTTCCATTTCTTTAGGGGCTGAGCACACCCTAACTCCATTTTGTGCTCAACTCTCCTCACGGCATCGTTCCTGTTACTCAAAAACTGTGTTTATCTGTGAAAAAAAGTGTTTATCTGTGAAAAAATGTGTTTATCTGTGAAAAAATGTGTTTATCTGTGAAAAAATTTGTAACTCCTTTGCAGTACTCCATAATTAAAGTAAAATGTTTGTTCCAAAGTCCTCAGTTTTTTTATTGTTTGCTTCTTCTCAGTTTTTTCTTACTCTTTGCTTGCAAAGGCAGAATCCCCTGTTTTTTATTTTCCAAATTTCTCTGATTTTTGGAAGTTCTCTGATTTTTCGAAGTTCTCTGCTTGCAAAGACAGTATGTTGATAATCAAACCTGTGTAAAATGCAAAGAACACTAGCTGCTCCCAAGACAGTACTTATGTTGATCACACCGAAAATGATTCTATTAAGTTTGGCGCACTAGCTGCTCCAAAAAAAGTATGTTGAAACCAAACACAATTCATCATACTTATAACATTTTTGATCCTTTGCAGTACTCCATAATTAAAGTAAAATGTTTGTTCCAAAGTCCTCAGTTTTTTTATTGTTTGCTTCTTCTCAGTTTTTTCTTACTCTTTGCTTGCAAAGGCAGAATCCCCTGTTTTTTATTTTCCAAATTTCTCTGATTTTTCGAAGTTCTCTGATTTTTCGAAGTTCTCTGCTTGCAAAGACAGTATGTTGATAATCAAACCTGTGTAAAATGCAAAGAACACTAGCTGCTCCCAAGACAGTACTTATGTTGATCACACCGAAAATGATTCTATTAAGTTTGGCGCACTAGCTGCTCCAAAAAAACTATGTTGAAACCAAACACAATTCATCATACTTATAACATTTTTGGCCAGGAATACAAAATGATTCTATTAAAAGCCCTCTCAATTTCAAAACAGTGAAATAAAATCCATCAAAAACTGTTTCAATCCTCCAGTTAGTGTAGTCCGAACAAAACTCCAGCCAATTTTCAATCTTCCAGATGGTAGATCAATCAAATGGTTTACCTAAAACTGCTGTTAAAATGCCTTGAGTTCTCAAATTTTACAGTTTTTTTAGTGACGTGCTTGCATATTTTTTTGCATCTATATGCATTGATGATGTGCTCATCTGTTGTTGCCTGTGTAACTCTGTTCAGTCGTTCATGGTTCTCTCTAGCTTTCTAACATGTAGCGCTTTTGTCACCTCTAAAAAACAGAGCTTCTCCGTCAAAAGAGCATCTCCTCCACGGTGCCTAAACAGAGTTCCTCCTACAATATTGCTCATCTCCTCCTTATAGTGCTCTTGCCGGTAATTTTTTCATGCTCTTTAACATTTTTTTACAGTTTTTGCAGTCCAATTGCTTTCCATTTTTTTAGGGGCCGAGCACATAAATTGTTCATTCTTTTATGGGTTAGTTGTGCGCACCCTAACTCCTTTATGGTTTAAGGTTGTTCACCTTTGTTCTTCCTATTTTATTTCACCAACGATTTCTTTGTAGACTTTAACATTTTTTACAGTTTTTGCGGTCCAATTTCTTTCCATTTTATTAGGGGCTGAGCACGGAAATTGTTCAGTCTTTTTATGCACAGGTTGTGCACACTCTAACTCCTTTATGGTTTAAGGTTGTTCACCTCTATTCTCCCTATTTTATTGTTCGGCAGTATCTATTCTTGCAAACCATTCTGTTGTTGGATCATCCACCACATTGGCTGTCATATCAAAATAATAATGTATGGAAGAGAGATGGTAGAATAAATGTTCTGCAGAGAAGAAGCTCAGTTATGTGCTCAGTTTTTGTGTACATTCCTTTGTTGCAATTGATTTTCAGTTTTGGTGCTCAAAATAATAGCCACAATAATTGGATGCATCTTATGAAACCATTCTGATGTCCAATTAGTGTAGTCCAAGTATGTGTTTTAAGTTATTCTGCTTTCAAATATTGCCGGTGTAGCTCTGTTCAGTCCTTCATGGTTCTCTCTAGCTTTCTAACATGTAGTGCTTTTGTCACCTCTAAAAAACCAAGTAAAAGCGCCAAAATAAATAGGACTGAGTTCTGAAAGCTATAAAGCAACTGTACGCAAGATATGATAAAGAACCAATATAAAAAGAATCCCAAGAAGATATCGAAGTCAGAGACAACAATAGCAGGGATATGAGAGATGCGGGGAATTAATTCAAAATGAGGCTTATAAGATGTTTAACTCATTTTTAAAATCATCCTTATCAGCAAAAACATGGCTTATAATTAATGATTTGCTTGATAATTAATTAACATGGCTTATTCATAGTTTGATTACATAGCTACTCAAACACATACATATGGCAGACCAACATCAAGCAGGGGAGTCATCATCATTGACAACTCAGGTTGGGCCAGTTCAGCGTAAAAGAGGGAGGCCTTCGACTTTGACGACAACGCCTGAGCAAGCTCGAGAGTCAACCCGAGTGCGTGTTAGTAATTGGCGCCAGACATTGAGTACGGAACAACGAAATGCAGTGAATGCGAGGCGAAGACAATCGCGTGCATCGTTGGCTTTACAATCAACCTTGGATGTCCACCCAACCGAGTCAGAAGATCCAAATCAGCCAGATGAAATTAATGATAATCAACCAGCACCAAGCACGAGGACAGGTCGTCGAAATATAGCAAGAAATTACCATTCGTCCGACAACGTCAGCATCTTTCGGCTCCCGCAACCTAAAACTTGCCCAGACTGTGCAGCTCGATTATTTCACAAAGAATCAAAAAATTTATGCTGCAAACTTGGCAAAGTAGTTTTACCTCCCATTCCTGTACCCCCCAGTTGATGGCTCTTTATACTGACCAGACCACAAAAGGGCGTCATTTCAGGCAAAATATTCGTGCATACAACCACGTATTCTCTTTCACATCCATGGGTGTGACGCTTGACGAAACACTACCGGCGTTCAACCAAGGTTTGTACACATTCAGAGCGCATGGAGCTATATATCATAAGATTGGTTCTCTTATTCCTACTCCGGGAAACAAACCACGATTTCTACAGATGTTCATCTACGACACTGAAAATGAAACCTCACATCGTCTGGAGGAAAGTAATGGACTCGATATAGAAATATTGAATGAGATCAAATATATCCTTGATACTGACAACCCGTATGTCATGACTTTTAGACAAATTGCTCAACATCAACAATTACAATCGTGTCAACTACTTATTCGTGAACGACGGCCTACCGACCAACAATACATCCTTCCTACCGCATCTCAGGTGGCTGCAATATTGGTGGGTGTAGAAGATTTTGCAGAGTCTACCGATAGGGACATCAAAATTCATTCAACAGCAGGACATCTAACTACAATCAAAGAGTACGCGGGTCATTACGATCCACTTCAATACCCACTTCTACTACCGCATGGTACTTTTGGTTGGGATTTAGCTTTTCAGACAGATCAGGGGCTGCGCGTTAGTTGTTGCGACTTCTATGCATGTTTGCTACAGGTTTTAAAATTTATACTTATTACTTCAAAACTTTATGGATTGGATTTACAATGTACTAAGCTCGATCAATTTGTGGCTTGATATAGATACGTTCGAATAATCCATCGATACTCCTTCATGGTGGACGACTGCTTCAACAGTATGTCGTAGATAATTACATCAAGATTGAGACTCAGAAATTGAGATGGATTAGCCTGAATCAAAATAAGATTCGTGCAGAGCTATATCAGGGTTTGCAAGATTGCTTAAATGCTGGTGAAAATGATGCAGGTACACTCACTTGCTTATTGATGTTCCTCCTATACTTTAGTAGATATAGATGTTCATTACCTTCTTTCGTGAAATTCCTTCTGCTTAGGAAACATTGGGCGACGAACCGTCCTTCCATCCTCCTTCATTGGAAGCCCCCGAGATATGTATCAAAGGTATCAAGATGCAATGTCAATCGTCCAACACTACGGCAAACCAGATATATTCTTAACCATGACATGCAATCCCAACTGGAATGAAATAAGAAATGAACTGTATCCAGGACAATTGCCACATGATCGTCCAGATCTCCTTACGAGAATTTTTCGAGCAAAGTATGAAAATTTGAAAGATGAAATCTTCAATAAAGGTATCCTTGGAAAGGTGGTTGCGCATGTTCACATCATTGAGTTTCAAAAGAGAGGTCTACCCCACGTGCATATGTTAGTTATTTTTGATGCAGAAGATAAGTTAAATACTCCAGATGAGTACGATTCGTTGGTCAGCACTGAGATACCCAATCAAGAGGAGGATCGCCCTTTATATGATGCAGTTCTAAAACATATGATACATGGCCCATGTGGTCACTACAAACCGAATGCTCAGTGCATGAAAAAGTTTGGGTGCAATAAAAGATATCCTAAGCCTTTTGCAGAATATACTGTTCAAGGGAATGACTCATATCCTGTATATCGGCGTAGGCTTGACAATAGAACTATTACAGTTGGTCGTGGAGTTGTTGTGGATAATAGATGGGTCGTACCATATAACCCGTGGTTACTCTTAAAGTATGATTGTCATATTAATGTGGAAATATGTAGTAGTATTAAAAGTATCAAGTATTTGTATAAGTATGTTTACAAGGGACATGACTGCGTGTCGTTTGAAGTTCGGTCTGCCCCTAATTATGATGAGGTGAGCAAATACGTCAACGGTCGTTGGGTTTGTGCACCTGAGGCTTTGTGGAAGATATTTAAGTTTGAGATGACGAGGATGTATCCCTCTGTTTCGAGACTACAAATTCATCTACCAAATCAACATCAGGTCCACTTCGATAGTGACGAAACAATTTCAAATGTGCTGGCAAATGAGAGGAACGCCAGATCGATGCTGACTGAATTTTTTAGTTTGTACAATGACAACCAAGAGCTCGAGAAGTACCTATATAAAGATTTTCCAAAGTACTACAGATATTTAACTACCGAGCGCAAATGGATACCGAGGGTATCAACCCAAAGGGTTATTGGTAGGATATATGCAGTCAATCCAATGGAAGGTGAAAGATTTTACTTGCGGCTGCTACTCAATCATGTTAAGGGTCCAAAATCATTTGAGGATTTAAAGTGTGTGACTGGTATTCAATGTACAACATTTAAACAGGCTGTAGAGCGACACAGACTTCTTGAAGAGGATAATAGCATTCGAGATTGCCTGGCTGAAGCAAGATGTTTTAAAATGCCAATTTCGTTTAGAAGACTTTTTGCAACAATTTTGTTATACTGTGAACCGACCTGTGTACAAGACCTGTGGGATGAGAACTTTGACAGTATGACTGAAGATTACAGCTCAGCAAGCACTTCATGTAACACTTTTATAAAAGATAAGTTACTTCATGATTTAGATGACATTCTGCAGCAGCATAAAAAAACAATAACAGATTTTGGTCTGCCGTCCATAAGTGAAGGTTTTGAGGGTTCTCACAATTTATCTAGCCTAATAGAACATGAACGGTCATTCTCAATATCTGATGATGACATTAATTCAGTTCACTCATTTAATCCAGAACAATTGTCAGCATTCAACATAATCGGTACAGCTATACGAAAAAGACAAAATGCAATGTTTTTCTTAGATGGTCCAGGAGGCACGGGAAAAACATACCTTTATCGGGCACTGCTAGCAACTTTCAGAAAGGAAGGGTTCATTATATTAGCAACAACTTCGTCTGGGATCGCAGCAAACCTGCTCCCAGGTGGGAGGACTGCACATTCAAAATTCAAAATACCCATCAGATTTGAAATAATGTCAACATGCAAATTTAATAAGCAGTCTGATTTGCGTGATTTAATACAACAAGCCGGAGCAATTATTTGGGATGAGGCCCCAATGATTCATAAGAAGGCATTTGAGATTGTGGATCGATCTTTTAGGGATGTGCTTGATGTCAATCTGCCCTTTGGGGGCAAAGTTATGATCTTTGGTGGTGATTTCCGTCAGCTAACACCGGTGGTTGTAAATGGAACCAAATCTCAAATTATTAGCGCGAGCATCGTTGAATCGTATCTTTGGACAAATATTCACATTCTTAACTTAACTGTGAACATGCGAGCTCATGACGATCCTCATTTCTCAGAGTTCCTACTGCATGTGGGTAACAATGATGAGCCAACTGTGCTAGATGATATGATTCAAATTCCAAACTCCATGGTCATACCTTGGGAAGATGAACGTTCTGTAAATATATTGATTGATGCAATATTTCCTGAGCTAGGTTCCCCAATTGATGTCAGATATATGGAAAGCAGAGCAATAATAACTCCTTTAAATGAGGATGTCAACAAAATAAATGAAAAATGTCTTGAAATATATCCGGGAGAATGCAAAACATACTACTCTTTTGATTCTGTTGTGGATGACACCCATAATTTATATTTGCCAGAATTCTTGAATTCAATAAATCCGGGAAATCTGCCACCTCATGAGCTCAATCTCAAGAAAGGTTCACCGATAATGCTGATTAGAAACATTGATCCAAAAATTGGATTGTGCAACGGAACTAGGCTTACATGTGTAACATTTTCAAGAAATGTTATTGAAGCTGAAATATTGAGCGGAGAATTTAAAGGGCACAGAGTATTTCTACCACGAATTCCCTTGAAGAGTGCAGAAGATGTTAAGCTGCCATTCGAGCTCACCCGTAAGCAATTCCCAGTACGTTTAAGCTATGCTCTGACCATCAACAAATCACAGGGCCAAACAATTTCAAATGTTGGAGTATATTTACCGAATGATGTTTTTAGCCATGGTCAACTGTATGTGGCATTGTCAAAGGAGTTTCTGCAAACAACACCAAAGTGATGGTTAAAAATGGTACTTTGGATGGGCGTGAAGTAGTATACACTAGAAATGTTGTGTTTAAGGAAATATTCACAAAATTACATGCATCAGCCCAAATTACATAGATTGTAAGAATTATTGTATCTTTTGTAATATTTCTCTGTTTTATTTTTTTATTACATATCTCTAACTTATGTTTTAAATTAGGCAAATTTATCAAGCATTACTTGATGTCGCACCATAAAGATAAAATGTGTAAGCAGCTTACTTATTTTCTCTTTCTAGATTTTTGGGCTGCACTACGGTTATATAACATAACACATTGAATTATATTTTTTGTAGATGGCATGCCTGATAGCATTGACGAATATTACAAAGACAAAGACGGTAATTTACCATTACCGTATCACTTAAGGCCTAAATCAGAGTACAAGGGGCTCCGAAAGATCATAAAAAGGGTGCCAAGGGATCTAAGCGATGAGGATCAATGGGCTTTTGCTTTTCGTGAGTTATTCACGCCATCAAAATATCTGGTTCCAAAGAACTACGACGAAAATGCCGCTGCGAAGGAGTTGCTGGGAAAAAGAGATAGTAAATGATTTTGCTTAGATGTAGTGTTATGCACTTTATCTGTTTATCTTTTACATTGTTATGTAGTTCTGTTATGGTTATGGTTGTGGTCATGGAACGAGCAGGTTATTATTGTGGTCATTGAACGAGCGGGTTATTATTATGGTAATGGAATGAGCAATGTTCAACAGGTTATGGTTATGTTCATTTGTCGTCATTTGCTTCAAGAATTGATCAACATAAGTATTTTATTATATATGATGGTTTATAAATGAGTTCATTATTTACATCCACAAATATCTTCTCTAACTTCATTCTGTTTTCAATTTCAGCTATAAATTATAATAGTATGTGTCTATAGAAATCATTGCCTTGATCGTCTTAACTTAGATATGTGTATTAGTCTTTTAGTGTTATATCGATGTTTTGTTTTTATTTTTTTAAGTATTACTTGCAAAATAGAATTCCAACACTACATAAAATATATCCCCATACAAAAGCCACCATAGAAAATCTATATACAAAAGCCACCGTAGATATTTTCTGAAGGATTTTTGTACATGTTAACAATAATATTAGCCTCCACCAAATGTCGGTGACCAGGATCGATGTCGCCAACGATCGATATTACCGCCCCCGACCGATGTCACCGCCCATGACCGATGTCGTCGCCCCCGACCGATGTCGCCACCCACGACCCATGTCACCCCGACGATTTATGTCACGCACACGCCCAATGTCGCCGTCCATGACTAATGTCTCTCCCTCAGGACCAATGTCGCGCCCTACGACCACTGTCGCCGTGTAACATCCCATGTTACTTGCCACTGCCCACACACAATGTAGCCGCCGATGACCAAAGTCGCCCCCCACGACCACAATGTCGCTTCCCCCGACCAATGTCATCGCCCACGACCAATGTTGCCCCCACGATAAATGTTGCCCCCCACGCCAAATGTCGCCCCCATGACAAACGTCATCCCCTCGACATTTATTGTCCCCACAACAATTGTCGCCCCCATGATAAATCTCGCCACCACGACAAATATAGTCCCCACGACAAATTGCGTTCCCACGACAAATGTCGTCCCCACGACAAATGTCGTCCCCACGACAAATGTCGTCCCCACGACAAATGTGACCCCCACGACAAATGTCGCTGACGACAACTGTCGCCCGCACGACAACTGTCGCCCCCACGACAACTGTCGCCCCCACGACCACTGTCGCCCCCACGACCACTGTCGCCCCCACGACAAATGTCGCCCCCACGACAAATGTCGCCCCCACGACAAATGTCGCCCCCACGACAAATGTCGCCCCCACGACAAATGTTGCCCGCACAGGGTCCCCCGTGCACGACTGCTTGTATATATATATATATATATATATATATATATATATATATATATATATATATATATATATATATACAAGTGCCCGACACGGGGCTCCGCCCCTACGGCCAAACGCGACAGTACCCAGCCGCCCACAGCGGGCTTCGCCCGCCCACCTGCCCGAAGCTGGCCCCAGCCCACCGGGTCGGGCTTCGCCCACCCATCCGCGCGAAGCCAGCACCAACCCGCCCGGCCCAGCCGCAATTTTCATGGCATAAGGGTGAATCACCCTTTGGTGCAAGGGCAAAATTGGAAAGCCCAATGTTGCACCAAAGGGGGTTTCTTATTTATAAAATATATATATATATATATATATATATATATATATATATATATATATATATATATATATATATATATATATATATATATATATATATATATATATATATATATATATACAAGTGACAGGCACGGGCCTCCGGCCCTGGAGGCATTTGTCGTGGGGGCGACATTTGTCGTGGGGGCGTCATTTGTCGTAAGGGTGGCATTTGTCGTGGGGGAGGCATTTGTCGTGGGGGCTGCATTTGTCGTGTGGGCGGTATTTGTCGTGGGGGCGACATTTGTCATGGGGACGACATTTGTCCTAGGGACGACATTTGTCGTGGGAGCGGCATTTGTCGTGGGGGCGGCATTTTTCGTGGGGGCGGCATTGATCGTGGCGGGCGACATTTGTCGTGGGAGTGACATTTGTCGTGGCGGCAAAATTTGTCGTGGGGGCAACATTTTTCGTGGAGATGACATTGATCGTGGGGGGCAACATTTGTCGTGGGGGCGTCATTTATCGTGGGGACGACATTTGCTGTGGGGGCAACATTTGTCGTGGGGGCGACATTTACCGTGGGGGCGACATTTTTCGTGGGGGCGATCTTTTTCTTGGGGCGGTATTTTTTCACGGGGGCGACATTTGTCGTGGGTGCGACATTAGTCGTGGGTGCGACATTTGTCGTGTGTGCGACATTTGTCATGGATGTGATCTTTGTCAAAACCTTAAATCTTAAAATGTGACAAATATTTGAGAACTTGATTTCATATGCCACAAAACCTTAAAACCTAAAAATGAAACCTTCGAAATCAATACCATATGCAAAACAAATTTCAATGCTCAAATTAGATCATATAAGTCAAGAGCAATCTGAATCATATGCATAATAATATAGCCTCTCCAAGTGAAATCAAAAGAAAACTTTGTGCACAATCAACCCAAAGTAGCTCTTGATGGGACATAAAGCTTGCTAATGGGACATAAAGCTTGCTGATGAGACATAAAGTGTTGGGTATTGTATCCACAACGTACCTGATTTGAAGAAGCCCCTGAACAAGCTAAGGTAAATAGGCAATGTTTTTGACAAAATATTTCAAGTTGTGCTTGCAGTTATTTCACGCTAAGTGCACACCAATGTCAGGGTGCATTAGGTCAATATACACGGGTCTACACGACGTAATCCCTCGTTGAGCAGATCAGTGTGTTGGCCTACGTGTACTCTCTCTATTGGAGTGCACTTACTTTCAAGCACAGGGCTGTAATTATGCAGGAGCAGACAAGGAGCAAGGATGGGTCAAGGAGCACATCATGGGTGGAAAGACGAAAATTCGTCTAAGTGTAAATCGACGAGAATCACCAAGTGATTCTCGCCGATTCGGCGAGAATCAGTGGTTGATTCTCGCCGAACTCGATCCAGCCACTTCTAAGCGAGCACCTCTGCTTCTAAGTAAGAATCGACGAGAATCACCAAGTGATTCTCACCGATTCGGCGAGAATCACTAGTGATTCTCGTCGAATCGTCGAGAATCACTGGTTGATTCTCGCCGTCTCGACCTGGCCTAAAGCAGTGCGTGCAACCAAGGCAAATTCGACGAGAATCATCTTTGATTCTCGCCTAATCGTCGAGAATCACCTTTGATTCTCGGCGACTCGGCGAGATTCAGTTTCGATTCTCACCGATTTTGACTTGGGCGATTTTCTGAAACTTCCTGAACCGGATTCTGCCGCTGTCAATGTTCTGGACCGGGATTTTGGGATTCTTCTTGTGGGTCCCACAACGGTTAAATTGAGAGTTGTCTACAGTATAAATTTACGGGTATTTTGAACGGAAGATAAGGACAGAAAGAAGCCGAGCACGAGCAAACCCTAAGATCGCTAAACTACTCTGCCGCCGCCGTCGCCGCTCGCGCTAGTTGGTCGCCGCTGTTGATCGCGTTTCTTCCCGATCTCCGGCGACAAAAACTTACCCAAGCTTAGAGTCTCACGCGTCTATCCAGAGATCCCTTGTCTCTCGATTTGTTGATCGGGAAAAACTTCCCCGTCCGAATCGATCGAGACGACCGATCCTAGTGTGACCGTTGGTAGACCTAGCTAGCTTCGCTACGAAGTTTGGATCTCCAAGTTCAGCAGCCGCACATCGTCTTAGCCGCCGATCCCGAACCAAGCCGCCGCTCGTCTTGCCGCCGCCGGTTCCGGGGAGATTCTCTCCAAGAGAGTTCTAGGGTTGTAGACTCTTCGTTGACTTCACGAACACGTCGTCGAACGAAGAGGAACACCGTAGTCTCCAAACGAAGTTTGTATCTCGTGTACATTCTATTTTACTTTTGTTGTAAAGGAACGTTTGTTCCGTGTTGTAAGGGTTGGGTGCAACCCGGTTTGTGGGAGTGTTGACTCCTACGTGTGGAAGGGTTCCTTCCGATAGTGCAGGGATTGGATTTCAATCCCGTTGGAGAAGTGACCGAGTCGTCCCTTGTTGGGAGATAGGTCGAAGGGGGAAAGTGGATGTACCCAAGTCGGGGAACCACTATAAATAGCTTGTGTACTCTGTTGTGCTGTGTTGTTTTATTTTCGTGTGCAGGTACAATTTAAATTCCGCAAAAGCGCTGCACGTCACCTATTCCCCCCCCCCTCATAGGTGAATATAGTTGACACTAGGTGGACTTTCATAAAGCTTGCTGATGGACATAAAACTTGCTGATGGGAGGTGATGGACATAAAGTTTGCTGATGGACATAAAGCTGCTGGGAAAGATGGGCTGATGGGAGAGGACTTTGATTGCATATATATATACTATTCCCAGCAAGCAAGTAAAGTTAACGGACATAAAGATGGAGAATTCCTTATGAAGTTACACATTGGTCCATTATATTCAAAAAAAATTGATTTTTTTGTCATAGTTTGGTATCTTTAATTAAAAACAATGAGGGTATTACAGGTATTATGAATGTTGCACCAAAGGGTACTTTTCCTTTATAGAATAGTATAGATATATCCTAGCTCTCTCTCTAGCTCTCTCTCCCGCATACTCTTCTCACCTCTCTCGTTAATTATATATATATATATATATATATATATATATATATATATGTCTTTCACTATTATAAGAAAAAAGTTGTCTTTGGTGAAACATTCAAAAATATCAATTATGCCCTCATTTTTATATTTTAATGACTAGACATATATTATAATCTATTTCAAATAAATTAAAATACAATGTTCATTCAAGTAATTACAGTATCAAAAAATTAGAAGTAATGATGAAAATCCATTGAAATTCAAAAAAAAAATTAGTAGAGCTCCTACACCTTCTATGGTAGGTTGTCATTAAGCATGTCAGCGGTTTATTCAAGGAAGGTTGTCATTTGACATATCAGTGGTATTTTCGAGTTGATGACATTAAATCAATCAAATTTATTAAAGTCAAAATTAATATTTTTAGCTCAAAACGTATATTGTTTTACAAAATAAAAATTATAATATTTATGTATAATTTTTTACGGTCATTTTGAGTACTCATATGTATATGTTGCGGGCGAAACTCGCCTTGATGGGGAGGGTGAAACCGGTCTTCGCCGGTCGGGTTTCGCCCTCATCCATTTCCTGGACACGGCCGAAGGCCGCTCGACAGCATCGAGCCGGCTATGGCGAAGCCCGTATTCGCCGGCCGGGTACTGTCGCGCCTGGCTGTAGGGGCGGAGCACCGTGTCGGGCACTCGTGTATATATATATATATATATATATATATATATATATATATATATATATATATATATATATATATATATATATATATATATATATATATATATATATATATCTATATATATACAAGCAGTCGTGCACGGGGGACCCCGTGCGGGCAACATTTGTCGTGGGGGCGACATTTGTCGTGGGGGCGACATCTGTCGTGGGGGCGACATTTGTCGTGGGGGCGACATCTATCGTGGGGGCGATATTTGTCGTGGGGGCGACAATTGTCGTGGGGGCGACCCATGTTGTGGGGCGAAAGTTGTCGTGGGGGCGACAGTTGTCGTGTGGGCGACAGTGGTCGTGGGGGCCACAGTGGTCGTGGGGGCGACAGTTGTCGTGGGGGCGACAATTGTCGTGCGGGCGACAGTTGTCGTCCGCGACATTTGTCGTGGGGGTCACATTTGTCGTGGGGACGACATTTGTCGTGGGGACGACATTTGTCGTGGGGACGACATTTGTCGTGGGAACGCAATTTGTCGTGGGGACTATATTTGTCGTGGTGGCAAGATTTATCATGGGGGCGACAATTGTTGTGGGGACAACAAATGTCGAGGGGATGACGTTTGTCATGGGGGCGACATTTGGCGTGGGGGGCAACATTTGTCGTGGGGGCAACATTGGTCGTGGGCGATGACATTGGTCGGGGGAAGCGACATTGGGGTCGTGGGGGCGACTTTGGTCATCGGCGGCTACATTGTGTGTGGGCAGTGGCAAGTAACATGGGATGTTACACGGCGACAGTGGTCGTATGGCGCGACATTGGTCCTGAGGGAGAGACATTAGTCATGGACGGCGACATTGGTCGTGTGCGTGACATAAATCGTCGGGGTGACATGGGTCGTGGGTGGCGACATCGGTCGGGGGCGACGACATCGGTCATGGGCGGTGACATCGGTCGGGGGCGGTGATATAGATCGTTGGCGACATCGGTCCTGGTCACCGACATTTGGTGGAGGCTAATATTATTGTTAACATGTACAAAAATCCTTCAGAAAATATCTACGGTGGCTTTTGTATATAGATTTTCTATGGTGGCTTTTGTATGGGGATATATTTTATGTAGTGTTGGAATTCTAATTTGAAAGTAATACTTAAAAAATAAAAACAAAACATCGATATAACACTAAAAGACTAATACACATATCTAAGTTAAGACGATCAAGACAATGATTTCTATAGACACATAATATTATAATTTATAGCTGAAATTGAAAACAGAATGAAGTTAGAGAAGATATTTGTGGATGTAAATAATGAACTCATTTATAAACCATCATATATAATAAAATACTTATGTTGATCAATTCTTGAAGCAAATGACGACAAATGAACATAACCATAACCTGTTGAACATTGCTCATTCCATTACCATAATAATAACCCGCTCGTTCAATGACCACAATAATAACCTGCTCGTTCCATGACCACAACCATAACCATAACAGAACTACATAACAATGTAAAAGATAAACATATAAAGTGCATAACACTACATCTAAGCAAAATCATTTACTATCTCTTTTTCCCAGCAACTCCTTCGCAGCGGCATTTTCGTCGTAGTTCTTTGGAACCAGATATTTTGATGGCGTGAATAACTCACGAAAAGCAAAAGCCCATTGATCCTCATCGCTTAGATCCCTTGGCACCCTTTTTATGATCTTTCGGAGCCCCTTGTACTCTGATTTAGGTCTTAAGTGATACGGTAATGGTAAATTACCGTCTTTGTCTTTGTAATATTCGTCAATGCTATCAGGCATGCCATCTACAAAAAAATATAATTCAATGTGTTATGCTATATAACTGTAGTGCAGCCCAAAAATCTAGAAAGAGAAAATAAGTAAGCTGCTTACACATTTTATCTTTATGGTGCGACATCAAGTAATGCTTGATAAATTTGCCTAATTTAAAACATAAGTTAGAGATATGTAATAAAACAATAAAACACAGAAATATTACAAAAGATACAATAATTCTTACAATCTATGTAATTTGGGCTGATGCATGTAATTTTGTGAATATTTCCTTGAACACAACATTTCTAGTGTATACTCCTTCACGCCCATCCAAAGTACCATTTTTAACCATCACTTTGGTGTTGTTTGCAGAAACTCCTCTTGACAATGCCACATACAGTTGACCATGGCTAAAAACATCATTCGGTAAATATACTCCAACATTTGAAATTGTTTGGCCCTGTGATTTGTTGATGGTCAGAGCATAGCTTAAACGTACTGGGAATTGCTTACGGGTGAGCTCGAATGGCAGCTTAACATCTTCTGCACTCTTCAAGGGAATTCGTGGTAGAAATACTCTGTGCCCTTTAAATTCTCCGCTCAATATTTCAGCTTCAATAACATTTCTTGAAAATGTTACACATGTAAGCCTAGTTCCGTTGCACAATCCAATTTTTGGATCAATATTTCTAATCAGCATTATCAGTGAACCTTTCTTGAGATTGAGCTCATGAGGTGGTAGATTTCCCGGATTTATTGAATTCAAGAATTCTGGCAAATATAAATTATGGGTGTCATCCACAACAGAATCAAAAGAGTAGTATGTTTTGCATTCTCCCGGATATATTTCAAGACATTTTTCATTTATTCTGTTGACATCCTCATTTAAAGGAGTTATTATTGCTCTGCTTTCCATATATCTGACATCAATTGGGGAACCTAGCTCAGGAAATATTGCATCAATCAATATATTTACAGAACGTTCATCTTCCCAAGGTATGACCATGGAGTTTGGAATTTGAATCATATCATCTAGCACAGTTGGCTCATCACCGTTACCCACACGCAGTAGGAACTCTGAGAAATGAGGATCGTCATGAGCTCGCATGTTCACAGTTAAGCTAAGAATGTGAACATTTGTCCAAAGATACGATTCAACGATGCTCGCGCTAATAATTTGAGATTTTGTTCCATTTACAACCACCGGTGTTAGCTGACGGAAATCACCACCAAAGATCATAACTTTGCCCCCAAAGGGCAGATTGACATCAAGCACATCCCTAAAAGATCGATCCACAGTCTCAAATGCCTTCTTATGAATCATTGGGGCCTCATCCCAAATAATTGCTCCGGCTTGTTGTATTAAATCACGCAAATCAGACTGCTTATTAAATTTGCATGTTGACATTATTTCAAATCTGATGGGTATTTTGAATTTTGAATGTGCAGTCCTCCCACCTGGGAGCAGGTTTGCTGCGATCCCAGATGAAGCTGTTGCTAATATAATGAACCCTTCCTTTCTGAAAGTTGCTAGCAGTGCCCGATAAAGGTATGTTTTTCCCGTGCCTCCTGGACCATCTAAGAAAAACATTGCATTTTGTCTTTTTCGTATAGCTGTACCGATTATGTTGAATGCTGACAATTGTTCTGGATTAAATGAGTGAACTGAATTAATGTCATCATCAGATATTGAGAATGACCGTTCATGTTCTATTAGGCTGGATAAATTGTGAGAACCCTCAAAACCTTCACTTATGGACGGCAGACCAAAATCTGTTATTGTTTTTTTATGCTGCTGCAGAATGTCATCTAAATCATGAAGTAACTTATCTTTTATAAAAGTGTTACATGAAGTGCTTGCTGAGCTGTAATCTTCAGTCATACTGTCAAAGTTCTCATCCCACAGGTCTTGTACACAGGTCGGTTCACAGTATAACAAAATTGTTGCAAAAAGTCTTCTCAACGAAATTGGCATTTTAAAACATCTTGCTTCAGCCAGGCAATCTCGAATGCTATTATCCTCTTCAAGAAGTCCGTGTCGCTCTGCAGCCTGTTTAAATGTTGTGCATTGAATACCAGTCACACACTTTAAATCCTCAAATGATTTTGGACCCTTAACATGATTGAGTAGCAGTCGCAAGTAAAATCTTTCACCTTCCATTGGATTGACTGCATATATCCTACCAATAACCCTTTGGGTTGATACCCTCGGTATCCATTTGCGCTCGGTAGTTAAATATCTGTAGTACTTTGGAAAATCTTTATATAGGTACTTCTCGAGCTCTTGGTTGTCATTGTACAAACTAAAAAATTCAGTCAGCATCGATCTGGCGTTCCTCTCATTTGCCAGCACATTTGAAATTGTTTCGTCACTATCGAAGTGGACCTGATGTTGATTTGGTAGATGAATTTGTAGTCTCGAAACAGAGGGATACATCCTCGTCATCTCAAACTTAAATATCTTCCACAAAGCCTCAGGTGCACAAACCCAACGACCGTCGACGTATTTGATCACCTCATCATAATTAGGGGCAGACCGAACTTCAAACGACACGCAGTCATGTCCCTTGTAAACATACTTATACAAATACTTTATACTTTTAATACTACTACATATTTCCACATTAATATGACAATCATACTTTAAGAGTAACCACGGGTTATATGGTACGACCCATCTATTATCCACAACAACTCCACGACCAACTGTAATAGTTCTATTGTCAAGCCTACGCCGATATACAGGATATGAGTCATTCCCTTGAACAGTATATTCTGCAAAAGGCTTAGGATATCTTTTATTGCACCCAAAATTTTTCATGCACTGAGCATTCGGTTTGTAGTGACCACATGGGCCATGTATCATATGTTTTAGAACTGCATCATATAAAGGGCGATCCTCCTCTTGATTGGGTATCTCAGCGCTGACCAACGAATCATACTCATCTGGAGTATTTAACTTATCTTCTGCATCAAAAATAACTAACATATGCACGTGGGGTAGACCTCTCTTTTGAAACTCAATGATGTGAACGTGCGCAACCACCTTTCCAAGGATACCTTTATTGAAGATTTCATCTTTCAAATTTTCATACTTTGCTCGAAAAATTCTCGTAAGGAGATCTGGACGATCATGTGGCAATTGTCCTGGATACAGTTCACTTCTTATTTCATTCCAGTTGGGATTGCATGTCATGGTTAAGAATATATCTGGTTTGCCGTAGTGTTGGACGATTGACATTGCATCTTGATACCTTTGATACATATCTCGGGGGCTTCCAATGAAGGAGGACGGAAGGACGGTTCGTCGCCCAATGTTTCCTAAGCAGAAGGAATTTCACGAAAGAAGGTAATGAACATCTATATCTACTAAAGTATAGGAGGAATATCAATAAGCAAGTGAGTGTACCTGCATCATTTTCACCAGCATTTAAGCAATCTTGCAAACCCTGATATAGCTCTGCACGAATCTTATTTTGATTCAGGCTAATCTATCTCAATTTCTGAGTCTCAATCTTGATGTAATTATCTACGACATACTGTTGAAGCAGTCGTCCACCATGAAGGAGTATCGATGGATTATTCGAACGTATCTATATCAAGCCACAAATTGATCGAGCTTAGTACATTGAAATCCAATCCATAAAGTTTTGAAGTAATAAGTATAAATTTTAATACCTGTAGCAAACATGCATAGAAGTCGCAACAACTAACGCGCAGCCCTGATCTGTCTGAAAAGCTAAATCCCAACCAAAAGTACCATGCGGTAGTAGAAGTGGGTATTGAAGTGGATCGTAATGACCCGCGTACTCTTTGATTGTAGTTAGATGTCCTGCTGTTGAATGAATTTTGATGTCCCTATCGGTAGACTCTGCAAAATCTTCTACACCCACCAATATTACAGCCACCTGAGATGCGGTAGGAAGGATGTATTGTCGGTCGGTAGCCCGTCGTTCACGAATAAGTAGTTGACACGATTGTAATTGTTGATGTTGAGCAATTTGTCTAAAAGTCATGACATACGGGTTGTTAGTATCAAGGATATATTTGATCTCATTCAATATTTCTATATCGAGTCCATTACTTTCCTCCATACGATGCGAGGTTTCATTTTCAGTGTCGTAGATGAACATTTGCAGAAATCGTGGTTTGTTTCCCGGAGTAGGAATAAGAGAACCAATCTTATGATATATAGCTCCATGCGCTCTGAATGTGTACAAACCTTGGTTGAACGCCGGTAGTGTTTCGTCAAGCGTCACACCCATGGATGTGAAAGAGAATACGTGGTTGTATGCACGAATATTTTGCCTGAAATGACGCCCTTTTGTGGTCTGGTCAGTATAAAGAGCCATCAACTGGGGGGGTACAGGAATGGGATGTAAAACTACTTTGCCAAGTTTGCAGCATAAATTTTTTGATTCTCTGTGAAATAATCGAGCTGCAAAGTCTGGGCAAGTTTTCGGTTGCGGGAGACGAAAGATGCTGACATTGTCAGACGGATGGTAATTTCTTGCTATATTTCGACGACCTGTCCTCGTGCTTGGTGCTGGTTGATTATCATTAATTTCATCTGGCTGATTTGGATCTTCTGACTCGGTTGGTTGGACATCCAAGGTTGATTGTAAAGCCAACGATGCACGCGATTGTCTTCGCCTCGCATTCACTGCATTTCGTTGTTCCGTACTCAATGTCTGGCGCCAATTACTAACACGCACTCGGGTTGACTCTCGAGCTTGCTCAGGCGTTGTCGTCAAAGTCGAAGGCCTCCCTCTTTTACGCTGAACTGGCCCAACCTGAGTTGTCAATGATGATGACTCCCTGCTTGATGTTGGTCTGCCATCTGTATGTGTTTGAGTTGCTATGTAATCAAACTATGAATAAGCCATGTTAATTAATTATCAAGCAAATCATTAATTATAAGCCATGTTTTTGATTATGTTGTGTTGCTGATAAGGATGATTTTAAAAATGAGTTAAACATCTTATAAGCCTCATTTTGAATTAATTCCCCGCATCTCTCATATCCCTGCTATTGTTGTCTCTCACTTCGATATCTTCTTGGGATTCTTTTTATATTGGTTCTTTATCATATCTTGCGTACAGTTGCTTTATAGCTTTCAGAATTCAGTCCTATTTATTTTGGCGCTTTTACTTGGTTTTTTAGAGGTGACAAAAGCAGTACAACCTGTGCATAAAAAGACTGAACAATTTCCGTGCTCAGCCCCTAACAATTTATGTGCTCAATTAATACAATAATGTAGAGGCCCTGTTTTTATGGGGGTATTAATTAATGGAGTTAAAAAAATGAAGTTCCTACAACACATTCTCCAAGCAGTTAAAAAATGAAGTTCCTCCAAACAATATAACACTCAACTATGTTGTACAAACTTCAGTACATCGCAGATTTGATGGCGAAGCAGTTACAAAAATTCTGATATAGCAGATTTGATGGCGAAGCAGTTCATAAAAACGACAGAACTCCTCCTAAAATCTTAAACTTTAAATTCTAATATGGCAATGGAGTTCATAAAAAGAGCTCCTAAAATATGACAATTCATTACTTTTCTCATCCTCTAAAACTTCCCAAGCCCAAAGCTGCGTATCCCTCAACTTCTGCTATCTCCCTCAACTTCTACTCTCATTGAAGGCGTGTTCTCTCTCAAAAGGTTTTTTTTATTTGACAGTGGGATTTTTATTTGACAGTGGCATTTTCATTTTACTAAAGTCTCAAAAGAAGCGTATTTTCATTCTACTCATTTCATTGATCTTATATTAAGATCAAGCTTGGAGGATTTTCTTTTACTTCAATCATCCAAATAGCATGTCTGGCTCTTCTTATTCAACTCATGCAGTCATAGAATGTTTTCAATAATAGGTAATTCTGACTTCAGCACAACAATTTTTTGCTAAACTGTTGTCCTGCTATTAGATTTATTCGGTCTTAGCTCAATAGTTTTTGGCTATGATATTTTTGTGGCAAATCTGAGTTTATGTTGAGTTTAACAGCAAAACTCAGTGACCTCCCTACACTCAGTTAAAATTTTTTGTAAACTGTTGAGATGGTTTTAAATTTATGCTGCAAAGTTTCAGTTTAGTTTGACGTGGAGCTTGGACTTGTTTTGGACCATCTGTTTCTAAACTGTTTCTGATTGCAAACATAATTTTATAACAAAATTAAAAGTATAACAGATTATACTCAACTGTTTAACAGATCATACTCAACCATATCTTGAATAACTATAACAGATAATTCATCTATAGAAGGATTATACATATTTCATTGACTTATTTTGAATTTTGTCGTTGAAAGCTGAACCTGGAGCTTGGAAACAGAAGGCAGATGGTCCAAAATGTCAGAAAAAGCAAAGACAGAAGCTTAGAAACCGCTGTAGAATTGAAAAAAAAACACAAACAAAAGCAGACAACTTATTTCTAAATACACCTATACACTTTTAGCAAATCATCCTGCAATTGAAGATGAAATTGGAAATTTGGAAATCATTTGAATGCTATGGTGCAGCAGGAATTGAAAAAAAAACACAAACAAATGATTGTGCCCACATAATTATTTCATTAGCATCATTTGAATGCTTAACTTGAAGCTAAATTAGTAAAACAACTTCGATTATTTATTGCTAGCCAAATCCTGCCAAAGATCAATACTATTGTGCATTGGTCTTACCATTCACAACCGAAAGTAACATGAAATTCTTCCTTTTTTGGAAAGCAGAAATGAAATAAAAATGGAGAGGTGCAGCAGAAATCAAGAAATAAAGAATGAAAAAAAAACATCATTTGAATGTACAGGATATAATTAGTCTTTCCGCATTAGCATCGTTTGAATGTACAGGACAATTATTTCTGTCCATTAGCATCGTTTGAATGCATAAAATTCAAATGCTATGGCCATATAATTATTTCATTAGCATCATTTGAATGCTTAACTTGAAGCTAAATTAGTAAAACAACTTCGATTATTTATGTCCATTAGCATTAACATCATTTGAATGTACAGAACAATTATTTCTGTCCATTAGCATCATTTGAATGCATAAAATTCAAATGCTATGGCCACATAATTATTTCATTAACAACTTCGATTATTTATGTCCGTTAGCATCATTTGAATGCAGCAGTCCATGGAGGTTCGCCCTGGTAAATAGGGTCTTGGACTTGTCCATTAGCATCATTTGAATGCAGCAGTCCATGGAGGTTCGCCCTGGTAAATAGGGTGTTGGACTTACTGATCTCAACTTGAGAATTTTTTTAAAAAATGGTGAAGAGTGTGCTTAATTTGAAGAGTACCGGTGAGAGTGATGAAATGAGAACAATGAGAAAACAACCAAAGATTGAAGAGTGCTTAACTTGAAAGTACTCGGCCTAAAAATAAAATAAAATGAAAGCAGAGTACATTCTGGATCAACGGTGAAACCTGCTGCCGGAAGGAGGTTTAAAATGAAAGCAGTGCTGGTGAAACCGAAAGTACTCTGCTTTAGAAACATTCTGTACTCTGCCAGCTACTTCAAAATTTAAAATGAAAGCAGTGCTGGGATCTTACCGTGAGGAGTTTTCCGGTCGGAGGAGCACGCCGGAAGGAGGTTGCTGGCGAAGCACTATGCCGAGAGAAGCTTACTGTGGCGTACCGCGTGGAGTTTGCCGGTCGAAGGAGATCGCCGGAAGGAGGTTGCTGGAGAAGCAGTATGCAGAAATGAAAAATGAAAAGCAGGAATGGAATGGAAAATTAAAAACAGAAATGGAAAACGAAGCAAAAATCGATCGAGTTCTTCTCCAATAGGAAATGGAAAACGAAGCAGAAGTCCATGGAGGAGAAGCTTACCGCGAGGAGATGTTCCGTCGATGGAGGAGAAGCACCGTCGATGAAGGGGGAGCTCCGTGGTGAAAGGGATCCCGGGGTTAAGGATTCGAAACGAAGAAAGGACGAAACGAAGAAGGATCGATCTGCGGGTTAAGGATATTTCTGCGGGTTTAGGATATTTGCGGGTGGCAGTCGAGGCGGGAGTTGCTTTCGGCGAAGGAGTCAAGGCCGGAAGCGACGACACGGCGGCAGGAGTTGCTTTCGGCGGATGCAGTGCAGAGAGGAGAAATAAGGACAGGACGGGCGCAGGAGTTGCTTTCGGCGGACGGCAGCTGATGGGCGGGATTTGACTGGCGAGTCTTTAGCCGAGTGAAGGATGCACGGGAGTGAAGGATTCATTAGGTGGTAAACCCTAATTAATTGGTGGGAAGACCAAAATGTCCCTATGCTAAACCCAAACAACATGTGTTAAGGAGGGCAAAAAGGGATATAAATGTTACACCATGCCCCGATTAACTCTTTGCTTATATAATATATATATATATATATATATATATATATATATATATATATATATATATATATATATATATATATATATATATATATATATATATTATATATATATATATATTATATATATATATATTATATATCAAGAAATCCGGCCACCCTCTCTCCCTCTCTCTACTCTCTCTCCCTCCTCTCTCTTTCTTTCCCAACTCTCTCCCTCATCTCATGCTCTCTCTCATGATCCAATGGCTCTTGTTTGATCTGTGGTGTCTCTCCAAATACCTATATTGCTTTATATAATAATATATATATATCTATATATATAGACATACACACGAGTGACATGCACGGGTCTCCGGTCCGATGGCCACGTGCCACAGTACCCGGCCGGTGACGGCTTGCTTCGCCCTCCCCCAACTGTCTGTTTTGTTTTAAATTGAACACATTAATAAAATAAATTTAAAAAATTAATTAATTAAAAATTTAAATTGAAAACATGAAAAAATTAAATTGAATTAATTTTAAAAAAAATACAATGCTCTTCGAATAGACCGCTGATATGTCTAATGACAACCTTCCTCGAATAGATCGCTGACGTATCTAATGATAGCCTACCATAGTAGGTGTAAGAGCTCTACTAAAAAGTTTTTGAATTTTAATGGATTTTTATCATTACTCTAAATTTTGGGATAGTGTAATTACTTGAATAGACGTTATATTTTATTTTTTTGAAATAGATTGTAATATATATCAAGTCATTAAAATTTAAAAATGTGGGTATTTTTGGCATTTTTGAATGTTGCACCAAAGACAAATTTTTCTATATAGTAATGATATATATATATATATATATATATATATATATATATATATATATATATATATATATATATATATATATATATATATATACGAGTGACAGGCACGACCTTTGGCCCGGGGGCATATGTCGCGGGTGCGACATATGGCGCGGGTAAGTCATATGCCGCGGGTGCGACATATGCCGCGGGTGCGCCATATTGCGCGGGTGCGACATAAGCCGCGGGTGCGACATATGCCGCGGGTGCGACATATGCCGCGGGTGCGACATATGCCGCGGGTGCGACATATGCCGCGGGTGCGACATATGCCGGGGGTGCGACATTTGCCGGGGGTGCGACATTTGTCGTGGGTGCGACATTTATCGTGGGTGCGACAAATTTCATGGATGCTGACATTTTTCCTATGTGCGACATTTGTCGTGAGTGTGGCATTTGTGGTGAATGTCACAATTGTGGTGTGTGTGACATTTATCGTGGATGCAACACTTGTGGTGTGGGCAACATTGGTCGTGGGAGCGGCACTTGTAGTGGGAGCGACATTTGTCGTGGGTGCAACATTTGTCGTGGGTCGACATTTATCGTGGGGGCGACATTTGTGATAGGGGTGACATTTGTGGTGGGGTGACATTATAGTGGAAACCAAACTAACGAATGCATTTGACTCGAGCGCACATGTATACATACTTGCATAAAAATAGGAGAAATCAAACAAACTAATGTACTACACATATTATGAAAAACACAAATGATAATAAAAAAATTTGATTACAATCAACACAGATTACTGATGACACATATTTTGACTAAAATATGTTCATCATTATTATTATATTTATATTATAAATTATATGTATTTACACTTAATTTTAATATAATTATCTAATTATTTATACTAATATCATTTTATTTTGTTTTGTGACAGACAAATAAGTTTTGCATGCATGTTGCTTTCCCACCACCTTTTCTCTCTCCTCTACATGTATGAATAGTTATAACTATCAATACATGTAGCCTCCTTTCCCATGCAAGCCTCTTTACAAAATTATTTCATGTAGCATCTTCTTATTTTATTTTTATATAATCCTCTCCCATAAATACATCATGTCATGTTGCCACTCATTTTATTTTTTTTATCTTCATTTACATGTGGCCAGCCACATTCCTTCCTCTTCTCTATTTTTAGTTTTTTTTTTCTTTTTTCTCTCTCCCTTTCTCCCCCCCATATTTTATTTTCTCCACCACTATTAATAGTAAACCCCAATTCATATGGCCGGCCAGACCTTTCAAGTCATAACCGCCCACCTCCAAGAAATTTAATTAAAACCGACCATTCAAAACCTTTCAAGTCATAACCGCCCACCTCCAAGAAATTTAATTAAAACCGTCATTCATAACCTTTCCCATGCAAACCGCCACCTATTCTTAACCCCACTCATAACCTCCGTATTCAAAACCGCCCACCTTAAGTTCCTCCTTCATTTCTTAATTAATCACATTATCTCCAATCAATTAAAACCCCATATTCATTAATTCATCACCATTTCATGTGTCTGGCTACCTCCATGTTAAAGTCCCTCATGCATTCACCTTTTCACCTCCCTCCACCTCTTCATTTCCCCACATTTATTCTCACCAATTAAACCCTATGTCCTTTCATTTTCTTCTTTATCTAGATCCTTCCATGGTAGTTATAAAAGGAGCATGAATCCAAGGCTTTTAAAAAAAGGAAAAAAAATTAGAGTTGGAGAAGAGAGCAAGTTCAAGAGAGAGAGAGAGAGTTCTACCTTGTATGAGAGTTTCTTTTATGTTGTCTCTTATGCTTTAATTTTCATTGTGCTGTGTACTTTTGTTATTTTCTTTCTAATGAAAATGAAAACGTTTTATTTCATTGTTGTTGTTTTTTTAATCATGAGTAGCTAAATCCTTTCTTAGTACTTGATTGGTTAGTATTGGGATGAAGATTTAATTATAATCTTTCGTCTCTAATTTTTGAATTTCTCATTGCGATTTATTTCCGATTAAAATTTGGCGGCGGATTTATATTGCTAGTATATAAAATTTCGCTATCCGATTGGTAGTCTAGTTAGCTGAGAGGCTCGTGAATGTCATGCATCGCTCGGAAATAAAGAGATTTTGATATTCTTCTTTGAGAATTGAGGATATCAAATCTTTTGGATTTGGGATTTATCGTTCATGCAATTTTAAATTACTTTCAAATTTTAAGAGATTATGTTTGAAATGTTTTTAAAATTAGGCGGTAGTTGTCTCTAGCGAGTTGCTATTGTAATTTTCAATCCCCCAATCGAAACGGATTCTCAAGAATTAGAACGCATCTTTTATAATCGGATTCCCAAAAATGCCCAATCAAGTGCTAAATCGTGAATTTTCTCGTTAGTCAACTCTCTTCGTTTTTACAAAAACCAAAACCAATTTTCACTCGATAAGTTAATAGTTCCACCTTGTGAGTAGAAGTACTCAAAAGACCCGGGAAATACGACACTTGATCATACTACACGCGATAGGTGCACTTGCCTACTGCAACAATCAAATTTTAAGCATCAAGTTTTTGGCGTCGTTGCCGGGGCCGTAATTTTTGATATTTTGAAAGCAAGGTTCTATTACTCTTATCATTTTCTTTTTTTTTTCATAAAAATTTTGATTTTTAAATTTTATTAATTAAAACTTCTAGCGAAAGGGCCGTGTTGGGTTTTCATCCCACAAGACCGCCTTATCTCAAGAGCCTTTCACCGGGTATTCCTTGGGAAGTCATAGAATTTTTATTTATAAATTTTTAATCTTAAAATTTTTATGTGTGGTGTATGACCCGAGGGAATCCGTCACCTCTTTTTGATTTGGTTCCGGAAATCGAGCGAACCCTTCAGCACCGCTTACGATTTCGAGTTCCGAATTTTTAAGATACGGAATCCTTAGGAGACACTCCTAATCCTTCATTAATTCTCTCTCCGTCACCGCCTTCTTCTTCTCCTTCTTCATTTAGTTCTTCTTCCCATTCTCCTAGATCTCCTTCTTCTTCTCTTCCAATATGGGTAAGCCAAATGCGGTCGAACAAAGGACTATGTCCTATTATGCCCGTCCAAACTTGGACGAGGCTCAATCTAGTATTGTTCGCCCTGTTATTGCCCCCAATAATTTTGAGTTGAAGCCAAGCATCATCCAAATGGTACAATAATATGTACAATTTGATGGGCTTCAAGATGAAGATCCAAACGCGCATATTTCTAATTTCTTAGAAATATGCGATACTTTTAAAATTAATGGTGTATCCGATGATGCCATCCGGCTAAGGTTATTTCCATTTACATTGCGCACTAAAGCCAAGCAATGGTTGAATTCTCTACCAAGAGGATCAATCACAACATGGGCTCAAATGACGGAAAGATTTCTTACGAAATACTTTCCGCCGGCTAAAACGGCTAAATTGCGCAATGATATTACTTATTTCTCCCAACTTGATTTGGAAACGTTATATGATACTTGGGAGCATTTCAAAGAATTGCTTCGTCGATGTCCTCATCATGCAATTCCGGATTGGTTACAAATCCAAACCTTCTATAACGGCCTAAATTCTCAAACTAGGCAACATATCGATGCCGCCGCCGGTGGAACGCTTAATAACAAAACACCGGCGGCTGCCCAAGAGCTTATAGAAGGTATGGCTTTGAATACCTATCAATGGAGTACACCTCGGTCTAAACCACCTAAACCGGCCGGGATGTATGAAATTGATACGGTCTCCAATCTATCTCTGCAGGTTGAGATGCTAAACAAATGATTAGAAGAGATGTCTGCTTCCTCTTCTACACCTACCTGGGATCGTACTTCTTCCCCCTCTCCCACTACATTGGCCGAGCATGTGGATTATATGGGAAATCCGAATCGGCCACCCTTTAATCCGGGTAATACTAATTATGGTGATACCTATCACCCGGGTTATAGAAACCACCCCAATTTCTCTTGGAGCAATCCGGGGAATGCTATGCGTCCCCCAAATGCAAATCCACCCGGATTTCCTCCACCGCAAGCTCCAAAACCTCCTTCTTTGGAGGAAGTTTTCACCAAATATGCGACAACTAATGATGCAAATATCCGGAATCTCACCGGATCCATCCGTAATTTGGAAAACCAAATTGGGCAAATTGCAAAAATGCTCTCCGATCGCCAACAAGGAGCGTTACCAGGCAATACGGAGGCCAACCCAAAGGAGCAAGCGAAGGCCATCACGCTTCGGAGCGGTAAAGAGGTAACCACTCATGAAAAGCCGGTTGAAAAGGAGGTACCCATCTCTTCTTCCCCTCCTCCTACTCCTCAAGTTTCAAATTCTAATTTTAATAAAATTAAAGAATATCAACCGCCTCTTCCGTATCCGTCAAAATTAGCTAAAGAACAACTAGATGCACATTACGACCAATTTTTATCTATGTTTAAACAAATTCATATCAATTTACCTTTATGTGAAGCGACAACTAATATGCCGAAGTATGCGAAATATTTCAAAGATCTTTTAACGAACAAAAAGAAATTGGAAAGTCTGTCTCATGTTACTTTAAACGCCGAGTCCTCCGCAGTTTTAACAAATAATTTACCTAAAAAAATAAATGATCCGGGTAGCTTTTCTATTCCATGCGTTTTTGGTGATTTATTTGTGAAACGTGCGTTGGCCGATTTAGGAGCGAGCATCAACTTGATGTCTTTTTCTCTTTTTAAGAAGCTAGGATTAGGCACTCTAAGCCCGACTAGGATGAGTTTTCAACTTGCGGATAGGTCCATAAAGTATCCGTTAGGAATAGTTGAGGACGTGCTCGTAAAGGTTGACAAGTTTATCTAAGAGGACGTCGAGGTTCCTTAATCCTTGGCCGCCCTTTTCTTGCCACATCTCGTGCGGTAATTGATGTAAGCAACGGAAAACTTTTTCTACGAGTAGGTGATGACGAAGTTTCATTTTCCATCACCCCTTCTATGAAAAATACTTCATCCAATGACGACTCTTGTTTTTTCTTAGACGTTTCTCAAGACGAGCCAAATTTTCCTTTTGAAAATTTTTCTAAAAAAAGTTTTTCTTCTTTTTTGGAACTCCCGCATAATTTTCCACCTAATACAATTATGGCCATCAACAATATTTCCGAAAGTGAGCCAAAATCCAAATCTTTTGAAGAAATTAGTTTAGAAAAAGATAAAATTTTAAAATCTTCTTACGAGGAGCCACCCACTTTGGAGCTTAAGCAATTACCCGATCATCTCAAATATATATTTTTAGAAAATAATTCTAATTTACCGGTTATAGTCTCGGCCTTTTTGACGGAATTCGAAAATGAAAAATTATTAATCGTATTACAAAAGCACCGTTGGGCTATAGCTTGGCAAATTTCAGATATAAAAGGCATAAGCCCACCTTTTGTACACATAAAATACTTTTAGAAGATAACTCCCGCAATGTCGTTCAACCTCAATGCCGATTAAACCCAAATATGAAAGACGTAGTAAAAAGCGAGGTTATTAAATTATTAGATGCGAGAATTATCTATCCAATTTCGGATAGCAAATGGGTGAGCCCGGTTCAAGTAGTTCCTAAGAAAGGGAGTATAACCGTAGTAAAAAATGAAAAAAATGATTTAATTCCAACACGAACAGTAATCGGATGGCGGATGTGCATAGATTATCGCAAATTAAATGATGTCACTCGCAAAGATCACTTCTCATTACTGTTTATTGATCAAATATTAGAGCGCTTATCCGATCATAGATTCTATTGTTTCCTTGATGGTCTATCAGGGATATTTCCAAATTCCCATAGCACCCGAGGACCAAGAGAAAACAACGTTTACTTGTCCCTTTGACACCTTCGCCTATCGAAGAATGCCATTTGGTTTATGTAATGCTCCGGCTACATTTCAAAGATGTATGTTGGCTATTTTTGATAAGTACGTAGAAGACATTATGGAAGTATTCATGGATGACTTTTCGGTTTTTGGAGATTCTTTTGATTTATGTTTGAAAAATTTAGAAAAAGTTTTAAAAAGATGTGAATAAACAAATCTTGTTTTAAATTAGGAAAAGTGTCACTTTATGGTGCGTGAAGGTTTAGTTTTGGGTCATAAGATTTCTTCTAAGGGTATCGAGGTAGATAGAGCAAAAATAGAGGTAATTGAACAACTTCCTCCGCCGACTAATGTAAAAGCTATTAGAAGTTTCTTAGGACATGCTGGTTTTTATCGCCGCTTTATAAAAGATTTTTCAAAGATCACTAAACCTCTCACTCTTCTCCTTGAAAAAGATACACCATTTTTATTTGACGACGATTGTCTATACGCTTTTAACTTAATTAAGGAAAAACTTATTAACGCACCGATCATGATTGCTCCGGTTTGGAAACTTTCATTTGAGATTATGTGCGATGCGAGTAGTTTTGCCGTTGGTGCGGTTTTAGGCCAACGTGTTTCTAAAAACTTTCATCCAATCTATTACGCAAGTAAGACACTCAATTCGGCACAAGAAAATTACACCACAACGGAAAAAGAACTTTTAGCCGTTATTTTTGCATTTGATAAGTTTCGTCCTTATATCACCCTCTCGAAAGTTATTGTTTTTACCGATCATTCGGCTCTTAAATATTTACTTTCTAAACCGGATGCAAAGCCGCGCTTAATTCGATGGATTCTACTACTTCAAGAGTTTGACTTGGAAATCCGGGATAAGAAAGGAGCCGAAAATCTTGCGGCCGATCATTTATCTCGTTTAGAAAATCCATTTATTGAAGAATTAAATGAAAATCTTTTAACGACTCTTTTCCGGATGAAAAATTTTTAAAAATCAATTCTTCATCTTCTACGTCTTGGTTTGCCAATATTGCCAATTATTTAGTGGCGTGTATCCTCCCTAAAGATTTTTCTTTTCAACAAAAGAAGAAATTCTTTTCTAATTTGAAAAATTATTTTTGGGAGTACCCATTTCTCTTTAGATTATGTGCGGACCAAGTAGTACGAAGATGTGTTTCGTTTGAAGAAGGTCAAAATATTTTGAAACATGTACATGAAGAACCGACTGGTGGCCATTATCAAACCAATCGGACCGCTCACAAAGTTCTTAGTGCAGGCTTTTATTGGCCTAGCCTTTTCAAAGATGCTCAATCTTTGGTGAGACGGTGCGATAGTTGCCAACGGACCGGAAATATTTCTAATAAAAATGAAATGACGCAAAACTATTTTCTTGAATGCGAAGTTTTTGATCTTTGGGGAATAGATTTTGTAGGCGCCCTTCGTTCAAGTTGCGGTAATAAATACATTCTAGTTGCGGTTGATTATGTTTCCCGATGGGTGGAAGCCCAAGCTCTTCCTACGAATGATTCTCGTGTTGTTAATTCTTTTCTTAAAAAATTATTTTCTCGATTTGGCATGCCTAGGGCGATCGTTAGTGATAGGGGTGCGCATTTTTGTAACGCCCAACTTTCAAAAATTTTATTAAAATATGGCGTTACGCATAAGCTTTCCACTGCATACCACCCCCAAACTAACAGCCAAGTCGAAGTTGTTAACCAAGAAATCAAGCGTATATTGTAAAAAACCGTTTCTTCTTCTATAAAAGATTGGTCTTTAAAACTCGACGATTCTCTTTGGGCTTATCGAACGGCTTACAAAACCGCAATCGGTTGTACTCCGTATCGATTAGTGTATGGAAAATCGTGTCACATACCCGTAGAACTAGAACACCGTGCTTTTTGGGCCTTAAAGTATTTAAATATTGATCCCCACTCTATCGCCGAACATCGCAAATTCCAACTAAACGAACTCGACGAGTGGCGCTCCAATGCTTATGAAAATAACAAGATTTATAAAGAGCGAACGAAGCACTTTCACGATAAAAATTTAAGGCACCCAAAAACATTTAAACCGGGTGACCGAGTCTTACTTTATAGTTCTCGCTTGTGCTTATTTCCCGGAAAATTGAAATCACGTTGGTCTGGTCCTTTATGGTGAAAGAAGTTTTTCCATATGGCACTGTGTTGCTTTCACACCCTGAAAAGGGTGATTTTAAAGTTAATGGTCAGCGTCTTAAACTCTATTATTCTGGTGATGTTATTGTCGAGGACAATGAAGTTGTTTTTCTTCCAAACACTTAGTAATTTTTGTTATTCTTTTCTTTCTTTTGTATTTTTTTTGCACTTTTCTTTTCTTTTTATCTTTGTTCTGGCGGCTCCTACGAACTGGTCACTGTGTTGCTTCAACGTTGCTGATTTTTATGATGATTCAAGCCAAGTTTCAATATGTTCTACAAAGCAAGCATGAGGAAGCAGAATCAACCTTCAGACTCGCCAATTCAGGGAAGTGCCTGTTTTATTTATTTTCAATTTCTTTTATTTCTTCTTTTTAACATCGAGGATGATGTTTTCCCCAAGTCCGGTGGGATTGAGTTAGTTTGAATTTTGTGTTGTTTTGTTTTATTTTGTTTATATTAGAAAATTTCAAAAAGAAAATCATATCAAATTTAGGTAAAAAAATTTTCAAAAAAGAAAAGTTTTATGTTCTTTCATTATCTCAAATATATATAAAAATACAAAAAAAATAGAAAAATCTAATTTCTTGGATAGGGCGATTTGGGCTTTCATCATATCTCATCCCCTAGTACCTTGCGAACCCTTCACCGGGTAGCCCTTGTGAAGTTCAAGAAGAAATTTTTTTTTAAGTTTATGTTATTATGTTAAAAAAACACAAAAAAAACATAATATTTTAACAAACAAAAAAAATTAGGAAACTTAAAATTTGAAAACCATCAAAAATTATTTTCTATCATTATTTTAGTATGTTTCTTTGAGTGTTGTGTAGGCTCATGTAGTATTCTTAATCATTGGTAGTATGTTAGGATATAGTCTAGTTTAACTATATTATTCTTTCATATCTTAATTTTGTCATTTTCTCTTTCATAAATTTTGGCATCATTTTTATTTTAATGGAATAATGATGTTGTAGTTATCTCTTCTATTCTAAGTGTAATAGCGTGCTTATTTTGTTAGACAATATTATTAGACACTCACTCGCAAGGTAGTCTTTCTTGGTGGCTAGAACTTACCTCAAGCGACTCTCGAAACATTTGCATAAGTTTGTCATGATCTTTTAGAAGTGATTTAGGCCACCTTTTGGATTGTTTGTGCCTTTTTGCCCACCATAAAAATTCACTTTGTTAAACCATTTTGGGTCTTTCCTAATTTTCTTTGTTAGCTCCACCTTTCATTTTCACCAAAGCCAAAACATCTATCCCATGATCACTCTAAATATTTGAGTTTTATTAAAAATGTTGTGATGTGGTTTTTATTGTGAAAAAAGGGGGAATTTTCACATTTTTATTTGGAGCTGTTTTGTATGAAAAATAAAGTATAAATGAAAAAACAAATCAAGTGAAAAAGAATTTCATTGGCCAATTTTGAAAGAAAAATATTCATGGCCTTATGCTTCAAAAAAAAAGGGAGAGTTTGTTGTAAAATTTTCTTTTTTGATTGAGGGTTTTATTTTTAAATTTTGTAAAACTCTCACCTTCGTTTAGTGTGATCTTTAGCCTTCGTGTTTATCTTTTGATTTTCAAATCCTAATCATTTACCTAAGCCAAATTTTATTCCTAATGAAAGCCCTTTTGATCTTTAAGTCATGACATTACCTTATGTAGTGGAGAGTGTGACCAGGCAAGCCTATGGTCACCATCATTGATGGATTTCTTTGGAGGTTATCTTGGAGTGTTTTGTAGAATAATCGAAGTCTAGCAACTTGTTGTTTGTTCAATGCACTTATTTTGGTTGAATCGCTACATTTATTATGTTTGTTAGGTAACATGTTGATGCCTTATTTTTATGTTGGTAGAAAATTTACAATCTAAGTATATGTCATAGTAATATTTTTAATCTCTTCTTTATTCTCCTCTACATTGATTTCTATCACCGCACTCATTGGTAGCATATTAATTTTGATAGTTTAATTTTTGTTTTGGTGTTCTTAAACAAAAAAAAATTGTTAATTTAACTTTTATTTTAAGTCTTGTTTTGCTTGAGGACAAGCAAAGGCTTAAGTTTGGTGGGATTTGATGACACATATTTTGACTAAAATATGTTCATCATTATTATTATATTTATATTATAAATTATATGTATTTACTCTTAATTTTAATATAATTATCTAATTATTAATATATCATACTTATTTATACTAATATCATTTTATTTTGTTTTGTGACAGGCCTGGGGGGAATTCTACACGATTCGACGTAAAACGCCCGCTGTCAATTTTTGTACGAGAAATATTTCCCATGCAAATAAGTTTCGCATGCATGTTGTTTTCCCACCACCTTTTCTCTCTCCTCTACATGTATGAATAGTTATAACTATCAATACATGTAGTCTCCTTTCCCATGCAAGCCTCTTTACAAAATTATTTCATGTACCATCTTCTTATTTTATTTTTATATAATCCTCTCCCATAAATACATCATGTCATGTTGCCACTCATTTTTTTTTATCTTCATTTACATGTGGCCGGCCACATTCCTTCCTCTTCTCTATTTTTAGTTTTTTTTCTTTTTTCTCTCTCCCTTTCTCCCCCCCATATTTTATTTTCTCCACCACTATTAATAGTAAACCCCAATTCATATGGCCGGCCAAACCTTTCAAGTCATAACCGCCCACCTCCAAGAAATTTAATTAAAATCGGCCATTCAAAACCTTTCAAGTCATAACCACCCACCTCCAAGAAATTTAATTAAAACCGGCCATTCATAAACTTTCCTATGCAAACCGCCACCTATTCTTAACCCCACTCATAACCTCCTTATTCAAAATTGCCCACCTTAAGTTCCTCCTTCATTTCTTAATTAATCACATTAACTCCAATCAATTAAAACCCCATATTCATTAATTCATCACCATTTCATGTGGCCGGCTACCTCCATGTTAAACTCCCTCATGCATTCACCTTTTCACCTCCCTCCACCTCTTCATTTCGCCACATTTATTCTCACCAATTAAAATCTATGTCCTTTCATTTTTTTCTTTATCTAGATCCTTCCATGGTAGCTATAAAAGAAGCATGAAGCCAAGGCTTTTAAAAAAAAGGAAAAAAGTTAGAGTTGGAGAAGAGAGCAAGTTCAAGAGAGAGAGAGAGAGAGTTCTACCTTGTATGAGAGTTTCTTTTATGTTGTCTCTTGTGTTTTAATTTTCATTGTACTGTGTACTTTTGTTATTTCCCTTCTAATGAAAATGCAAACTTTTTATTTCATTGTTGTTGTTTTCTTTATCATGAGTAGCTAAATCCTTTCTTAGTACTTGATTGGTTAGTATTGGGATGAAGATTTAATTATAATCTTTCATCTCTAATTTTTGAATTTCTCATTGCGATTTATTTCCGATTAAAATTTGGCGGCGGATTTATATTGCTTGTATATAAAATTTCGCTATCCGATTGGTAGTCTAGTTAGCCTAGAGGCTCGTGAATGTCATGGATCGCTCAGAAATAAAGAGATTTTGATATTCTTCTTTGAGAATTGAGGATATCAAATCTTTTGGATTTGGGATTTATCGTTCATGCAATTTTAAATTACTTTCAAATTTTAAGAGATTATGTTTGAAATGTTTTTAAAATTAGGTGGTAGTTATCTCTAGCGAGTTTCTATTGTATTTTTCAATCCCCCAATCGAAACGGATTCTCAAGAATTAGAACGCATCTTTTATAATCAGATTCCCAAGAACGCTTAATCAAGTGCTAAATCGTGAATTTTCTCGTTAGTCAACTCTCTTCATTTTTACAAAAACCAAAACCAATTTTCACTCGATAAGTTAATAGTTCCACCTTGTGAGTAGAAGTACTCAAAAGACCCGGGAAATACGACACTTGATCATACTACAAGCGATAGGTGCACTTGCCTACTGCAACAATCAAATTTTAAGCATCAATTACTATAGTGAAAATTAATCAGAACAATATTGAATAATTAAAACTAAATGGTCTGCAGCCGGAGGTTTTTCCAAAACCCTACACGGTCTCATCCCTCTGGAAAGAAACCGAGGGCACTGGCTGCGAGATAAAGGTATACACAAAGAAGTACTAATTGCAGATTACTATAGCGACTTTAATATATTTTGTGTGTGGGGGGGGGGGGATTAACTCATTCTTGATGGAAGTCCAATTAAATGCTTATGGTGGTAACGCCCCCCCCCCTAAAGTGGTGCAGAACTACAACAATTTGAAGAGTATTAAATGTCGATCGTCACCCAGGACAATTAGTAGATCCCCCAAGACAATTGTTTACCCTACATTACACTTAAAAAAACCCACAGTTTATTTTGTGTGTAAGTTGTATGCTAAAGGCGGAGTGCAAAAATAGTTGATTGAACAATTAGGATGGTCGAAATCATTGTGTTTTAAGTGTATGGTCAAGAGAAAATTCATATTAAAGCATAAGCCTAAATCACAAAGTAGAGTGGTTTTCAGATTTGGGTAAATAATTTTGATGTTTGATAACAAAATGCTTATGGAGGTAAATAACTGTTGTAAATGAGTAACTATCCAACCTAGCAGAAGTGAAACTTTAAAGTGGCATTCAGGTTCCTGAGAGAATGAGAGACAGTAATTATAGGAGATATCAAAATCCTAATGGATGCAAGATAATAACCAAAAATCTGAGTTCACATCTTATGCATATTATTAATCAGGGGTGCCTTTATGTAGTGAAAAGAAATTAGATTAATAGCCTTATTAATCACAACCAAGTGTCGTGCCCTTGTTTATGTTTCTTTTATGCCACAGGAAATTACCTTAACAAATCATGAATGTCCTTGATATCTAAGTATCTTGGTTGTGAATATTCACATTGGAAATAAAAATCTAACCATTCATACAAAAATGATAGTATGCACTTACAGTAGCCAAATCTTTAACCTCAAAATGGACACATTACTTGAACCTTGCCCTTGATCCTGAGCATGTCATAGAATAGCTAAGCCCAATATCGTCGCAGCCACAATTATGATGTCTGTCGTCGACAATAGTGATGGTATAACTTGCAGTATTAGTATCGATATAAGAGAAAATGGAATGAAAACAGGGCTCGGAATAAAAAAAAATTAACCAGGATAAAATGAAATCAAAATAATGGGCACTTGGTCTGAAAATATTCACTTCTACCTCGCAGGTTGATGGTCCCGCGAACAGACTCTTACTGTGGTTGGTTCGGTGAGTCGATCGCCGCGGGCTCGCTCGGGTAGGCAAGTGCACCTATCACAAGTAGTACTCGATATTCGGGGGAATACCGAGGTCGTATTGTTCTCGGGGTCGCGTTGACTATTCTTACTCCTCCGGGAGGACTATTATTTTACTGAAAGTAAGGTGGATTTTGTTTTTTTTTACTTAATAAAAGACGGAAAAGCAAAGGAGCGAAAAAAAAAACGATTTAGAAAATATTCGATGAAGGGTTAACGCTCGGCATCGAATCGGATTAAGACTAAAACAATTTTTAATAATAAAAAGACTTAGTTTTCAAATTAATAATAAGGCAACTTGGCCGTGGAGGTTCCACAAATGTGAGCTCACCTAGCTATAGGGATATCGCTCACCTAAACGTTAAGACTATTCGACCGAACGTTAGTCCGACGAAGGATTCCTCTTAACGCCCGCTTTACGCTAAGAACCCCGCTATTGGGTGGGGAACCCAATCCAGTAGAATTACGCTTGTCCTCTCTCGAGGGTATGCACGTAACTCTATTTACCCAGGGGTGATCAGTCCATATGCACGGCCTCTCGGCTAGCTAGCATATGGACTACGGAAATAGGGCCCACACATCGATATGTGGTCCTACGCGTCGTAAACCCGGGGTAAACCCTAAGTGCTTAAATTAAAATGAAAATAAAGAGCTTTAATTATTATAAATCATTTTAAATGTCCCAATGCTCTTCGATGCCGAGGCTAATAGCGATTAGCCACACATCGGTATGGGGACGGCTTATAATTTAGTGAGGCGCGAGTTCGAAATTAAATGCTAAATGATTATAAGAAGGGGACACAAGAAAAATAACAACATTTAGAAAACTGAAAAATTAGCTAAAACAAGAACTCACGCACACTCCAAATTATAAATTAAAAAGGAACTAAGTTACACATGAAAGAAATTTGCATAATTCAAATTTGCGAGTCCCACTCAAACGAGTGGGGGCGGTAAATAAAAGCTGAAAATTGCAAGTCCTACTCAAACGAGTAGGACTGAAATGAAAGCGAGTCCTACTCAAATGAGTAGGAGAAAATAAATGCGATTACAGGGCTATAAAGTCCGGCCATTAAACTCAAGTGAGTAGGCGGAAAAATAAGGAAAGAAAAATTACAAATCCTACTCAAACGAGTAGGCGGGAAATAAAGTCCGGCCATTTAACTCAAGTGAGTAGGCGGAAAAATAAAGAAAGAAAAATTACAAGTCCTACTCGAACGAGTAGGACTGAAAATGAAAACGGTGCGCCATTTAACTCTTAACGAGTAGGCGGAAATAAATACACACAGACACACACACTCCATAAGAAATTCAAGAAAGCAATAAAGCTAACACCTACACTCACACACTCTACATAATTTGAACAAAGCATTAAAAGAAAGCAATAAAAAGAAAGCATTAAAATTTAACACCTACACTCACACACACTTCATGAAGATTAAGAAGAACAAAAGGAAATTTAGGCTCATACACTCACACATACAAATAAAAAGCAAAATGAAAGTTACCTAAACATTAAAATTTTAACTTTTTCATGCTTAGATTTTGCCAAAAACAAATAAAAAGAGGAAATTTCAATTTTTAGAAGACAAAAGTTTTTCAAAACAAATTAAAAACCAAAGTTTTTGGAAAATTAAAATGCCAACATTTTCATTCTTATGACTTTATGAAAGTGATAAAAAAGGTGAAAAAGAAGATGAAAAGAATAAAAAGAGGTTTTACAATCCTAAAAGAAAACTAAGTAAAAAAGGGAACAAAATCACTTTTTGAATCTCTTTTATAAATTCATGAGAATGAAATCAAAATTCTAAGCATGAAGACAAGTTAAAGACATGTAAAGTAAAGTAAATTACACTCATACACACACACACACATTTCATAAATGAAGAACAAGGATGAAACCAAGGATAAAAAAGGGAGAAGAAGTGAGCCATCCAAATGAATTTTCATGCTATATAGAGAGAGAAAATCTAACATTTTTATTGAAATTATCAAACTATTACAAAGCTAGAAGATAAAGCAAAATAAAACATGAAATAAGAAGGGAGAAATCTCCTTACATAGCACTAGTATCCACGGATTAAGCCCACAAAAAGACACTAAATTGGCCCAAAAATCTGAACCCTTGGACCTTACAGAACTGGGCAATTTATAGGCAAAAAATTCTAAGTACACGCCCTCGGTCACGGGCGTGTAGGGGGGGCGTGACAGTACTATTCATGAAGGCGGCCGGCGATTGGACAGGAAAGTTGACTTCGGGCTGAGTTCGCGGCAGTCACGCCCCAGGTCACGAGCGTGACTCTGGGCGTGTCGGGGAGGTAGAACCGGGCGCGGGTTGCGTCGAAAGTCTTTGTCAGCATCTTGTCGGGCCAGCTGAAAAGGTCACGCCCCAGGTCACGGGCGTGACGCTGGGCGTGTCAGTTGGTGTCGACACTCGATGAATGTCGAGTGGAAAGTGTCGAGTTGAAATCGTCGAGCGGAAATTGAGTCACGCCCTAGGTCACGGGTGTGATGCTGGGCGTGACTGTTGGTGTCGACACTCGACGATCGTCGAGCGGAATTCGTCGAGAGGAGAGGACACGGGCTTAGGTCACGCCCCGTGTCGGGTGACACGGGCGTGTCGCCAGGCGTGTCGAGCTTTTACTTCAGAAATTTTCCGATTTCACGGGAAATGCGCAGTCACGGCCCGGTCACGGGCGTGACCAATGTGTCACGGGCGTGTACTTCCCAAATTTTGGCAGATTTTGGAATTTTTCTGCAAAATAAAATAAAACAAGTTAGAAGCAAATTTACAAGAATAGAAACATTTTATTGAACAAAAATAAGTAAAAACGACGAAAATAAATGAAAATGACTAAATTAATGTGCATAAAAATACGTATATTTACAATTCATCAAATACCCCCATACTTAGGCTTTTGCTATTCCAGAGCAAAAGTTTGAGGTGAATCTATAAGAAATAAAAAAACTCTAAGTTTTGGCTATCGCTTAATCAATTATAAGAGAGATCGAAATAAATATACGGGGTGTAAGAGTTAAGTCCTAAAATTATGTAGATGATTTAAATAGCGCAAAAGTTTTGGCCAAAAGACTTCTTGATGTAATTAAATAGAAGACAACATTTGTAATGGTTAGATTAACGAAAATAGTTTGGAATTATAAGAACTCTAGCTTATACGAGTGCTACTGGAAATAATACAATTTACTAATTATGCTCTCAAAAAGATTTTTGAATTAATTCTAGAATCGTGTAATTGGTTAAGGGGGTAGTGGGTTTATGAAGAGGGTTTTGATATTTGAGGTGAGGTAATTTTTTCTCGAACCTCCATTTTTTTTTCTTTTGGATTATTAGGAAAATGAAATCTTATTTTCCTAATATGATTTTTGTTTTTCAACTTCATAATAATAAAATTAACCCAATGTATATTTGTAGGAGTAATGAATTTTATCCTCTTACTCCACATATAATCTTTTTAAATTATTGGGTGCCTATGTTTACGGAACGAAATCTTATTCCCATTGACATAGGATCTTTTAGGGATAGAAAATTTTATCATGCCAAGTAGGTCATGATAAGGTTAGGGGAGAAAGGAAAACTAGAGTTTTAATCTTAAAACATTTTTGAGAGCAACCTTAATAATTTGTAAAAAAAAAAAAAAAACCTTAATAATTTGTACGTTCCAATGTTTCAGAAAGCTAAAAGTAAGTATAATTGAATTCTATAGTCGTTATTTCCTAACATAATATACGTGCTCCTATTAATGAAAAATTAGAAGTAGTGCCTAAAACGAGTTCGCTAGTTTTAACAAAGCATAAAGAATTCTTTAAAGCTTAACCCCGGCTATTTAAATTTTTCAATCAATAATTAATAAACGGGTAGTGAACAAAGAATTATTCAAATTTGCATATAAATAAACTCAAAACTGAATTTTTGGATAGCAGAAAAGTTAAGTATGAAATATTTAATTTATTTATTTCAAAACATTTTTTTTTTATTTTTATAGTTTTTGTTATCATTTTTTTTTCATTTATAATCTTTTTTTGAAACATTTTTTTGAACTATTATCTTTTTTTTATATTTTTTAAGAGAATTTTCATTTATGTACAAAAATATGGGAGAAAAAGAGAGGTTTTTACAAGAATGAGTAAGGGGGAGAGAGAAAAAAGGAAGTACAAAAAAAAATTTACAAAGTGAAACTAAATATATATTTTTGTTTTGTTTTCCCCTTTTTTTTAATTGTTTTTAAGTTTTTTGGAAAAAAAGAAAGAAAGAGAACAAAACAAAAATTTTTTTTGGATTTTTTCATTTAAATTTTTTTTTTTTTTTTTAAGATGTTTTTTAATTTTTTTGTTTTTGTTTTGTTGTTATATGTATTTTTTTTGTTTTTTTTTTTTGAAATGCAGAAAAAAATGAATTGCAGAAAGTAAAGCACGAAAATACCCCCATACTTAAGTCCAACATTGTCCCCAATATTGTATTGTAAGTATGCGGAACAGAAAGGAAAGACAATATATACAAAGAAAAAAAAGGGAAGGGGGTAGAAGCTTCCCTGAAACGTGTAGGGGGAGGCCGATCAGAAACCCTGCGTTTATTAGAAAAAAAACAGCAAAGGTAATAAGGAAAGAGCGAAAAAGATAAGCGAGGGGTGCCTCCCAGGAGCGCTTTGTTTATAGTCATGTAGCTTGACTATTTTGGCGGGTTTATTAGGTGGAGGAAAGTTATGGTTTCGCTAAAACCGATCACTGGGTCGCCTGCTATATAAGACTTTAACCGATGACCGTTTACTTTAAAAGAGCCTTTGTCCGGGTGGGAGACGAGTACGGTTCCATAAGGAAAAACTTCGTCAACTAGGAAGGGACCGGACCATCTAGATTTTAATTTACCTGGAAAAAGCCTAAGACGTGAATTGTAAAGAAGGACAAGATCGCCCGGAGAAAATAATTTTTGGGACTTGATTTTTCGATCGTGATATAACTTAGAGCGCTCCTTATAGAATTTATTGCTCTCGTAAGCGTTCGCACGCCATTCATCGAGCTCGTTTAGTTACAGTTTTCTATTCTGAGCGGCTAAGTTGGAGTCGAGGTTTAAGAGTTTTAAAGCCCAAAGAGCGCGATGCTCTAATTCTACGGATAAATGGCACGCTTTGCCGTAGACTAACCGGAACGACGTACATCCAATAGCGGTTTTGTATGCCGTCCGATACGCCCACAACGCGTCGTCGAGTTTAACGGACCAATCTTTCCTATTTAGCGAAACGGTTTTTTCTAAAATTCGCTTAATCTCTCGATTTACTACCTCGACTTGGCCACTTGTTTGCGGGTGGTAGGGGGTGGCAAGCTTGTGCGTGACTCCGTATTTAGCTAACGTCTTAGCCATAAGAGCGTTACAGAAATGCGTTCCCCTATCACTAACAATTGCGCGAGGCGTGCCGAAGCGAGAAAATAATTTTTTAAGAAATGTAACGACGACTCGCGCATCGTTGGTGGGGAGAGCTTGCGCTTCCGCCCACCTCGATACGTAGTCCACCGCCACTAAAATATACATATTTTTGAAAGATGGAGGTAGGGGGCCAACAAAATCTATGCCCCACAAATCGAAGACTTCGCACTCTAAAAACATGTTTTGGGGCATCTCGTCGCGACGAGAGATGTTACCCGACCGCTGACAGCTATCGCATGCGCGCACAAAATTATGCGCGTCTTTGAAGAGAGTGGGCCAAAAGTAGCCCGCCTCTAGCGCCTTCCGAGCGGTCCGGTTGGCTTGATAATGCCCACCGGCTGGACCCTCGTGGCAGTGCTTAAGAATTTGTAAGCACTCCACACCCGCAACGTATTTTCGGACCGCTTGGTCCGCGCAGATACGAAAAAGAAATGGGTCCTCCCAAAAGAAATTTTTCAAGTCAGAAAAGAATTTCTTCTTTTGATGACTGGAAAACTCTTTTGGAAGGACCCGCGCTACTAAGAAATTTGCAAAGTCTGGAACCAAGGCGAAGATGACGAAGATTTATTAATGGCAAGAAGGCATTCCTCGGGCAATCTGTCATTTATTTCAGATTCGACGAGCGCTTCCGCACCCGGATTTTCTAAACGAGAGAGGTGGTCTGCCGCTAGATTTTTCGCTCCCCGCTTATCTCCGATCTCCAAATCGAACTCTTGTAGGAGGAGAATCCATCGAAGAAGGCGGGGTTTCGCATCATTTTTAGCTAATAAATACTTAAGCGCGGAGTGATCGGTAAAAACGATAACTTTAGATAGCGTTATATACGAGCGAAACTTATCGAAAGCGAAAACGACGGCTAAGAGTTCCTTTTCCATTGTCGTGTAATTTACTTGTGCGGAAGTGAGCGTCTTGATAGCGTAATAAATAGGATGAAAATGTTTTTCTACGCGTTGGCCAAGAACGGCACCTAAGGCAATATCACTAGCGTCGCACATTATTTCGAACGGAAGGGACCAATTAGGGGCCACTAAAATTGGTGAAGAGATAAGCTTTTGTTTTATTAAATTAAAGGCGGACTCGCATTCGCTACAAAAGATGAAACGTGATTCCTTTTCCAAGAGGTGAGTTAGCGGCTTTGTTATTTTTGAAAAGTCTTGAATGAAGCGTCGATAAAAGCCCGCATGGCCTAAGAAACTCCTAATAGATTTTACGTTTGTTGGATGCGGAAGTTTTTCTATAATTTCTATCTTGGCCTTATCCACCTCTATCCCCTTAGACGAAATCATATGGCCGAGGACCAAACCTCCTCGAACCATAAAGTTGCATTTTTCCCAATTTAAAACAAGGCTTGTGTCCTCGCACCGTTGAAGGACACGATCTAAATTGTGAAGGCAATCGGGAAAAGAGCGTCCGAAAACAGAGAAGTCATCCATAAAGACTTCCATAATGTCTTCTACGAGCTCGCCAAAGATCGCTAGCATACATCTTTGGAATGTAGCTGGCGCGTTGCAGAGTCCAAATGGCATTCTTCGATAGGCGAAGGTGCCAAACGGGCAAGTAAAAGTTGTTTTCTCTTGATCATCGGGGGAAATGGGGATTTGGAAAAACCCCGATAAACCATCAAGAAAACAATAATACGGAAGACCGGATAAACGCTCTAAAATCTGGTACAAAAATGGCAGAGGGAAATGGTCCTTACGGGTGGCGTCATTAAGTTTTCTATAGTCGATGCACACTCGCCAACCCGTAACAGTACGAGTTGGGACGAGCTCGTTATGCTCATTCGCCACTACGGTAAGACCGCCCTTCTTGGGCACGACATGCACGATACTAACCCATGCACTATCCGAAATAGGGTAGATAATCCCCGCATCTAATAACTTAATGATTTCGGCTTTAACGACGTCTTTCATGTTTCGGTTAAGACGACGTTGCGGCTGAATCGTTTTGCGGCAATTATCGTTAAGAAAAATCTTATGGGTGCAAAAGGAGGGGCTAATCCCCTTTAAGTCAGAGATTTGCCACGCAATTGCGTGGCGATGTTTAAACAAAACTTCCAATAAATCGGAAGTCTCCGAATCACTCAAGTCTGAAGAGATGATAACGGGAAGCGTATCGCCTTTTCCCAAAAATGCGTATTTGAGTGATGCGGGTAAGGGTTTGAGGTCTAGGATGGGCGGTTCTTCTAGGGAGGTTTTAATTCCTATGTCTTTCTTACCAATTGGTTCGAAAGGCAAGTCTATAGACATATCCTCATCACAGTTGAAATTTTCGAGCGCATAAATATCGTCGTTTAAAAATACGGACTCGAAAATGGGAGAAGATCGATCTCCGAAAAAGGTATCTAAAGAATAGCAGAAATCGTCGCTCGATGACAAATTGTCCATCGAGGGATTAATAGAGAAAGTAACTTGGTCATCGCCTACTGGGAGGAGAAGGCTACCATTACTAACATCTATTAGTGTGCGGGAGGTGGCGAGAAAAGGGCGACCGAGTATTATTGGTACCTCGGCGTCCTCCTCGATATCTAAGATGACGAAGTCTACCGGGAAGGTAAACTTGTCGACTCGGACAAGGACGTCCTCCACTACCCCGATAGGGAACTTAACCGAGCGATCCGCTAGTTGGATGCGCATATTCGTAGGACTAGGAGTACCCAAACCTAAACGCGAAAAGAGCGAGAACGGCATTAGATTAATGCTAGCCCCTAAATCAGCTAAGGCGTACTTTACTAATATATCGCCAAAAAGGCACGGGATGGAAAACCGTCCCGGGTCGTTTTGTTTTGTGGGCAATTTATTAGTAAGGGCCGCCGAGCAGATGGCGTTGAGAGATACATGCGAAATATCCTCTAATTTGCGTTTATTAGAAAGTAGTTCTTTTAAAAATTTCGCATATTTGGGCATTTGCGAGATAGCCTCGCAAAAAGGAACATTAATGTGAATTTGTTTTAATAATAAAATAAATTTTTCATATTGCGCGTCCTTACGCTCGTTTTCTAACTTATGCGGATACGGAAGAGCCTTGTTTAAAATAATTTTTTCTTTTATAATAGGTAAAGGCGGCGTAAGCGAAGAAAGGGGAAGAGGGGTCGGAGGTGAAATATGTACCTGAGGGTCGGTCCGTTTTGGATCGACCACCTCCTTTCCGCTACGGAGGGTTATAGCGTTGGCGTTCTCCCGCGGATTGGGCTCCGTGTTTCCCAGCAGTGCCCCGAGCGCGCGCTCGGACATCATCCTCGCCAGCTGTCCAACCTGTTGTTCGAGTGTTTTTAGCGATCCGGTGATGTTCCGGATATTTGACTCGTTGGACGCAATATACTTCGAAAACTTTTCCTCCATCGGGGAGGGTTTCGGAAGAGGAGGAGGAGGAAGAAATCCGGGCGCAAAAGAAATAGGGGGACGCTGAGCATTATTCGGGTTGCTCCACGAGAAGTTTGGGTGATTCCTCCAACCCGGATTATAGTTATTACTATAAGGGTTGTTGTTGGGGTTGAAGGGAGGACGACCCGAATTTCCCATGAAGTCCACGAACTCTTCAGCTACGCAGACGTTAGGGGGAATAAAACAAGGCGGAGTGGAGGAGGCAGCAGACATCTCCGCCACCTGCTTTGTTAACCTTTCAACTTGAAGGGTCAAGAGAGCAGTGGCATCCACTTCAAAAAGACCAGCCGCCGGCTTTGGCCGTCCCCGCGGGACGTTCCATTGATAGGCGTTCATAGCCATCTCTTCGAATAAAGCCTGGGCGGCCTCGGGGGTTTTGTTGTTCAGAGTACCCCCGGCAGCCGCGTCAATCATTTGACGCGTCTGAAAATTAAGCCCATTATAAAAAATTTTAACTTGCAACCACGTTGGCAGCGCATGGTGCGGGCAACGACGGAGGAATTCCTTAAACCGTTCCCAAGTCTCGTATAGAGACTCAGGATCGTTCTGAACAAACGAAGAAATGTCCGCCCGCAACTTTGCAGTTTTTGCGGGCGGAAAGTACTTCGTTAGGAACCGTTCCGTCAACTCAGCCCACGTGGTGATACATCCTCGCGGGAGGGCATTCAACCACGCCTTGGCTTTGGACTTAAGGGAAAAAGGAAATAAGCGCAAACGAATGGCGTCATCAGTGACGCCATTAATCTTGAAGGTGTCGCATATCTCCAAGAAATTGGACAAGTGGACATTCGGGTCCTCATCCGGCAGTCCATCGAACTGCACGGCATTTTGGACCATTTGAATGACACTCGACTTTATTTCAAAATTATTATTGGCCACCGCAGGGCGAACAATACTCGACCCAGAATCATCCAGGTTAGGCCGGGCATAATAAGACATAGTACGCTCGGCCGCCGGGGGAGGGTTAGGCGCAGCCATAAGTACAACAGTGGGTTCTCCGATAGATTCCTCGGGATCTAAAGAAGGATTTCGGCGTTGAGATCGAATACGCGCAAGAGAGCGTTCGATCTCAGGGTCGAAGTCAAAATCTTCAGACTCTGAGGGTTGTCCACGGGTCATACACCCAAACAAAAATAAAACAAAATAAAGTTCTTTTTTTTGTTTTAAAATAAAGTTTTTAGTTTTTTTTTTATAGAAAATAAGTAAAATTAATAGACTCCGGAATTCGAAATAGCAACTCGAAAACAGATTCCCCGGCAACGGCGCCAAAAACTTGATGGTCCCGCGAACAGACTCTTACTGTGGTTGGTTCGGTGAGTCGATCGCCGCGGGCTCGCTCGGGTAGGCAAGTGCACCTATCGCAAGTAGTACTCGATATTCGGGGGAATACTGAGGTCGTATTGTTCTCGGGGTCGCGTTGACTATTCTTACTCCTCCGGGAGGACTATTATTTTACTGAAAGTAAGGTGGATTTTGTTTTTTTTTTTACTTAATAAAAGACAGAAAAGCAAAGGAGCGAAAAAAAAAAACGATTTAGAAAATATTCGATGAAGGGTTAACGCTCGGCATCGAATCGGATTAAGACTAAAACAATTTTTAATAATAAAAAGACTTAGTTTTCAAATTAATAATAAGGCAACTTGGCCGTGGAGGTTCCACAAATGTGAGCTCACCTAGCTATAGGGATATCGCTCACCTAAACGTTAAGACTATTCGACCGAACGTTAGTCCAACGAAGGATTCCTCTTAACGCCCGCTTTACGCTAAGAACCTTGCTATTGGGTGGGGAACCCAATCCGGTAGAATTACGCTTGTCCTCTCTCGAGGGTATGCACGCAACTCTATTTACCCAGGGGTGATCGGTCCATATGCGCGGCCTCTCGGCTAGCTAGCATATAGACTACGGAAATAGGGCCCACACATCGATATGTGGTCCTACGCGTCGTAAACCCGGGGTAAACCGTAAGTGCTTAAATTAAAATGAAAATAAAGAGCTTTAATTATTATAAATCATTTTAAATGTCCCAATGCTCTTCGATGCTGAGGCTAATAGCGATTAGCCACACATCGGTATGGGGACGGCTTATAATTTAGTGAGGCGCGAGTTCGAAATTAAATGCTAAACGATTATAAGAAGGGGACACAAGAAAAATAACAACATTTAGAAAACTGAAAAATTAGCTAAAACAAGAACTCACGCACACTCCAAATTATAAATTAAAAAGGAACTAAGTTACACATGAAAGAAATTTGCATAATTCAAATTTGCGAGTCCCACTCAAACGAGTGGGGGCGGTAAATAAAAGCTGAAAATTGCAAGTCCTACTCAAACGAGTAGGACTGAAATGAAAGCGAGTCCTACTCAAATGAGTAGGAGAAAATAAATGCGATTACAGGGCTATAAAGTCCGGCCATTAAACTCAAGTGAGTAGGCGGAAAAATAAAGAAAGAAAAATTACAAATCCTACTCAAACGAGTAGGCGGGAAATAAAGTCCGGCCATTTAACTCAAGTGAGTAGGCGGAAAAATAAAGAAAGAAAAATTACAAGTCCTACTCGAACGAGTAGGACTGAAAATGAAAACGGTGCGCCATTTAACTCTTAACGAGTAGGCGGAAATAAATACACACAGACACACACACTCCATAAGAAATTCAAGAAAGCAATAAAGCTAACACCTACACTCACACACTCTACATAATTTGAACAAAGCATTAAAAGAAAGCAATAAAAAGAAAGCATTAAAATTTAACACCTACACTCACACACACTTCATGAAGATTAAGAAGAACAAAAGGAAATTTAGGCTCATACACTCACACACACAAATAAAAAGCAAAATGAAAGTTACCTAAACATTAAAATTTTAACTTTTTCATGCTTAGATTTTGCCAAAAACAAATAAAAAGAGGAAATTTCAATTTTTAGAAGACAAAAGTTTTTCAAAACAAATTAAAAACCAAAGTTTTTGGAAAATTAAAATGCCAAAATTTTCATTCTTATGACTTTATGAAAGTGATAAAAAAGGTGAAAAAGAAGATGAAAAGAACAAAAAGAGGTTTTACAATCCTAAAAGAAAACTAAGTAAAAAAGGGAACAAAATCACTTTTTGAATCTCTTTTATAAATTCATGAGAATGAAATCAAAATTCTAAGCATGAAGACAAGTTAAAGACATGTAAAGTAAAGTAAATTACACTCATACACACACACACACATTTCATAAATGAAGAACAAGGATGAAACCAAGGATAAAAAAGGGAGAAGAAGTGAGCCATCCAAATGAATTTTCATGCTATATAGAGAGAGAAAATCTAACATTTTTATTGAAATTATCAAACTATTACAAAGCTAGAAGATAAAGCAAAATAAAACATGAAATAAGAAGGGAGAAATCTCCTTACATAGCACTAGTATCCACGGATTAAGCCCACAAAAAGACACTAAATTGGCCCAAAAATCTGAACCCTTGGACCTTACAGAACTGGGCAATTTATAGGCAAAAATTCTAAGTACACGCCCTCGGTCACGGGCGTGTAGGGGGGGCGTGACAGTACTATTCATGAAGGCGGTCGGCGATTGGACAGGAAAGTTGACTTCGGGCTGAGTTCGCGGCAGTCACGCCCCAGGTCACGGGCGTGACTCTGGGCGTGTCGGGGAGGTAGAACCGGGCGCGGGTTGCGTCGAAAGTCTTTGTCAGCATCTTGTCGGGCCAGCTGGAAAGGTCACGCCCCAGGTCACGGGCGTGACGCTGGGCGTGTTAGTTGGTGTCGACACTCGACGAATGTCGAGTGGAAAGTGTCGAGTCGAAATCGTCGAGCGGAAATTGAGTCACACCCCAGGTCACGGGCGTGACGCTGGGCGTGACTGTTGGTGTCGACACTCGACGATCGTCGAGCGGAATTCGTCGAGAGGAGAGGACACGGGCTTGGGTCACGCCCCGTGTCGGGTGACACGGGCGTGTCGCCAGGCGTGTCGAGCTTTTACTTCAGAAATTTTCCGATTTCACGGGAAATGCGCAGTCACGGCCCGGTCACGGGCGTGACCAATGTGTCACGGGCGTGTACTTCCCAAATTTTGGCAGATTTTGAATTTTTCTGCAAAATAAAATAAAACAAGTTAGAAGCAAATTTACAAGAATAGGAACATTTTATTGAACAAAAATAAGTAAAAACGACGAAAATAAATGAAAATGACTAAATTAATGTGCATAAAAATACGTATATTTACAATTCATCACAAGTACTTGAAAAAAATTATTGCAGAAGCTCGGAATATAACCAACTAAACTGACCTTTTTTGCCTAGAAATGATATCACAATCGTCCCAGAAAGATTAATGGAAACTGAGAAGTATAGAATGGAAATCCAAACCTACTAGACACAGTCCTGGTCCTTAAAATAGATTTCGAAGCCGCGATCAAAATGGGTGATGGCCTCCATGAGCTCCTTCAATTTCTCATGACTCTTATTTTCACTTCGACACCTTCGTTTTCGTGATCTCTCGTGCGACAGGCAGGGGAGGCATCGACCTAATTGCGAACAGGGCGTGGAAGAGGTGATAGGCGTCATCCATATCATTAGGCATGAAGAGGTAAGAAATAAGAACCTGGAAAGAAAGAGGAGACATTCCCGGAGAAAGGCGACGACGTCAGCGACGGGACGAAGTTCTCTCCTCGTGGAAATCATGAAGCTGTATGAGAGAACGAGACAGGTGTTATAATGGTGATGACGTACTTGTGATGAAGATTGCTGGTGAGGATGCGGCGCGCCTGCGAAGAAGAGAGCGGCGTTGGGTTAGGATATCAGGGAGAGCAGGGGGAGCAGGCAGTGCGAGGTAATGGGATCAGGAAGGAGACCGCGTGAGAGTGGGTTTGTAACGTAGGATGGACGGCTGTGATTAAATTGAAGTCTCATATAGCTAGGCAAATACTCAATGATGATAAATCTTTTTTAATATAGTATATATATATATATATATATATATATATATATATATATATATATATATATATATATATATATATATATATATATATATATATATATATATATATATATATATATATATATATATATTGTGTGTGTGTGCATATATATGTAAATCTAGTCTGTTAAGATTGGCCAAATGCCAACAACATCATCTTTTCCCAAGTTCAAGACTCTTGGTTTCCTATTTAGGGGAGCATTTGATGGAGGGCATGGTCTTCTTTTTGTCAAGATATTTTTGTGGTTAATCTTTGACCAACACTTTGGAGTTACGCACGTTGCATGCACTCTATGGTCAGAATTATTTTTATAGCACAATGCATGCGCTCTATAGCTTAGAATTATTTTTTGGATAAATCTATATGTACTTAAATATTACCGAAATACAATAAAAGTGGGGCCCACAACCCTATTTCCATAACAAAAACACCCGACATGCTTTCCCTTTCCATTTCTTCTCAAACGCTCAGCCTGCTTTCCCTTTCTTCGCCCCAACAATAGCTCTGGCAACGACACCGGTAATGGCTCCGACAACGGCTCCAGCAATGACTCTGACGCTTTTTTTTGTCTCCGTCGAGCTCTAGCCACTAGCATCCTACATCGTCATCGTTCTGCATTTGCCCTAGCCAAATCGCCTCCCCTTCATCGTTCATCCCGCCGTCCATCTCTGGTCCTCTAGCCTCCGCTCTGTGTCTGCGATAACTGGTGGCGGAGATGCCCTAGTCCGGTAGGTGGAAGCCCTTTTCCTTTTTGCGTCTGCGATGGTGGCATCGCTCTGTTTTTATTTCATTTTCTCATTTTCTGCATACTTCTTCTATCAGTTCTATGCTCTTCTAAATTGCTAGTTTACTTCATTGCTTGGGGCTTTGGTCGCTTATTGTTTCTTGTCTGGCTTTATAGAGATTAGAGAGCAGGGGAGCAATCCGTAAAGCTTTTTAATTAACCCTAAATCCCTAATCGCTAGTGAAAGTCAGAAGGAGTCAAAGAGGTATCAGACATGCAATTTTTTGGGGTTTAAGATATATGAATCTGATTTTGATTTCAGATTTTGATTTCTCCCAACATACACAGAACTTGATTTTTTGTTTCCATCTGCTGAGAACTAGGGCATGATCAAGTTTCCAAATCTTGTTTAGAGTTGAGATTTGGGACTTGGGACTTTGGGTCTTGGGAGCAACCGAGCAAGGAGCTGCCAACAGATAACAGGTACCCATTTCAATTTCAATTTTCAGATTTTTTCCTATGACTCTATGAGTGTAGATGCATTATTTCTAGTTTTATTTCTAATTTTATTGGATCTGGAATTATTTGCATAAAGCTATTACATAATCTGGTGCTATCGTGTTTCCCCTAAATAATTATGAGATGTTAATTATGAGATGCACTTTTTTTTATTTTGTACATAATCTACCACTTATAACATTTATTGTGACAGTGATAATATGAATGATGCTCATTCTTCTAGTATGAACATTAGTGATGAGGAAGTCAATCAAAATATTGTGTCAAATAAAGATGATTTGCTTGAGCCTCCGAAAATCAATACATCTTTTGAAAGTATTGAGGAAATATTTGATTATTACAGAAAATATGGAATGCAAAGTGGTTTTGGGGTATCGAAGAGATCTTCTCCAAAGACAGAGGGTATACCGACATATATAGCAATTGGATGTAGTAGATATGAAAAATCAAATATTTCTTCACAAAATATGTTGAATCCCCATCCTATTACCAAAATATAGTATAAGGCCAGGCTTCTTGCAAAAAGATTAGAGGACAACAAGTGGATTGTTACAAGTTTTTCAGATGAGCATAATCATGTATTGAGCCCTGGGAAGTCACGTAATTATAGGTGTAACAGAAAGCTAACAGCTATCGCAAAGAGAAAACTAGAATTAAATGATGTTGCTGGTATCAGAATGAACAAAAAATTTAATGTGTTAATGGTTGAAGTGGGCGGACATGAAAATTTGCCATTTCTAGAGAAAGACTGCAGCAATTATATTGAAAAAATAAGACGGCTCAGGTTGGGTGCATGCGATGCTAGATCACTTCAGAATTATTTTAAAAAGGTACAATCAGTTGATTCCATTTTTTATACTATTGATTATGATGAAGAGAATCAAATTAAGAATTTATTTTGGGCGGATGCAAGATGTAGAGCAGCTTGTGAGGATTTTGGGGATGTCATCACTTTTGATACTACCTACTTGACAAATAAATATGACATGCCATTTGCTCCATTTGTAGGGGTTAATCATCATGGACATTCAATTTTATTGGAATGTGGTTTGATATCTTCTGAAGATACTGAAAATTTTATTTGTTTATTTGAGGCGTGGTTGACTTGTATGAATAATAAGTCACCAAATGCTATTATTACTAATCAGGATAGAGCTATGCAGAATGCTATTAAAATTATTTTTCATAATACTTCTCATAGATGGTATTTATGACATATTTTAAAGAAAGTTCCAGAAAAGTTAGGGAGGAATGGATAATTATGAGTCCATAAAGTTTCACTTGCTTCGAGTTGTATATGATTCTCTTATTATTGCAGAGTTTGAACAAGGATGACATGATATGATTATTGAATATTCACTTAATAATAATGATTGGTTGAATGAATTATATGTTGAAAGACAACGTTGGGTCTCGGTTTTTGTTAAAAACACATTTTGGGCTAAAATGTCAACCACTCAAAGAAGTGAATGAATAAATGCATTTTTTGACGGTTATGTAAATTCAAACACAACACTAAAACAATTTGTTGAACAATATGAGAATGCTCTACGAAGTAAAGTTGTCAAAGAACAAAATGAGACTTCAAGTCTTTCAACTCTTGGGTTCCATGTGTAACATTTTATGCAATGGAGAAGCAAATTCAAGACGTATACCAATTCAAAGTTTAAAGAATTTCAGCTTGAGTTAACAAGTATTTTGTATTGTAAATCTAGTTTGCTTGATTCAGTTGATTTAAATCATTACTATGAAGCGTCTGAGCTGAAAAAATATGGAGAAAATGACGGACAAATGAGGAGAATCAATTTCAATGTTTTCTTTTTGGAAAAAGAAGATGATGAAATTGAATTGCAATGCATTTGAAAATTATTTGAATTTTGGGGAATATTATGTAGGCACATATTATTGATTATGATTGAGAATAATATATTTTTGATTCCGTCAAAATATATTTTACAACGATGGAGAAAGGATATTAAAAACACTATACTAAGAGCAGAGTCACTTATAGTAAACGGAAAGATACAGATGAGGGACGTAGATTTGACAAGATGTCATCCATTTTTAACGAAGTTGCTAATCTTTCATATGAATCTGAAGAGAACTACAATATGGTATTTGAACGACTTGAAGATCTCAAGATAGTTTTGAAAGATAAATGTGTCAACAATGGAAGAGGTTCAAGTATATCAACCAATTTAAGTAAGACAACTTTAATGACAGACAATCAGATAAAGTCACCCATAGCTAAACGAGGCAAGGGTCACCCACCAATTAATAGAAAAAGATCTAGATAGCATCGTTGATAAATTAAGGAAGAAGAAATCATAAGGCACCAAAAGATCAAAAGGGCAAAAGAAAGAGGTAATATTTCATTTTTAAATTTAAGGTTGTTGTTGTTTTGCATCTAATTTTTTTTATTAATTCAACATTATTTTTTACAGGGTATCCAACTGCATGAGACTGCACAGTTAATTTCAGAGTTAAATGACAACCTATAACAAAATCGTTTGCCACTTGATTTGATCTAAATATTAGATGTCTTATATTGTAAATATAATTTGATTATTCGTACAATTCTTAATTAATTTATAATTTTTTTGTTGATGTAGGAATAGTCCTGACCGGTGAACTTGACACAAGATTAGGATCTCTTGGTTGTGGAGGTTAACGCACAGTGAACTTGATGCCGACGACAAGGCTAAATTCTTGAGAGAAGGGCGCCCCCAACTCATATATCTCCATTTAGAAGAGTAACAATTTTTTGCTACAGAAATAGCTAGATAAGAATGAAATTTGAATGAAATATGAAAGTTTTTTATTGCTACAAGAATATCTTGTCCTTTTTTTAATCTGCAAAGCAAAATTCAGTGTTCTAAAACTGTTTGTGTTTCCAATTATAATTTCTTAATCTAGGATCTAAAGTCAATTTGATAGACATTGGCAAAGTGAACCCTCATAGGATCTAAAGTCAGCTTTTTTCTAATTTTGAGAGGGGGTGTATTTTGCAATACTTAACCATTTTGATGCAACTATTTACATGTCGATAAAAAAATGTCACTATCATAACACGTATGTTTTACATGACCACTTTGAGGACTTGGGTCAAAATTTTGAACTTAAAAGCTATTGAAGTTCGTTGATGAGTGATTTCAAATTTTGATAAATTGTTTTCACTGTAATCACAATTTCCGCAGTTTTACTAATTGCAGACCAACTTAGGCTATATAATGTGCATGATAGGGAGTACTATAAATTTTCATCCACAAGCCTTAAAATATTTAATGGGGGTCTATCATGACATGATTAGCCTATCTCCAGAAACTCATAATTTTCCTAATTAATTTGTATTTAATTAATTTTCCCCAAACTTAGGTCATGTGTAATTTGAACATGAAGTACAATATTTTCTCACATAATGGCCTCCCAAAAATCATGAACACTAGATAACAGAGGAAAAATAGTACTTACCAAGTTTCATGATTTTTCATAAATGTTTTGGCCTCTAATTAATTAATCCAAGAGTAAGCCATTAAGTATGGGTAAATAAGAAAGTACCAAGGTTAGTTATAAAAAAATTATAGAAAAATTACCGAACTCAAGGATGACAAGAAAGGTCCTCTAACCAAAAATCACATTTTATCAAGCATATTTATTATCAAAATAAATTCAAATACCTTTACTTAAAAAACAAAACCTTTTGAACCAACCCCTACAGATAAACTTCCAAAACTTCCATAAAAATTCGCAAAGGTTTAAAATGTCAGTAAATGTCCTCTTCACAAATCTCATTAGTTTCCATTGAATAGTTTGTTCATAAGAAATTTCTAAGTAAAAGATGCAACTTGATGGGTTGTGAATGAAGTACCCCATATAATGGTCTAAAATTCATGTTAAAAATTTCTATGGCTTTCTATAGTCCTAAAACATAGCTTTACTAAATATCATCCCAACCCAAGGTCAATAAGTCACATAATAAAATTCTTTAAAATAACTCATGATAGTGCACATTTCAAAGGAACCCACTAGTAAACTCATCCCAACAATATGTGGTATATTTCAGTGGTTAATATGATTAATAAAATGACCTCTACCAACATGTCATGCAATTCCAAAGTCATATGAGCCACTAGACATTCCCTAAGGTATATGGACCCCGAAACTTATCCAGTGATTTATGTGGTGTGCATATGTCCAAATCCCACCATATCTCTCCCTAGGGATTTTCACCACCCTAGGATCTCATGGACTAATCCCCAAGTCCATCCAAGAAAATAACACCGTATGCCCTTCACAAGCCCCCAAAGTTCAACCTTAGGGTTAGAACTAGGGTCCTTAGGCAAATCCAACCTAATCCATCCCAAAATCCATATTAGAGTGCTAAATGCAATGTCAAACCAATGGACAAAATTGTAACCTCTGTTGAGATGGTTTGGCCACTTAAATCCACAAGGGGCACTTTTGACCTAAATACCCCTTTTAGGGCAAGATTAGGGTTTGCTTATTTACAAACTAAATCATCTCCAAATGGGATGAAAATTTATACAGAGCCTTATGATGACCCTAAGGACCAAGCACAAAAATTTGGAATGGTTTTGGAGGTAATTAGATCCCCTAATTAAATTACCCTAAGATTATTAAATAATTTCAAAAACTATAGAAAACGTATCTCCAAAAATTCCCATTTTTGGGCATGACCTAGGTGTATGTTGGAATGACTCCCTGTCCAAATTTCAAGTCATTTGGACTTGTGGTGAAGTGGGCGCACGCATTTAAATCTCTAACTAATCCTATGTATAGATCTCACCAAAATTAGTGTTGTGGTCAAACCACTTACCCAAATTGGTTGAAATCAATTTTAAAATAAAGTAGACTTCAAGGGCTACAATTAACATGTTGGCCAATGTTTACTGTTTAAAACCTAATAGCCTCATTGGTTTGATTTAAAAAGAGTACAGTAAAGGGGTAAAAATACACAATTTAATAATTTATCAAAATCACCAGATCCAACGGCCTCGGGATCGTCTTCAACCTCCAGACTACGGTCGGAATTTACCCAACCTGGAAGGAATTAAAACCTCATCTCTCGGCCACCCAGCACCTCCCTGGCTGGCCACAACCACCACCACTTCCGTTGAGGTGGGGGCTATCGTCTGGTGACGACTCAGCCGTCAGAGGGGTGGTTTCCGGCGAACCTACAAGGCATAAAAAAGCCATGAAAATCTGAAATTTTCCTCGCCCGATCGGGCTCAATTGAGCACGATTTCTCTCCTAATTGATCTAGGATTTTAGCCCACGAAGAGAGGACTAGAGGAGGACCTGTGTGGGGGGTTGTTTCCTTGTCGGCCGCAGCGCCGCCATTTCCGGCGGTGGAGCTTTTCGTGCTCTGCAACTGTACAACCAACTACCTCGGCTGCTATAGTGGGATGGTGGAAACTATTGCTCTTGGACTATGGAAGCTTTTAAAAGAGCCAAATGGGGGATAAGGAGGGCCATAGCTTGAATTCCCATTTCCACAATTAATGGGGATTTTTGGGAAACTGAATTCTCAATGAATTCAGCCCCTTGGTGACCTGAAGAATGCTGGAAACTCCTCTCCTACTCCTGAGGAGTTGAATCCAACCATTAATGGGGAGGGGAGTGGCCATGGCATCAATGCCATTAATGGCCTTGAAAGCTTGAATTCGGCCATGGAAAAAAAACTCTGAATCCAGCCACCTAGAGGCTGGAGAAAACCTTTGGTCTCCTCCTAATTAATTCAGGAGGCTGAATCTAGCCTTTGGAGATGAAGAGAGGAGGCCCCTTGGCCTTCCAAGCCATGAATGACCCTCTTTCTCTCTTTCTCTCTCCTCCATTAAGGGTAAATGGAGCTTTCTCTCACCAGTCACCAAGGCTGAATTGATGACTAATCTAGCCTAATGGCAGCCAACTAGCTCATAATATCAATTAAAATAAAGTTAGCCCAAGTGGGTTGGGCTTGAGCTTGGGTTAGCCCATTTGAGCTAAGTTTGACCTAACACTTGAATAGGGTTGACCTTGGTCAATTTGGCCTTTTGGGTTACCCTCAATGGGTCCTTGGTGACTCATTGGACTCCCCTAGGGTCTAGGTAGGGTTGGGTAGGGTTGTCTTGGTACCTTGTGGGTCACCTGCCCCTTAGTTAGGGCACTTTGACCATTTTAGGGCTATGGTTGACTTGGGTCAATTTAGCCTTTTGTGTTGACCCCAATGGGTCCCTGGAACCCATTGACCTCATTTTAGGGTTAGGAGGGCATGTGTGGGGTCCACTTGGCTAAGGAAGGGTCAACTGACCCTAAGTGGGCCAGTTTGACCCATTTAGGTTTAGGGTGGACTTAAGCCAACTTGGCCACTTTGCTTGTCCCCATTGGGTCCTTACTGATCCTATGGACCACCCAAGGGGGTTTAGGGTGTTGTGGTAGGGTCATAGGGTCAAGTTGGAGCCCTAAAGTCAAACCCTAAGTTTGGTGGTGAGGTTGTTTTATAGGTAGATCAAGGTGATTTTCACCTTGGCCCTTGTTTACTTGGTCCTTTGAGCCTCTTATGGTTTTGTCATGACCTAGTCATGACAAAACCACTCCCAGGGGTCTAATTGTTTGAGGGATGTTAAACCGCTGCTGTGGCTAACCACCAGACTGCTGCTGCGGCTAACCTCCAGACCGCTGATACGACTAACCACCAGACCGCTGCTGTGGCTACCCTCTAGACCGCTACTGCGGCTAACCACCAGGCCGCAGCTGTGGCTAACCTCCAGACCACTGCTGCCGCTATAGACCAGACCTCTACTGCGGCTAACCTCCAAACTGTTGTTGCCGCAAAGCACAAGACTGTAACACCCCCACTCGTCACATGACATATAACAGTGGGTCCGGCCGGGGCCCCATGCCATAGGTCACAGACAAGTGGCGGAATTACTTGTGGTGATCAAATTCTATTCATATCCTTAACACAATCCATTCTAGCGCAGCATTTTTTAAGTTGTATGAACTCAACTCCAGGAATGTCCACTAATACATAAATTCCACATTTATATATATCCAAACCAGGAATATATACAACCCACACACACATGGCCTTAAGGCCTTACAGTTTTCTCTTTTTACACATATACAGGTTCGTACATTGGCATGCAGGCTGGCCACACATGAAATCCAACCACGATTCACTTGGCCTTCAAGGGCCTTAGCAGCAAGCTTTCAATCCGCTGATTTCATTTCAAGCCGCAGCACCTGCAAGTAGACATCCACCAAAGAGCGGCAAACAAAGTAACGGTCAGCTACAGCTGACCAATTATAATGACCCTACCCCATGCTCAGGGCAGTGCTTCCTTCCCTGTATGTATTTGCAAGTATAATAGCTAACAATCACAATCACACACATCAAATCACAAACGCCGACCGCAGCCAGACGCTTTGTGCACTCAGGGCACCTTACGGTGTACCGGAAACCCATGGTAACACCACCAACGAATGGTAATTAACTTGTTTGCTGGCCAGTCCTAGTCACCCCAACACGCATGCTGGTTGCATTCTGCCCAAACCAAGCAGAGGTAGGTACCACATGGTAAACATGAGCATTAATCCATCAGATCGACCCGCTTTTATTTCGGTGTAGCAAGTCGGTCTCTCACACGCTCCCGAACACTGCCACCAATCAATCTCTCCAACATGCCCAGGTACAGGTTAGCCTTGCCCGTGCTCAAATCATCATTAGGCGCACCACGACGCGGGTCGGCCTTCCCTTCCAGGGTAGCCGAAGCTTTCTGCTCTTGCAGAGCAAACGAGCACATGTTGCGCTCACATCACAAGGAGCTTACACAAAGCATCCAAGATCATATCCATGGCTAGCTTACGCATGAGTATACCATCCACACATAGCATTCATTCATCCAAGACACAAAGCATATAGCTCATCTTTGCAAACCCACAGAATTTTCTCCGGTTTACCCATGATCATCACCAATCCAGACTAACGGTCCAGATGGGCTTCACACAGCATGCCTATGCCGTACTCCATAATTCCGGCTCTAGATGCAGACTCAACGACGGAATCACTTCGCGAATCCACCTTTTGGTGGAGGATTCCACGCATATACATAAAGAAAGGACTTCGATATCCAAGAAGGAGATCGTTACCCTTGAAGATCGCTTTGGTTCCATGAAGTAGCTGGATGGAAGTCACCGCCTTGACTTAGCCTTCACGAATCCGCTCTCGGATCTTCGCTCTGCACTCCGCAGCTCCTCCAGCAGCTGGCTTCTCTTCTTCCTTCCTTCCCTTGCACTCCCCTCTTCTTCCTCTCTCTTGAAATGAGAAGAAGAAGAAGAAGAAGAAGATGAAGAGGAAGGGTTTAAATCCCCTTTTCCCCGGCCTTAGCAACACATGGACAGAGCCTATCGATTGGATATAGGAATAGGGAATCAACCGGCTCAGAATTGTCCAGAAAAGCATGAACACAGCCTGACACGCCCTGTGACACGCCCGTGTCACAGGCCGTGTCCCTTAAGCGGCAGTCAACCGACTTATAGCCAGCCAGTATACGACCGTGTGACACGCCCATGTCACACCCTACACTCCTGTGTCATACCTGGCATGCCCATGTTGGACACCCGTGTTCATTAGGCTGCACAACCTCAAAATCACCCGAGACCCACACGGCCCTGGGACACGCCCGTATTCCAGGCCGTGTGCACCTGGACACAGCCGTGTCCCACAAACACGCCCTGGGACACGCCCGTGTCCCAGGCCGTGTACACCTTACTCGACACTCGACGATTGTCGAGCGCATTGTGTCGACCAGAGGGACACACCCACTGACACGCCCGTGTCAGTTGGGTCACGCCCGTATCACCTGGGGTGTTCCTTTCATCGACCAAATTTCTTTTACTAGACACCCAACTCCTCAATCCAGGCATGACACGCCCTAGGACACACCCGTGTCCCAGGCTGTGTCACCCCACCTGAAACCCAAATCTATTCTTGGGGTGTTGCAAAGACTATAGTTGTGGCTAACCTCCAGGCTGTTGCTGCGGACAGCTACCAGGCCGCTAATGCGGACTCTTACCAAGCCGTTAGGAAGGCTACCAGACAGGCCACTAGTTCAAAACGCCAAACCGCTGTCCAGACATGCCACTGTAACTAGAAAGACTAACTACCGAATCTCATGTTCTAACACTCCCTCTCACGCTGGAGCATATATGTCAACTATGCCCAGCTTGCTACAAAATTTCGAGGACGAGGTGACTGGATTTGTGAAGAAATCAGCTAGCTCTTTATCAGAGGTAAAAAACAGAGTATAGATCTGATTTTTCAATATCGCTCCTCTGATAAAATGGCAAACCACTTCAATATGCTTCGTTCTCTCATGAAAGACTAGATTTCTTGAAATATATATAGCCTCCTTATTGTCACAGAATATCTGTAGGGGATGATCATAAACCTCTCCCAGATCCAGCAAGAGTTTTCGTAGCCACTTCAACTCGCAAGCATTCAGAGTCATGCTTCTATATTCAGCTTCTACACTTGACCTGGCAACTACATCCTATTTTTTACTATTCCAACTGACCAGATTACCTCCAACGAAGGTACATAAACAAGATGTAGGCTTCATATCTTCCTTATCATTTGCATAGCAAGCATCAGAATAAGCCACCACCTTCAAATATCCCCTTCTCTGAAACAAGAGCCCTTTTCCTGGTGCACCTTTTACATACTCTAGGATCTTTAGAGCTGACTGCATATGGCATTCTTTGGGGGCTTGCATAAATTGGCTCACTCTTCCTACTGCATAAAAAATATTTGGTCTTGTGACTGTCAGATAAATGAGTTTACCGACAAGGCATCTGTACCTGATGACATATTCAAGAAGAGGTGAAGTGTCACTCCAGTATTTGTCATCTCCAACAGGCATATGAGACCGAGCAGGTTTAGTCCCAAGAAGACCAGTCTCTTACAAAAGATCCAATGCATACTTTTGTTGTTAAAGAATAATAGAACCAGGTTTTCGAGATATCTCAATCCCTAGAAAGTATTTAGGAGACCCCGTATCCTTGGTAATAAAATGCTGAAGCAAATGCTTCTTGGTCATGTAAATACCTTTTCTATCATCCCCTGTAAGAAGAATGACATCCACATATACTACAAGAACAACAAGACCAGCCAAGATTTTTCGAATAAACAAAGAGTGATCTACAGTGCTCCGAACAAATCCAATAATAGAAATAACTTTGTTGAATTTGTCAAACCAGGCCCTCGGGCTTTGCTTAAGACAATAGATTGCCTTCTTCAATCTGCACACCTGAGACTCCCCTTGAGCAAGATACCTAGGAGGTTGCTCCATATAGATTGTCTCATTAAAATCACCATAAAAAAGCATTCTTTGCATCCAACTAAGATATTTCCCAATCCGTATTTACTGCCACGGAGAAAAGAATACGAATCGTAGTAATCCGAGTGTTGAAATCGAAATTCGGTCTCTTGTGGAGTCCACCCTTGGGGAAGGGGTGATCACACACCTACTTCACTCCTGCAAGCAAAATAACAAAGGAAACAGGGAGAAACTAACCCAAGGGCTCGGTGGGGATGACCCACCACACACCCGGAAGATCTTAGAGTGCTTCCCCTCCGACAACCAAAAGTCAGGTTAAGGTGTCCTCAGAAAGCACTTGAGAGTTGGAGCAAGAGGGCACAAGAAGCATGCTTTCTGGGGTACCCCTTGGGCCATATTTATAGATTTCTTAAAATGGCCTGAAAATAGCAAACCTCCGTTGTTCTGAACGGCTATGTGGAGTCCAGATTGGCCTACCTGTTGGGTACATTGGAATAAATGTACCTGATTTGAAGAAGCCTCACCCTACTCAATGATATACATCAAAATGTATTTGATGTATTTTGAGTTTAGTGTGCAGGTCAAGTATTTACAGGGAAAGCTGAAAAGTTTCTAAGTCCATGTGTCGACACCCAGAAGAAAAGTGTCGACACTTAAGAAGACTTGTGTCGACATCCAGAGTAGCAGTGTCGACACTTGGAGTAATTGTGTCGACACCAGGGATGCAGAGTCGACAATAGAAGGAAAGTGTCGACACATACAGGCTGTGTCGACACTCAATGAAGAAATGTCCAGCAAAGCAGTGTCGACACTTAGAAGCAGTGTCGACACCCAGTGGAACTTTATCGACATTAGAAAGTGTCGACACTTGGAGAATGTGTCGACACACAGCAGAAGACTCAACTCAATGAAGAAAGTGTCCACACTAGGAGGCTGTGTCGACACTCAGCAAAAGTTCAACAAATTCTAAGTACAAGTGTTGACACAAAGGAGATGTGTCGACACTCAGCCAAAGTCTCAACACATGAAGAATGTGTCTACACAAAGAAGATGTGTCGACACTCAGCCAAAGTCTCAACACATGAAGAATGTGTCGACACAAAGGATCAGTGTCGACACACAGCAGAAGTCTCAACACATGAAGAAAGTGTCGACACAAGGAGCTGAGTCGACACTCAGCAAATTTCTATGAAGACTAAGTACAAGTGTCGACACCAAGCAGATGTGTCGACACTCAGCAAAAGTATCAACACTGAAGGCATGTGTCGACACCAAGAAGATGTGTCGACACTTAATAAGTTCAACACAAGAAGATGTGTCGACACAAAGGAGTTGTGTCGACACTTACAAGAAATCAACAAAGTACTGAAGAACAAGGAGTTGTGTCGACACACATTATCAGTGTCGACACATGATGAAGAAGCTGTGTCGAGAAGTAATATCTACAACACAAGGAGTTGTGTCGACACCTTGAAGGCTAGTGTCGACACTTAGTCTACTTGTGTCGACACTTGGTCAATAAGTGTCGACACTTAAAGACAGACTGTCTCGACACTTTCAGATAGTTACAGATGTTTCAAGAAGTGACCGGATGACATGACAGCTGCCATTCCAGCCAGTCTACTGCAACTGTCAGAGTTGTCAGAAAGTCGTTAGAAACCGGATCAGCCGGTCACCATGAAGAAGGCCTATATATAGGCCTATTCTGTCAACAGAAGAAGATGATTCACATAAGATCAAGCTATTCATTGAAGAATCAATTCAAGTGAAGATCTAAGAAGTTGGAGAGAGAGAGAGAGAGCTCCTTCCAAGAAGACAGCTGTTGGAACCAGGATGTGAAGAAGGTTTTAGATCAAGGTCTGATTCTTAAGTTACAGTGATTGAAGATCAGCTGCAGAGAGTATCAACCCTATTGTGTTCTACATTCAAGAAGCTTTGAAGAAAGCCAAGTGAGGTTGATCTCAGCAAAGTTCTTCCAAGAAATCATCAAGAAACCTGTCAACTCTTCTCTCTTATTCTGAGTTGAGGTTTTACACTTTGTATTTTTAATTTCTTGTACGATTCTTAGGGATCTGAGTTGTAAGCCTATAATTATAAAGGCTGAGTGGTAGGGTCAGTGTGCCTGAGTGTAGGAGATCCATATCTCTGAGTCTAGGCCTTGTGGCTGAGTGTAGGCCTTGTTGAAGGCTGAGTGTAGGTCTTTGTGAAGACTGAGTTATAGGGCCTTGGGCCTGAGCTGTAGGAACCATTTGGGGTTCTGAGTGTAAGATCTGAGGATCTGAGGAATAGTGGAGGAGTTTGGCCAAATCTAGTACACTATTAGATAGACGAAGGGGGAAAGTGGATGTACCCAAGCCTTGGGGAACCACTATAAATCTGTGTGTTCACTGTGTGCATGCTTTATTCTGTGATTGCTGATTTATTGCTGTGAAGAAGTAGTTATAAATCTGTAATATAATCTGCCTAAAAGCTTAAAAAGATTAAGTCACCTATTCACCCCCCCCTCTAGGTGATTAGGGTACAATTTCTTTCAAGTGGTATCAAATCGAGGTTACTCAAAAAGGACATAACTGTCTGAGTAGATCCAGTTGGCAGATTTAGTTTAATCAAGTGCAGAATCAAGAAAATCAAGAAAATGGGTTCCACAGAGAATCACAAAGAACTTGGATCCATGAAGTTGCCAATATGCAGAAAGGAGATTTTTGGCATCTGGAAAGAAAGGGTGAGACTATTTATGGAAGCCTCAGACCCTAGAATTTGTATCACAGTTAAAGAAGGGCCATATGTGCCTATGAAGGTATCTGTGTTAGATGCAAATCAGAGAACACCTAAGGACTTTTCTGAAATGACAAAAGATGAGATTATTCTGGCCACTATGGACAAGAGGGCTCAGAATATCATTGTAAGTGCCATAGATGATGCTACATTTCAGAACTTGATACACTGTAAAACATCAAAGGAGATGTGGGATATTCTGATAGTGTACATGGAGGGTTCAGAAGAAGTTAGACAAGACAGAAAGTCTTTGTTAAACCAAGAATATGAGAGCTTCAGACAAGGAAGGTCTGATAGCATAACAGAATGCTATAAGAAATTCTATAGGATAGTTAATGAGTTAATGTCTTATGGAAGAGAATTCAGCAATTATGAGCTGAATGATAAGTTCTTGAGGTCCCTAACAAAGGACTGGGACACCAAGATCTGTGCCATAAGGGAAATGGCCAAGTTAACAGATATTCCTCCTCCAACATTGTTTGGAAAACTGCTATCCTATGAGATGCAGTTGATGGTAAGGAAGGAGGAGGAGAAGACTACAAGAAGTGAGCATAAAGAAAGAGCAGTGGCATTCAAGACAGAAGCCACAAAGAAATATAAAAGTAAGTCTCCATCTCCACCTTCAAAAGTTGCTGGGACTGAGTCAGATGAGACAAAATGCAAGGATTCTGAAAGCAGTGAGAGTGATGAGGATTTTGCAGCCTTCACAAGACACTTTCAGAAGTTTCTAAAGAAGAAACAGTGGAGATAAAAGCCATCCACTTCATAGGGAAAAGATGACTATTATAAAAACAAGAAGTCATCAAAGAAAGACAGGAGAAAACCCAAGTCAAGCAAAGCAACTATATCAAAAATTTTATGCTATTGCTGTAACAGACAAGGACATGTTGTTGCTGAATGTCCAGAGAAAAGGAAAGAGTCTAATGATAAGAAGAAGATTCACACCAAGGGCAAAAAGGAAAGGTCCTTTGTTGCCAAGAAGGACAAAAGCCTATCAGACATATCATCTTCAGAAACTGATTCAGAAGCAGAAGCTTACATTGGACTATTTGCTGAAGAAGAAGAAGAGGAGTTCATCCAGTTAATGAACTCAATATATGAGCAAGAGGACAATCAGTGTCAGGGACTGATGGCCTTATCTGAAGGTGACAAAATCCAGGAGCAGCCTGGACCTAGTCAGGTACAAAATTGTTCTTTAAGTTCAATTTCTAGTGCTAGTTCAGACTCAGTTTCATCTTCATCAAGTGATGAGAGTGCATCTGAATCTGAAGGAGACATTCATCAATTAATTGATGAATATAGTGTACTGTTGCAAGCTTTTAAGAAAAGCAAATCCTTGGCCAAGATTCAGGCAAAGGAGATTACTAGTCTCAAAGAGGCTGCAACTGATTTTGAGAAGTTGATTGATCAAAAGCTAAATGAAATAACCAGACTGAAGCACATAACTATTATTCAGATGGGGACTATAACATTTAAGAATGATCAAATCAGAAATCTGGAGATTAGTCTTCAGAAGGAGAGAGATATAGTAGCAAGGTTCTCTAAACCAAAATCAGTTCTACCTTTGATAGATGAGTTTATACCTCACAAGGGTAAAACTGGATTAGGGTTTACACAACCTGCTTGGACTGTAAAGTCCAAGTCTAAGGGCAAAGCCCCAGTACTCAACAAACCTGCTGTAGATAGAACAGCTAGGGTTATACCTAAGCAAAAGTACAATAGATTTGAGTGTTGGTGCTGTGGCAAGGTAGGCCACTTTGCCATGGACTGTTGGCACAATTCAAGTACCAAAGTGAGTAGCAAACTGCCTGTTGGAAGATCTGCAGGTAGCTTTGTTAAGAGGCAAACTAACCAGCACCAAGGACCCAAGAATTCTTTGGGTTCTAAGGTCAACTAATCTGTTTTGCAGGTGAGTCCAAGTGGCCATGCCCCAATATGGTACTTGGACAGTGGATGTTCCAGGCACATGACTGGAACTAGAGGATTGCTAAAGGACTTCACACCAATCAAGGATGGTCCTAAAGTCACCTTTGGTGGTTCTGAAAAAGGAATCATCAAAGGTTTTGGTAACATTTCTAGCAACCTTATAACTATTACTCAAGTGGTTTATGTTAAAGGTTTGAAACATAACCTTATTAGTATAAGTCAACTGAGTAATTTAGGATATGACATCTTATTTGTCAAAGATGGTTGTCATATCAAGAGATCATTTTGACTGGTTACAGAAAAAGAAATGTCTATTGTCTAGACATTATATGTGAGAACAATTCTTCTCCAGTGTGTCTTGTAGCTGATGAGAAAGTCTCTCATTATGTCAAATGGCACAAGAGGCTAGCCCATCTTAACTACAAGACAATTGGCCAACTATATAGTAAAGAGTTAGTGAGGAATGGTCCTCAGGTTAAGTGTATTAAAGATGGAATATGTTCAGCTTGTCAAAAGGGCAAGCAGACTAGATCCACCTTTAATAACATTGAGAACAAAGATGCTGTGAGGTGCTTATACCTCTTGCATATGGATCTCTTTGGTCCTATGCCAGTTCACAGCCTAGGTAGGAAGGTCTACACATTTGTGGTTGTAGATGACTACTCAAGGTTTTCCTGGGTGTTCTTCCTTAGACAGAAATCTGAAACACCTAGTATCTTCTATAGTTTTGTCAAACAAATTCAGAATGAGTTAGACAGTACAGTGGTCAAAATAAGAAGTGACCATGGTACTGAATTCCAATCTGATAGTATGACAAAGCTATATGAAGAGTTTAGGATATTTCAGGAATTTTCTTCACCAAGAACACCTCAGCAAAATGGCATTGCTGAAAGGAAAAATAGAACCTTGATTGAGGCTGGTAGAACCCTATTAAGTGACACATATCTCCCAGAATATTTCTGGGCTGAGGCAGTTAATACTGCATGCCATGTAATTAATAGGGCTGCCATTACTAAGAGCCACAATAAGACCCCCTATGAGATTGTGAAAGACAGAAAACCAAACCTATCCTATTTCAGGATCTTTGGTTGTAAATGCTATATACTTAACAATGGTAAGTCTTACTTAACCAAGTTTGCTGCCAAATCCCAAGAAGGGATCTTTGTTGGGTACATCAACAATAGTAAGGCTTATAGGGTCTACAACTTGACTACTCAAGTTGTAGAGGAATCAGTACATGTAGTATTTGATGAAACTAGACTCATTAACCATGAATTGTCTAGAAGTATTTGCAGCTCCACAGGTGTGACTAAGAAGATGGACAAGCTCACTATTGAAGAAGGATCTACTGCAAGTCAGCATGTAGATGATAGTGGCTGCTGTCTAGGGGGAGTACTAGATGCACCAGATGCAGAAGAAGACCAAGGAGTGCAGCAAGTTGAAGAAGCTGAAGGAGTTCAATCTGAAGCCAAGCTGCCTCCAGCTAATAGACATCTAAGAGATCATCCAGCCAATCAAATTATTGGTGATCAAGTCAAGGGGTACAAACAAGGAGCAGAAATCTCAGTTCACTCTACTCCAGTTTTCTATCCCAAGTTGAGCCAAAGAAATTTGAAGAAGCCATCCTAGACCCTCATAGGGTTGAGGCAATGCAAGAGGAGCTGAATCAGTTCAAGAGATGCAAAGTCTGGGAGCTTGTTCCTAAACCAAAAGACCACAACATAATTGGGACTAAGTGGATCTTCAGGAACAAGATGGATGAACATGGAGTTATTGTGAAGAATAAAGCTAGACTGGTTGCTAAGGGATATAGACAGGAAGAAGGTATTGACTTTGATCAAACCTTTGCTCCAATAGCCAGACTGGAAGCCATAAGGATGTTCCTGGCCTATGCAACCTATCAAGGGTTTAAAGTATACCAAATGGATGTTAAGTCAGCATTTCTAAATGGAAATCTGAAGGAAGAGGTCTATGTGGAACAGCCATCAGGTTTTGTTGATTCAACTCAACCTAATTATGTCTATAGACTTAGGAAGGCTTTGTATGAGTTAAAACAAGTCCCTAGGGCTTGGTATGAAACCCTGTCTAGTTTCCTCATTGAGAATAAATTCACAAGGGGGAAAATAGACAAGACTCTATTCCTTAGGAAATCCAGAGGCAAGATCATACTAGTCCAAATATATGTAGATGACATAATATTTGGGTCAACTGAAAGTTGTCTTTGCAAGAAGTTTGCAAAACTTATGCAAGGATAATTTGAGATGAGCAGTATGGGGGAACTTAAGTTCTTCTTGGGTCTCCAAGTTAGACAGACTGAGAATGGTTTATCCATATGCTAGTCTAAGTTCACCTTAGAACTGATAAGGAAGTATGGTATGAAATCATCCAGTACCATGAAAACTCCTATGGGGTCAAGTATGTCTCTTAGCAAAGATGATGCAGGGAAACCTGTAGATGAGACTTTGTATAGAGGGATAGTTGGCTCCCTATTGTATTTGACTGCAAGTAGACCAGATATCATGTATGCTACATGTATCTGTGCTAGGTACCAAGCTTACCCTAAAGAGTCTCATTTGACAGTAGTCAAAAGGATACTGAGATATCTAAAGGGCACACCTTATCTAGGCCTTTGGTACCCTAGGAATGGAGACTTTGAACTGATAGGTTATTCAGATGCAGATTTTGCAGGCTGCAAAGAAGATAGGAAAAGTACAACTGGTACCTGTCAATTCCTAGGTGGAAGACTGATATCTTGGAGTAGCAAGAAGCAAACAAGTGTGGCTATCTCCACAGCAGAATCAGAGTATGTGGCTGCAGGAAGTTGCTGTGCTCAACTTCTATGGATACAACATCAGCTTGAGGATTATGGTATTCAAGTAAGTAGAACACCACTATTTTGTGATTCTACTAGTGCTATATCTATTGCAAACAATCCTGTTTCCCATAGTAGAACTAAACACATTGAAATAAAATATCATTTTCTAAGGGAACATATGGAAAAAGAAGATATTTCACTAGAATATGTCAATACAGATAATCAACTAGCTGACATGTATACTAAGCCTTTAGAAGAAACCAAATTCAATAGATTCAAAACTGAATTAGGTATGATAAACTTAGAATAAGTTTACAAAAATGGCTAAGTAAAATAGTGTCAACACACAGAGTTGTCTGTGTCGAGACAGAAAATTGGTGTCGACACTTCAGAGAAAAGGTGTCGACACATCTAGGAAGTTGATGTCGACACTTTAGAAAATTAGTGTCGACACATACAGGATAGGTGTCGACACATCCAAGGTGGTGTCGACACTTAGACTTTATGCAGAATTAGTGAAGTAAAGTCTCGACAAAGTGTCGAGCTAAGTGGTGTCGACACATAAGCAAGTGTCGACACATATACTTGTGTCGACACATAGATGTCGAGACATTATAAGTCTGTGTCGACACTTATCTACAGTGTCGACACAATTTAAGTATTTTGACGCGCCCTTTCATCTTCGATCCTAGAAAGGTATAAATAGGATTTCGTCATTGTCTGTCGACACGCTCACCAAAGTTTCGAGACCAAACTTGTGTGTCGACACCTCTCTTCTCTCAATTAAAATTTCTTCAAACCCTAATGGCACCCAAGCTCGAAGAGAACGTGAATGAAGGATATGAACTGGTGCGGCACGCATTTGATGAGGCGGACCCCGCGATCAAAGGTGTGGTAACCCTAGTTGCAGAATCTGGAATAGAATTCCTTGTTTCAGAACCCATCAAGATCTGGAAGAAGTAGGTCCTGGAATTTCTGAATGGCGCAACCTTAGATGAATCAGGACTAAAGATTAAGTCAAGGGTTCATGGAGAAAAGGTGAAGGTCTCACCTAAGAGTTTGAGAAAGGTACTAAACCTACCAAGGACTAAGGAAGAAGATGAAGTTTCTGCTTCTAAGACTAGAGAAACATTAACATGGTGTGGACTGGATTCCAAGATGAAAATAGGATCTGTTTTCAATAGGAAAGGAATGAACAACCAAGGCAAATTTCTCTCTGAAATTGTTGGCAAGGTGATCTTGAGCAAGCCTGGAGGGCATGACAGAGTTTCAGCTCATATGTTTAGTCTAATGACAAGAATTATCTTTACACTACAAACTGATTGGTCTGTAGTAGTGTTTGAGAAGATTAAGGAGAGCCTGAAGAATCCCAATTTGGGTAGGATTCCAAGTCTTTACTTGGCTGGTAGTATACTAAAAGTAATGAGCCAAGCTGCAGGTTCTAAGATCAATCACATGAGGAAGATGGACATGAGAATCTTCTCTAGATGGGACAGAGTCTTGACTAAGGAAATGCCAACTCCTGAGAAAGTAACACCCCAAAATAAGAAGAAGAAGACAGTCCCAGTGCCTCAAGACTCGTCTAGTAGCTCTGAAGAGCAAGTTGTCTTTACTCCAGATGATGAACAAGACACTGGAAATGGTGGACAATCTCCTGCTAGACAAGAAGAAGCACCAAGGTAGGGGGAGCTACCTCAAGCTAGCCCAGTACATCAGGATTCCATCCAGGGGAGCCCTTACTAGTGGAAGAGCCAACTCCACTAGAAAGTGAACAAGCTACTCACACTATACTTGAGGTAATCACTTAGATTAATGCATTAGATTTCCATATTGAGAATGATGTTTTGTCTGATTCATTAAATATTGTTAATCAGCAAACACAAACACATAGTCAACCCCAAGATGTTGTCATGGAGGACACATCTGTTGCAGATCAAGTAGTATCTGATCAAGTTGTTGATGAGATTAGAGTTTCTCCACCCCATCCTCAACAAGAATTTACTTTGGAAGAGCTATTCCCAGACCTTCTTCAAACTGACATTGAAGTTGAGAAAGAAAGTGCTGCTGCTGAAGGGGAGAAGGCTCATGTTGAGGGGGAGCAAGTAAAGAATATACAAGAAACTGCAGGCAAAGAGACTGAGGTGCCACAAGATGCTGAGAAGGTACAAAGGACTGAGAAGGAGTTACCTTCTAGCCCAAAGGACAGAGTGACTATTGATAGCACATCTGCTTCTGAAAATGAAGAGGCTGCAAGAGCCAAGAAGAGGAAGTTTCAAGTTTTCAAAAGGAGGAGCCAGAATTATAAGAAAGCTCTGCAAACAATAGAACCACAGCCTGCACCACAGCCAGCCACATCTGCAGATTTTAGTTCTCTGATGGTTGCCCTGCAGATAAAGATGGATGAGCAAAGACAGGCTTTGCAATCTTATATGGATGAAGGGCATAAGTCTCTACAGTTTGATCTAGCCCAAGATATTATGTCCATCAGATTTGAAATGAATCTGAATAAGAAGGAGATGACTGTCTGCTTCCACAAAGGAGGGAATGCAGTAGTCTATCTAGCAACTCATCAAGAGAAGATCAAAGCTCAAGTGGATGAAATTGCAGTGAAGCAAGGCTATGTCCTGGAGAAGCAGCTGAGAATGAATGACAATCTGACTGCTTCACACAATGCAATAGTCACAGAAATGAAGAATATAGCTACTGGTCAGACTACAGCTACTGCTACAGCTAAGGCATAATTTGATAAAGCATTACAAGAGGGAATAACTGCTGTTACAACTTCTATAGTAGACTCTCAAAAGGTTATAAATGACAGACTCCAAAGGTTGAAACCTTTCTTTAAGGATGGAGTGAACTATTTGGATGCACAAATAAGATTTCAGAAAGTTGATCTGAGGGATCATGTTGAAAGAGAAGTCATAAAGGGGGAGAGGGTGTTAGTCAAAGCAGGCTCTGATCATGCAAAATGGATTTCAAATTCCATCAGAGCCACCCTTGGATATCCTCCATTATGTGATGATGATAATGTGGCAGAGTCTGGGATTAATCCAGCTTATCTTGGAGGGGAGCAAGCTGAAGTGGCTCAAGTAATATATCCTCCACCAGACTTTGATATGATATAAGCAGATATACAGTCAATGTATAGCCCACCTGAGGGAAAGCAAAATGTCATCACAGAAAAAGTGGTTCAGCCAGTGCCTGAGGCTATACAAGAAGCTATACTGAAGGAACAAAAGTCCAATTGTCTAAGAAGAGATTCAGGGAGCAAGCTGAACTCAGGCCTGACTTTGAACAATGGAGCTCCACTTCAAGGAATATCATTCTGACTGCATGAAAGGCTGCCAAAGACAATATTGTGGATAGAGGCAAATGGTATTCTAATGTGGAGTGGAGAAAGCATGAGAACAGGCAAGAAGCCATTGTGCAGTATAGAAGAAAGGCAAAGATGGGAAAGCTACCTCCTACTGCCCAGGAGCTTAACAAGTACTTTCCCAAACCTTATCATTACTTTGAGAGGCAGAAGATCAAAGCTGAAGAGTTAAAAAAGAAGGATCTTAAAGGCAAGAAGCCTGCTGCTGCTGAAGATGTTGAAGCCCCTGTTCAAGCAAAGATACAATCTGGAAAGGGCATAGTTATCAAGGAGGCTGAGCAGAAATAGAATAGAATTATCTTAAGTTTACTATGTGTAATCACTTGTATTAAAACTTTCTGTAAACTTTTGATAATGAAAATGTTGAAGTTCTTAGAACTATGTGATATGTGTTATATTCTTGTTCTGAGATATTGGTATATACATGTTTTGTTTATTACATGTTTATGAATTTACCCTGTTATATAATCCTGTTTTACATCATACTGTAATTTTATTGTGTATGGTGTATATCATTGACTAAGGGTTATGACTTCTCTAAATAGGGGGAGATTGTTGGGTACATTGGAATAAATGTACCTGATTTGAAGAAGCCTCACCCTACTCAATGATATACATCAAAATGTATTTGATGTATTTTGAGTTTAGTGTGCAGGTCAAGTATTTACAGGGAAAGCTGAAAAGTTTCTAAGTCCATGTGTCGACACCCAGAAGAAAAGTGTCGACACTTAAGAAGACTTGTGTCGACATCCAGAGTAGCAGTGTCGACACTTGGAGTAATTGTGTCGACACCAGGGATGCAGAGTCGACACCAGAAGGAAAGTGTCGACACATACAGGCTGTGTCGACACTCAATGAAGAAATGTCCAGCAAAGCTGTGTCGACACTAGAAGCAGTGTCGACACCCAGTGGAAATTTGTCGACATCAGAAAGTGTCGACACTTGGAGAATGTGTCGACACATAGCAGAAGACTCAACTCAATGAAGAAAGTGTCGACACTAGGAGGTTGTGTCGACACTCAGCAAAAGTTCAACAAATTCTAAGTACAAGTGTCGACACAAAGGAGATGTGTCGACACTCAGCCAAAGTCTCAACACATGAAGAATGTGTCGACACAAAGGAGATGTGTCGACACTCAGTCAAAGTCTCAACACATGAAGAATGTGTCGACACAAAGGATCAGTGTCGACACACAGTAGAAGTCTCAACACATGAAAAAAGTGTCGACATAAGGAGCTGAGTCGACACTCAGCAAATTTCTATGAAGACTAAGTACAAGTGTCGACACCAAGCAGATGTGTTGACTCTCAGCAAAAGTATCAACACTGAAGGTATGTGTCGACACCAAGAAGATGTGTCGACACTTAACAAGTTCAACACAAGAAGATGTGTCGACACAAAAGAGTTGTGTCGACACTTACAAGAAATCAACAAAGTACTGAAGAACAAGGAGTTGTGTCGACACACATTATCAGTGTCGACACATGAAGAAGAAGCTGTGTCGAGAAGTAATTTCTACAACACAAGGAGTTGTGTCGACACCTTGAAGGCTAGTGTTGACACTTAATCTACTTGTGTCGACACTTGGTCAATAAGTGTCGACACTTAAAGACAGACTGTCTCGACACTTTCAGACAGTTACAGATATTTCAAGAAGTGACTGGATGACATGACAGCTGCCATTCCAGCCAGTCTTCTGCAACTGTCAGAGTTGTCAGAAAGTCGTTAGAAACCGGATCAGCTGGTCACCATGAAGAAGGCCTATATATAGGCCTATTCTGTCAACAGAAGAAGATGATTCACACAAGATCAAGCTATTCATTGAAGAATCAATTCAAGTGAAGATCTAAGAAGTTGGAGAGAGAGAGCTGTTGGAGTTACCATGATGATCTGGAAGTGGTCAAACATGTAATCTCACTGCCAACGCAATATGAGCCTGCAGGGTCGCACATATGAGACGTGGAGAAGTTGGATGACTGACTGTGTTGGTAAAGGTTACCAATCACCGACCTGAATGGGGTTGTGGGCAAAGTGTTGCTTTAAAGAATCATCGGGTTGGGCAAATGTTGCCTTGGAGGGCTGGTTAGGATTGTCGTCCGAGGGTCGATAACAATAGTCGAGAATCGTCTCTCTGATTCCCGCCGATCGACGAGAATCATCTTGCTGATTCTCGCCGATCGACGAGAATCGTCGAGAATCAATATGTTGATTCTCGACGATCGACGACTTCGACAATTGTCGTCGACCGCGGCTCGACGATCGTCGAGTATCGTTGTGTATCGTCGAGTGCGGCTCGACGATCGGCGAGAATCGTCGAGTATTGTACTCTGATTCTCGCCGATCCAGTGTGATACTCGTCGACTGATTCTCGCCAAACCTGCTCAGTGATTCTCGCCGATTGTCGCCGATTCTCACCGATTGATACTCGCCGATTCTGAACCCTAGTTCTGGGTAGTCTGCGGATAGCGATTTTCCTGAGTTTATTTTATACTTTAAGTATAAATATAATACTTAGGTTTTATCGGGAGTGATGCTTAGGGTTTTTGGCTGCTGTGCGAATCGAACCCGACGGAAGAGTTCCGCTCGATCGTTCCGCCGATCCCGATCCCCGCCGCCGACGGAAGGGTTCCGCCGCCGCCGTGTTTGCTCCGCTGACCTCCTCTTCTCCGGCGACTGTCGCTGGTGCTGCTCTTCCTGGCGCGGACCTAGCAGTCCGTGGAATAGCAGAGGTGCGGTCTTCTCCTTCCCGATAATCCGTGTGACGGATAGATCGGCGTTCTCCCGCTCGTGTGGACTTCTGCAGAAACGTGGACACTATTCCACGTAGGACTCGCCACTAGCAAGAAGATAAAGTTTGGAGCATCTCCATTGAGTTGTGACTCAACGCCACCGAGGTAATTTTTACCTAGTTTTGCTAACTTCTTGATTCAACGTTCATGGCCCGATCCACACTCTTTGGGTTTTTCTTGATGTTTTACTTTTCCGCTTGTGCGCACAAACGTTGTGCCACCCCTATAGAGAAACCCCTCAGTGGTATCAGAGGGAGGTTCTGGCCATGACTGTTGTTTTGGAAGTTTGTTTTTCCAGTGCGTGTAAACCTAGGGATTTAGAAGTGTTTTAAATGTCTAGATTTAGTCTTGGCACCTCGCCAAGAACGATTGGAATTTCGGTGGAATTTCTAAGTGTTAGAAATTGTTGTCTCCTTTGCAGTAACCATCCCTCGAGTATGTTTTGGATTTTGAATCCAACATAGAGAGATGAGCTTGTCTATTGCTTTAAGTTGAGTTGTCTTCGCTTTTGTCCAATACATGTAAATCTGAGGATTTGGAAATTTCCGGATGTTCAGATTTAGCCCTTCCTTCTATCAAATGTTGATGGTGTCAGGATGTGCACATAAGGGATGCATGTGGTTTTAGAAGAATTGTTTTTCTTTGGATGTGCACATTGATCAAATGTTGATCATGGTTAATTGTTAACCTAAAATTAAAATCCCTTCATCAAATATTAAGTGTTCGGATGCCTTCCGATGGATGACACTCTTCCTGCCTCGATCGATGAAGTGTGGGCTTGCCAAAGCAAGGTGCATTAATCTATCTTGGTAAGGGTGCGAGCGGATAATTGTGATATCCCACTGTCGACATCGGGTCATACTTAACTAGGTGACCTCAAAGGTTGAGTGCCTAGAGGCATAGGGTTGGCATGCACCATATGTTGGATGCGAATAAGGAGTTATTCACCAACCATACAAGAATTGCATGAGGATGCAATTGGCAAGCGTTGCCTACCTAAATAACCGCATCGTGAGAGGAACGCCAAAGCGGACTCATAGTGTTGGTGAAATACGGATCTTGTCCACTAAGAGAGTAGCTCGCATGAACTCTCCGAATTGTTAGTGAGGGCTATCATTTCGAATAAAATAGTGGGAGTATTTTAATTGAAGTCCAAATTAAAATAAATTGTAATTGAAATTTAGGTACTGATTTTATTCTGCATGAATTCTTGTAGAATTCCATGGAAGGTGTTTCACACTCCACGCTGTCTCTGAGAGCCATCCTTGAGAAGGATAAGCTCAGTGGGACAAATTACATGGACTGGTATAGGAACCTGAGAATTGTTCTCAGGCAAGAGCGAAAGCTCTATGTCTTGGAAGAAGAAGCCCCCGAGGTGCCGACCGGGAACTCTTCCCGTGCTGAAAAAGATACTTATAAGAAGTATACTGACGATGCTTTAGATGTCGAGTGCCTTATGCTTGCCACTATGAACTCTGAGCTTCAGAAGCAACATGAGAGCATGGGGTGCAAGGAGATTGACGAGCATCTCAAGAAAATATTTCAAGGGCAGGCTCGTCAAGAGAGGTTCGACATCACAAAAGCGTTGTTTCAGTGCAAGATGGGAGTTCGAGACTCAGTAGGGACTCACGTACTCAAGATGATTGGGTATATCGAGAACCTTGAAAGGCTGGGTTTTCCTCTTGGTCAAGAGTTGGCCACAGATCTGATCCTGCAATCGTTGCCGGACAGTTATGAGCAGTTCGTCTTGAACTACAACATGAATGAGATAGACAAGACACTGCCCGAACTCCTAGGCATGTTGAGAACTGCCGAAATCAACATGAAGAAGGCCAAGCCTGCCAGCCCCATACTGATGGTGCATAAGGGCAAGGGCAAAGCCAAGGGCTCCAAGAAGACAAAGGTGGGACCTAAGTCATATCTTGAGCCCAAGTCTTCAGCACTGATGAAAAAGAAGAGCACGGTGAAGGAAGGGAAATGCCACCACTGTGGCAAGGCTGGTCATTGGCGGAGGAATTGTCCTTCGTATATTGAGGGTCTGCAGAAATTGAAGGGAGGTATGACTTCCGCTTCTAATGTTTACGTTATAGAGATAAACCTTTCTGCTCCTTCATCTTGGGTATTGGATACCGGATGTGGTTCTCACATTTGTACAAATGTGCAGGAACTGGGAAGGAGAAGATTGCTGAGTAAAGGGGAGGTGGACCTCCGCGTCGGCAATGGAGCAAGAGTTGCTGCTGTAGCCGTAGGAGTTTACCGTCTTTCTTTGCCCAGTGGGCTTGTAATAGAACTTGATAACTGTTATTTTGTTTCGGCGATAACTAGAAACATTATATCTATTCCATGTTTGGACATGATTGGATTTTCTTTTATAATTAAGAACAATTGTTGTTCTATATTTAAGAATGATGTTTGTTATGCTGTAGCCCAATTGTTTAATGGTCTTTATGTTTTGAACTTGGACCATCTGATCTGTAATGTAGAAAACCATAAAAGACTAAGAACAAATGATTCGAACCCTACTTTTCTCTGGCATTGTCGTTTGGGCCATATCAACGAGAAGCGCATATCCAAGCTCCATAGAGATGGACTTTTGGACTCATTTGATTATGAATCATTTGAGCGATGCGAATCTTGTTTGTTAGGCAAGATGACTAAAGCTCCTTTCACTGGTTATACTGAGAGGGCTGTGGATCTCTTGGGTGTTGTACATAGTGATGTATGCGGACCCATGAGTTCCATGGCTAGAGGTGGGTATTTCTACTTTGTTACATTTACTGATGATTTCAGTAGATACGGATATGTGTATCTTATGAAGTGCAAATCCGAGACCTTTGAAAAGTTCAAAGAGTTCAAGAATGAAGTAGAAAACCAGTTGGGTAAAAGGGTTAAAGCACTCCGATCTGATCGAGGTGGCGAATACCTGAGTCATGAGTTCCGTGATCATCTGAAAGAGTGTGGTATTGTATCACAGCTCACTCCACCTAGAACACCACAACATAATGGTGTGTCTGAGAGGAGAAATCGTACTCTGTTAGACATGGTACGTTCGATGATGAGTCATGCAGACTTGCCTGTTTCCTTTTGGGGTTTTGCTTTAGAGACTGCTGCAATGACATTGAATCGCGCTCCAACAAAAACGGTTCTGAAGACACCATATGAGATATGGACTGGGAAGCGTCCTAGTATGTCGTTCATTAAAATTTGGGGCTGTGAGGCATACGTGAGACGTCAAATGCCTGACAAGCTGGAACCCAAATCGGATAAATGTTATCTGGTGGGATATCCTAAGGAAACGAAAGTGTATTACTTTTACCTACCGTCCGAGGGCAAAGTGTTTGTCGCAAGGACTGGTGTCTTCTTGGAGAAAGAGTTCTTATCAAGAAAGACTGAAAAGGTAGAGCTTGAAGAAGTTCAAGAACCACATGTAGTGAATGAACCGGAATTGGATTCTGAGTCAGGACTACAAGATGTTGTAGCTAGAGAACCTGCTCAGGGAACACAAGTCCTACGTAGATCTGGTAGACCGAGGTTTGAGCCTGAGAGATATGGATTTCTCGTGTCTCAAATAGGTAACGTGTTGCTTATGGATCATGATGATGAACCAGCAACCTACCAAGAGGCTATGAATGGACAGGACTCCGACAAATGGCTTGAGGCTATGAAATCCGAAATGGACTCCATGTATGCAAACCAAGTTTGGAACTTGGTGGAACCACCTGAAGGGGTACGACCCATAGGGTGCAAGTGGGTCTTCAAGAAGAAGACCGACATGGATGGGAATGTACAGACATTCAAAGGGCGACTGGTGGCTAAAGGTTTCAAGCAAATTCATGGTATTGACTATGATGAGACCTTTTCCCCTGTTGCCATGGTAAAGTCCATAAGGATATTGCTTGCTATTGCTGCGTATTATGACTACGAGATCTGGCAGATGGATGTCAAAACGGCTTTCCTTAATGGAAACCTCCTTGAGGAAGTGTATATGACACAACCCGAGGGTTTTGTATCCCCAGATGATGCCACTAAAATATGCAAGCTGAATAAGTCCATTTATGGACTAAAACAGGCCTCTCGAAGTTGGAATCTTCGTTTTGATGAGAAAATCAAAGAGTTTGGTTTCATCAAGAATGAAGATGAGCCTTGTGTTTACAAGCGAATCAGTGGGAGCATTGTTGTCTTCCTGATATTGTATGTAGATGACATATTGTTGATTGGGAATGACATTCCTACCCTGAAAGTTGTTAAGAACAACCTAGGGAACTGCTTTTCAATGAAGGATTTGGGTGAAGCGACTTATATACTTGGTATTAAGATCTATAGAGATAGATCGAAGAAGTTGCTGGGTTTGACCCAGAGTACGTACATCGAAAAGGTGTTGAAGCGGTTCAACATGCTTGAGTCCAAGAAAGGATTTTTGCCCATGTCTCATGGTGTGAATCTCTCTAAGGACCAGTGTCCAAAGTCTTGTGAAGACAAGGACCGCATGAAGTTGATTCCATATGCTTCGGCAATTGGATCAATCATGTACGCGATGTTATGTACTCGACCCGATGTCTCCTTTGCTTTGAGCATGACTAGCAGGTATCAGTCAGACCCCGGTGAGTGTCACTGGATTGCAGTCAAGAATGTCCTGAAGTACTTGAGAAGGACTAAGGACGTGTTCTTGGTGTATGGTGGAGAGGAAGAGCTCGTTGTAAGTGGTTACACGGATGCTAGCTTCCAAACTGATAGAGACGACTCCAAGTCTCAGTCAGGTTTTGTGTTTTGCCTGAATGGAGGAGCTGTGAGCTGGAAGAGTTCCAAGCAAGAGACAGTTGCTGATTCTACAACAGAGGCCGAGTATATCGCAGCAGCTAATGTAGCGAAGGAGGCTGTATGGATTAGGAAATTCATCGACGAGCTTGATGTAGTTCCTAGCATTGTTGGTCCCGTAGTTCTCTACTGTGATAACAATGGTGCAATTGTACAATCTAAGGAACCTAGATCCCATCAGCGCTCCAAGCACATACTCCGGCGTTTTCATCTTATTCGTGAGATTGTCGAACGAGGAGATGTAAACATTTGCAGAGTGCCGACTGAGGAAAATATTGCGGATCCGCTGACAAAGCCTCTCGCGTAGAGAAAGCATGATGGTCATACTAGATCGATGGGTATACGATACCTAAATGATCAACTCTAGCGAGGATCTTGTGGATTGCATGTAAATATGTATTTTGTTGGCTGTTTGTTCATATGATGAACTGTGTACCTAGTTTTTCTTTTATGATTAATGGCAAATTCTTTTATTATGAGTTTTTCTATATATGATAGTTAAATGTTAACATAATAGATACCCTTAGAATGTTCGCTTCCATAGGACATCAAGTACGTGACTTGAATGTGAGAGCCTATGATTTATTTGAAGCTTCATTCTTAAAGGTCCCTGGTCGAGTATCATCATAGAAGTTAAGGGTGATGATGATACATGAAGGCTAGCACGTGTGTTGACTGATGACTGGTTCTCACAGGTCATGATATTGTGATATCAAGTCTTCACGTGGGTACTTGTTAGTGAACAAGTTGTACTGGACAGACCTAACCTGAGACTACTCTGTGGATTGTCATCCAATCGTGTCACGAGTAGGTCTCAATTGACAATGGTGTTGTGGTTCTTTGACCTGAAGTCACATCATTCATCAAGTGAGAAAGAGCGTGCTTAGATGCCATCTAAAGTCTTCCTTGAGAAAGGTTGATGATAAGGGTGGTTGTTGGGCATGTTATGAATCATTTGGGTGTTTGTGTGTGAGCAGATATGGAATTTGTCCTCCTGTATGACAGGAGTTGCATCCATGGGCCCCTTGATGGAACTGGACTGAGAAATGCATGGCCATGCTTGGTTGAGTCAATATGTGATATTGGACTCACCATTCTCTGGAAGTCCGTCCTGGATCAAGAAACTTGGATTGAGCTATTACGAGGGTGACACGGTCCATGCCTCTAGTTCTTTCCGGATGTAAGGGACAAAGGGACAAAGACAACGCTGATACATTGGTCATAAAGGCTTATGAGTTATTAACTCTTATTGCTTGGGGAGCAATGATGCATTGCTAGATGCCGCTCATTGTTTGTGAGGTTTTTGGTTTGATACTTTCGAGATCAAGTGGGAGTCTGTTGGAGTTACCATGATGATCTGGAAGTGGTCAAACATGTAATCTCACTGCCAACGCAATATGAGCCTGCAGGGTCGCACATATGAGACGTGGAGAAGTTGGATGACTGACTGTGTTGGTAAAGGTTACCAATCACCGACCTGAATGGGGTTGTGGGCAAAGTGTTGCCTTAAAGAATCATCGGGTTGGGCAAATGTTGCCTTGGAGGGCTGGTTAGGATTGTCGCCCGAGGGTCGATAACAATAGTTGAGAATCGTCTCTCTGATTCCCGTCGATCGACGAGAATCATCTTGCTGATTCTCGCCGATCGACGAGAATCGTCGAGAATCAATATGTTGATTCTCGACGATCGACGACTTCGACATTTGTCGTCGACCGCGGCTCGACGATCGTCGAGTATCGTTGTGTATCGTCGAGCGCGGCTCGACGATCGGCGAGAATCGTCGAGTATTGTACTCTGATTCTCACCGATCCAGTGTGATACTCGTCGACTGATTCTCGCCGAACCTGCTCAGTGATTCTCGCCGATTGTCGCCGATTCTCACCGATTGATACTCGCCGATTCTGAACCCTAGTTCTGGGTGGTCTGCGGATAACGATTTTCCTGAGTTTATTTTATACTTTAAGTATAAATATAATACTTAGGTTTTATCGGGAGTGATGCTTAGGGTTTTTGGCTGCTGTGCGAATCGAACCCGACGGAAGAGTTCCGCTCGATCGTTCCGCCGATCCCGATCCCCGCCGCCGACGGAAGGGTTCCGCCGCCGCCGTGTTTGCTCCGCTGACCTCCTCTTCTCCGACGACTGTCGCTGGTGCTGCTCTTCCTGGCGCGGACCTAGCAGTCCGTGGAATAGCAGAGGTGCGGTCTTCTCCTTCCCGATAATCCGTGTGACGGATAGATCGGCGTTCTCCCGCTCGTGTGGACTTCTGCAGAAACGTGGACACTATTCCACGTAGGACTCGCCACTAGCAAGAAGATAAAGTTTGGAGCATCTCCGTTGAGTTGTGACTCAACGCCACCGAGGTAATTTTTACCTAGTTTTGCTAACTTCTTGATTCAACGTTCATGGCCCGATCCACATCTCTTTGGGTTTTTCTTGATGTTTTACTTTTCCGCTGCGCGCACAAACGTTATGCCACCCCTATAGAGAAACCCCTCAAGAGCTCCTTCCAAGAAGATAGCTGTTGGAACCAGGCTGTGAAGAAGGTTTCAGATCAAGGTCTGATTCTTAAGTTATAGTGATTGAAGATCAGCTGCAGAGAGTATCAACCCTATTGTGTTCTACATTCAAGAAGCTTTGAAGAAAGCCAAGTGAGGTTGATCTCAGCAGAGTTCTTCCAAGAACTCATCAAGAAACCTGTCAACTCTTCTCTCTTATTCTGAGTTGAGGTTTTACACTTTGTATTTTTAATTTCTTGTAGGATCCTTAGGGATCTGAGTTGTAAGCCTATAATTATAAAGGCTGAGTGGTAGGGCCAGTGTGCCTGAGTGTAGGAGATCCATATCTCTGAGTGTAGGCCTTGTGGCTGAGTGTAGGACTTTTTGAAGGCTGAGTGTAGATCTTTATGAAGACTGAGTTGTAGGGCCTTGGGCCTGAGCTGTAGGAACCATTTGGGGTTCTGAGTGTAAGATCTGAGGATCTGAGGAATAGTGGAGGAGTTTGGCCGAATCTAGTACACTACTAGATAGGCGAAGGGGGAAAGTGGATGTACCCAAACCTTGGGGAACCACTATAAATCTGTGTGTTCACAGTGTGCATGCTTTATTCTGTGATTGCTGATTTATTGCTGTGAAGAAGTAGTTATAAATCTGTAATATAATCTGACTAAAAGTTTAAAAAGATTAAGTCACCTATTCACCCCCCACTAGGTGATTAGGGTACAATTTCTTTCACTACCAACAACGTAACTCCGCTGTTCTGGAAGGCTATGGGCAGGCCAGTGGGGGCAAAATAGTAAAAAATACCTCATGGGCCAACGAGCGAGTAGCCCTCAGCTATCTCTACTCGGTACTGGCGGCGAGCACGGGCACGAACTTCCCTGCTCGCGAAATGCGAGTCCGCCAAGCTGTCCAAACTCGGCGAGCCATCTGGAGGTCGGCAAGAAGGTCGAGGGAGCAGCGAACGTTGAGCTGCATTCGACGAACGTCGAGACCGCGAGGTTGGCTGAACTCGCGTAGCATGAGCTGGGCTTGCCTGGGCGAGTTGCAGGTTGTCGAGCTTCGTTTCCCATTAGTGCTCGTCCGTCTAAGAGAAAAAGGGTGGGGGCCATCTGTCTATTCTCTTGTCGGGCGCACTCGCCGGATACTGGGTTGTACACCGCGTAATATGAGATAATGTGTCAAAGAAATCCACACCATAAGTTTGCGTAAACCATTTGACAACAAGCCGAGCTTTGTATCTATCAACAGTACCACCAGGGAGAAATTTGATGACAAAGACCCAGCGACAGCTAACCACATCAGCTCCAAGAGGGGTAGGAACAAGAGACCAAGTACCCTGTTCAGTAAGAGTTTTCATCTCTTCATTCATAACATCTTTCCATTGAGGAATAACCAAAGCATCACTATAGGAGGGGGGAAGAACATTCGCCGATAGAGCAAGAGCAAAGCTCTTAGATAGAGGAGATAATTGCACATAAGAGACAACATACCGAAGAGGATGTTGTGTGCATGATTGAAAACCTTTCTGAAGAGCAATCAGAAGATCATGGTCTGTCCTGTCTACTATATCAGTTCCACCCGAAGGAGAGACCACTGGTTCAGGAGTTGTTGGTAGTGGCTCAGTAGAAGAATCAAAGACAACAGGAGAATAAGAAATAGAAGGAGAAGGAGGTGCAAACTCTGTAAAAGGTACCAACAGAAGGGGAAAAGAAGCAGAATCATTAGAAGAAGGGAGAATATAGGAAGAAGAAAAGAATGGAGCATCCCCAAATAAAGTGACATATGCAGAAACATACCGTCTTCAGAGAACAGGATCATAACACCTATATCCTTTCTGTGTTGGATAATAACCCAAAAAGATGTACTTAACAGAACGAGGAGAAAGTTTGTCACGATAAGAAGAAGGAGAGTGGACAAACGTCATGCATTCAAAGACACGAGGAGGTAAAGGAAACAGAGTCGCATCAGGATACATGATAGAAAATGGTATCTTCCAATTAAGAACCGAAGACGAAACTTGATTAATGAGAAAATAAGAGAGAAGAACAACATGACCCCAATAAGACTTGGAAACATACATATGAGTGAGAAGACTACGAGCCACATCCAGAAGATGACGATTCTTACGTTCAACAACGCCATTCTATTGAGACGTGTAAGGAAAAGTAGTTTGATGAACAATGCCATGATGCATACAAATTATTGTAAATTGATGACTAAGATACTCCTTAACATTATCAGTTTGAAGAATTTTAATATGGGTATCAAACTATGTACGAATTTTATTATAAAACATAGTAAAAATAGAAAAAATTTCAGAGCATTCGTGGAGCAAATAATCACGTACACCTAGAAAAGACATCAATAAATTCAACAAAATATAAGATACCCCTACTAACAGTATGAATATGAGCAGAACCGCATATATTTGAATGAATAAGGTCAAAAGGACGAGAAGAACTACGTCCATACTTAGCAGGAAAAGTAGTCCGGTGATGTTTGCCAAACTTACAAGCCTCACAATGAAGAGAAGAATCTCCTTGAGGTAAATCGGGCAGAAGTTGATAAAGAATATGAGGAGGAGGATTTCGAAGCCTAAGATGCCACTAAAGTAAAGAAGAGGAGGTAGAAGAAGTATCAAGGTTGAACAAGCCACTACTTTCAGTCCCAGTAGCAATCGTCTCCTTGGAGTGAGGAACCTGAAAAGCACAAGTAGAGGCAGTAAAAATAGCTTCACAATTCAACTATTTACAAAGATCAGTGATAAAAAGAATATTGCACGGAAAATTCGGGACATAGACAGTGTCCTAAAACCGAAGAGAACGAGTAACATGCACCGCGCCAGACCCATGAACTGGAGAAGGAGAACCATCAACAATAAGAACCGGAGGTAACCAGTTACTCTTATCAAGAGAAGAGAAAAGACAAGAATTCCCAATCATATGATTAGTAGGGCCAGAATCAATGAGCGACCTACCCGTAATAGCCAACTGAGCAGTACCAGAAGTAGCAAGAGAAGAAGTAGACTTCTTGGCAAACTCAGCTAAAGCAGGACGAAGGTGAGGATGTTTGGTCCAGCAATGATCAACCAAGTAACCAACTCTGCCATAATGAGAGCAAAGAAACTTAGAACAACCACAACCACTAGTACGACCACTTGGACTACCAGAGTTGTCATGTCGATCTAGATGAGCAACAATATCAGGAGAAGGAGAGGGAAGCAAAGGACGCTGAAGAAGAGTTGTAACAGTGGAAATGTGAGCAGCAGTAGCATCCAGAGTCGTAGTATCTGCCTCTCCTAGGATTTGTTGTCGAATCATATCATACGAGTCTGGTAGACGGAGTAAGTAGTAAACGACAAGAAGCTCCTGAAAGTGTTAATATTGCTCAATGAGATCATTAGAAAAAAGTCGATGTTGAAGAACTTCAGTACCAAAAATTTGAACCTCCTAATAAGCAGCAGCAAGAGCCATGACAGGTCGAGCAAAATGATCGGCATATAAAGTATAAATGAGCGAAGTTTGAGCTCCCTTAGAGTACAAAGCAGCTAGATGATTCCAGGCAGCCTTGACCGTCTAATCATGTCTAACGACAGGAAGGCACTCATCAGACAAACTGTTGGCCAACCAAGTACAAACCAATGCATCAGTAGCATCCCAATCATTAAAAGAAGAATAGCTACAAGGAGGGGAATCATCAGCCAAATGATGACGCTTACACTGAGAGCGCAACAGAAAAATAAAAAACACACTCCAATCAGGGAAATTTGGGCATGTAAGCTTAGAAGAAGTACCCAAATTACCAAAAGTAGAATTAGAAGAAAGAGAGAGAGGAGTGATCAAAATGAAAGAAGAAGATGGAGTGTCCACAGAGAACAATAACAAGCCACATGGTTTAACCAAACAAATCGCGTGAAGGCGAAAAAGAAGAAGAAATAAATCACATGAACACCAGCAAAGCCGCATAAATAGAAAAGAAAGCAAAGTGAGGGCAGGGCGGGAAAAAATCACGCTAACAGAAGAAGTCGCACGAATAGAAGAAAACCAGAAACAGTTAGAAAAGAAAATCGCGAGCAAATTGGAGAAAATGATCGATTAGCTCTGATACCATGTAAAAAAAGAGCCAAATAAAGGAAAATTTTATTGCTCCAAAAAGATAATAATTACATAGGTATGCCCCCTAATTTATAGAAATGGTGAGATGAGAGAATACAATAAGTGATGTGAGACTAAATACAAGCCACGCGGGCTGGACAATTTGACCCTGAAAGATATGGTACAAACCGAGGGGGGGGGGTGAATAGGTGACTAAACCTTTTTAAAACTTTGTTGGCACACAACAATATACAGCTACAGCAATACAGAAATAAACAAGTCCACAGCACAGAACAGCACACCACAACAGACACACTAATTTATAGTGGTTCCCCAATCTTTGGGTACATCCACTTTCCCCCTTCGCCTATCTAGCAGTGTACTAGATTCGGCCAAACTTCTCCACTAACTCAGAACAAACTAGGTTCCTACCTCAGGCCCAAAGCCTTACACTCAGCCAAAAGGCCTACACTAGCCACCAGGCCTACACTAAAAAGGCCTACACTCAGAGTTCTTCAACTCCTACACTCAGGCAACCAAGCCCTACCCTCAGCCTTTATAAAATAGGCTAACCTCACAAGACTGTTAAAATAGAAAGTACTGTTAACTCTACAACTCAGGCTAACTTGGAAGAACTCAGTTAGATCACACTACCTTCCTTCAAAGCTTCTTGACAACTATGGCTAAGTTGTTCCTTGACCTCCTTCTTGACCAGACCGCTGTTGCCAAAGACTGCTTAACTCTTAGATCTGCCGAGACCGCTTCTTGTGTTGATTCAATATACCACTTTTACAAAGTGAACTCTCTCTGCTTTTTCAACCACTTCTATATTATTTCAACAATCCTTAATCACTTGACTAGTCTGTACTATGGGTGCATTTATAGGCTTCCTTCATGGTAACTGCGGTTAACCTCCAGACTACTGTTGTGGCAAACCGCCACACTTATAGAAGTGTCCACAGTTGTGTAAGTGTCTGCGACACAATTCCTTGTATGTCTAACAGTTTCTCTAGGCGACACTGAAATTGAGTGTCGACACAAGTACTTGCTTCTTCTTTATGTATTCTTCTAAGACACATCTCATTTGCTCTTCATGTGTAGAAACTGTCAGGCTTCTTGGTGTCGACACTACTGCTTCAGGACTTCCTTTGTGTCGATTACTTAGAATATTTTGTAACTTTTCTGTTCTTTGCTAAGTGTCGCACAGCTTGGGAACTTTCTTCAAGGTTACTAAGTGTCACACATTGTGCTGGGTGTCGACAGGACGCGACACATTGTGCTGAGTGTCGACACTTCCTTCAAATACTGGTCCAAGTGTCGACTGCCACACTTACTTCAAGACCGCTGCGACTAGTGTCGAACTTGTAGACTAACTGCCCGGTCGACACTCATGTTCTAGGTGTCGACATTCCTGTAGTGTTTAGCTTGGTGGGTGTCGACATGACACAATAACTCCAAGAGCCAACCATTGATGGATAACTTTTATTAGTCCAGTATCAACCTGCACAAGTAACTACAAACATCAAATACACTATGGCTATCATTGAGTTAGAAAAGCTTTACCAATGTACATGTCATGCATACAACAAATATAATCTCCTGTGCGAACACCAGTGCCAACCATTAAAACGCGGCTGCGGCTAACCACAAGACTGTTGCTGTGGCTATTAGTACGGGCAAACCCTGTTGCGGCTTACCACCAGACCACTATTGTGGCTAACAAACCGCTGCTGCGGTTAATCTAGATTACTGTTGTGGCCCGCCAGACCACAGCTGCGGCTACTGGCCGCTGCTGGACAGCTACCAGAACTACTGACTATTACCAAGGTTGGGAAGGTTACGCCCTGGTCCAAACTGCCAGACCGCTTGAAAGACTAACTGCCCGGTGTTCTAACATTCCTGTAGTGTTTAGCTTGGTGGCCACCATTGATGGATAACTAATTTTGGGAAAAGCTTACCCATGTCAGTGTGCGAAGATATTAGCATATCCAAACCAATCCCTTACTGGTGGTGAAGAGGTCCTTGACCATCTAATTTTGGTGAAAGGCATCTTAATGATGTAACATCTATCTAGGAGTGACAATGGTTGTGGGACTGGGAATCCAGTACACAATGTTAATGTGCCCTGAGTGTACGAGATGTGTGGCCTTACGAGTCAACGTCTGTGGTGAATGGTGCTTGAATTGCACGTTTTGATGCCATGAAATATACATGTTGTTTAACTGCAGGGAAGGAGTACCACCATCCTGAGTGAGGGGTGGGGTCATTATAATTTGTTCAGCTAAAAATGACCATTTCCTTGTTTTTCCACCTTTTGGTGGATTGTCCATATACCAGTGTTGGAGAGCCAAACAAGAGGTAGAGGGTTGAAGCCCTTTTGAGCTATGCCGACCCTCAAAGGCCAAGCGAAGTGTATTTTATTGTTTTCATCCGTGGCCGTCCTGTATGCTGATGTATGTAATATAATCTTGTGAAGAGAACAGTTTGTAAGGCATTAAGGCCAAAATACTTTTTGTATTTTATTATCATTCTTTTGGTATGATTAGTGGACATTCCTGGTGATTGTGTTCTTCTTAACTTAAAATTTTCCGCTAAAATGAAACTCAAAGTTAGGAGGCGTTAATACTTCAGTTTCAATATTTAACTCCACTAACTATTTGTGGAATATGACATGGGGCCCCGGCCGAACCTTCTGTTATATTCTACGTGACGGATAGAGGTGTTACAATTTGGTATCAAATTCTAGTGTCGGTTTTCCTTCTTCGAATTTGTGGTCAAATTCTTTTAAGGGGTGGTGAGCACATGTATGAGCGTTACCTTTATAACATGAAAGAACCCATGAATATCCACTTAGGAATGAAAATACACATGTTTTTGGAATCTGCATGTTCCTATAATTGCTTTTTGTAATGTGTTTGGTCGCATAATTGTGCGTTTCACGATTATAGGTGATTAGAAGCGGTGCGGGGCAGTCTCAACCCCAGCTCTCAGCGGAGAGTAGTGTACCAACTAAGGTTCCTACACCTCCTCCTTTTGCTGAAACAATACAATTGGTTATAGAAGCCGTGTTCACAATGATCAATGTGCAGCCAGTAGGACTAGTACAACCTCCCACCCCGAGGTTTCCCCAGTGCAGGTTCACGTAGTTGAGCCAGTGGCTATGCGGCTAGTGCCAGATGAGCTATTGGTAATGCGGCGAGCAACGGAAAAGCAATTGAAGCTTGTTATGAGCTTCCATCCTCCAACATGGCTGGGTACTATATCCCCCACTTAGGCTGAAGATTGGCTCTCAAGACTAAAAGGAACCCTGAAGGGGATGGAGATGGAGGAAAGGCAGAAAGTTTCTGTGGTTTTCTTTCTTGTGGAAGGAGAGGCAAGACTCTGGTGGGATGAGCTAGAAATAAATCAGTTTACTGGAAGACAACTGTCTGAGATCTTGATGGAGTATTCCTTGATGATTTTTATGGCAAGGTATCTCCCATCAGCACAAAGGATTGCTATGGAGAATCAGTTCCAGAGGTTAACTTAGGATGAGAGTTGTGTTGATGACTACTTGCATGTGTTTATATAATTAGGGCGGTATGTGGGCTCTACCTTTGCTGATGAGGAGCACAAGAAAAGTAGATTCTATGAATGTTTGCATGACAATCTGAGGCTGCTTATTTCATGTCCGATGATGCAGGGATTTCTAATGTTGGGCTCTACCTCCCATTATGCTCCAGCCCAGCCCAAAGTATACAATCTTATCCAGTAGGTGGCCATAAAACAAAGCAATGTGGTGACAGGTACGGTCTAGTATACAGCTTTTACTACTTTATATACTTGTTATCTTGTGTCTTGCTTAACTTGTCTGATTTAGGCTTTGTCATGATTTTGGACTATCCGGAGAGAGCAATGTTTGATACAGCGACTTCTCACTCCTTTCTATGTGAGTACTTTGTGTTGCGTGTCAGAGTGCCTTCTATTTTATTGAAAGATAGATTGGATATATTTCCTCTTAACAGCTATCTGATGCGCATGAATAAAGCTTGTTGTGTTCAGGTACGGGTCATGATTTTGGATTGGAAGTATCTGTGTTGCTGATTTCTGAGTTTGATGTGATCTTTGGCATGGACTGACTCTCAAAGCAACGTGCTTGTATTGATTGCAACTCATAGGATGTCATGCTGAGGTAGAACACCGAACGAGAGAGTAAGTTCGCTGGTATGCGAGGATCGAGAAAGATACTAATGTCTGCTCTCCAAGTGGTCAAGTTGGTTCAGGTGGGCATGATGTTATTCTTTATGCTATTGGAGGCTATAGGGCCAAAGCCCAGTTTGACCTATGTTCCTATTATGTCAGAGTTTGTAGATGTGTTCCCTAAAGATCTCCTTGGAATTCCACCTCAGCGAGAGAATGACTTCCCTATTGAGTTGGTGTCAGGTGCGAAGCCTGTATCATGCTCACGGTACCGTATAACACTATAGGAGATGAAAGAATTAAAGGTTTAGGTACAGGAATTACTAAAGCAAGGCTATATACGTCTCACCTTGGAGTGCACCAGTGCTCTTTGCAAAGAAAAATGACGGAAGCTTGCATCTATGCATTGACTACCGTGAACTAAACAAGATGACAGAAAAGAACAAGTATCTGATTCCAAGAATTGATGATTTATTCGATCAGCTGGTTGTATCAACTGTCTATTCGAAGCTGGATTCGAAGTAAGGCTATTATCAGTTGAGGATCAAGGAAAGTGATATTCCCAAGGTAGCGTTTGGTACAAGCTATGACCATTATGAGTTCACCGTGATGCCGTTTAGTTTAACAAATGTGCCATCGATACTCATGGACTTGATGCACAAGATCTTTCGAGTGTATCTGAATTGATTTCTAATCATCTTTATTGATGATATTTTGGTATACTCTCAGTCAGAAGAGGATCATGCAAATCATTTGCGATTAGTTTTGCATACCTTAAGGAGGAATAAACATTGTGCCATGTTCTCCAAGTTTGAGTTTTGGCTATCATCAATGGCTTTTCTTGGTCATGTGGTTAGTGGAGAGGGTATTGTCGTGGATCCGACAAAGATAGTTGTGATACGAGAGTGGCCTGTGTTGACTACTATGGCAGAAGTCAAGAGCTTTCTTGAACTTGCTGGCTACTATAGGTGCTTCATAAAGAACTTTTTACGGATATCTTTACCTCTCACTATGTTGACAAGGAATGATCAAAAGTTAATTTGGATGCTAGACTGCATGCGAGCTTTTGAGGATTTGAAGATTCATCTGACCACGATGCCTATTTTTTGTTTGCCATGTGGTGCAGAAGGCTATGAGATCTACAACGATGTCACAAGGAGCAGCTTAGGCTACATTCTACTGTAGTTTGGGAAGGTTATAACTTATGGTTCTCGCTAGCTGATGGTGCATGAAAAGAACTATCTAGTCCATGACTTGGAGTTTGCGGCTATGATATTAACCCTAAAGCTATGGCGGCATTACTTATATGGTGTTATGATTGACATCTTTATGGATCATATGAGCCTAAAGTATCTGTTAAACCAAAAGGATTTGAATATGTGACATAGGAGGTGGATGGAGTTTCTTAGGACTATACGTTTGAGATACACTATGTTCCGGGGAAGGGAAATATTATCGAAAATGCGTGGAGTCGCAGGGCTACGTTGTTGGCCAACTGGATGCACATGAATGATGAGCATCTTATTTTGGAATTGGTGTCCTTGGATATCACTTGTGTTGATAGAAGCTCTAGTGCAAATGCATGTTTAAATTGGATAGAGGTGCAATATGATCACGCAGACAGGATTCATCAGGCGTTGGAGCTTGATAAGAGCATGAAACGCTATTTATAAGAAACCAAGGATGGGTCATATGCCCAGTTTACTTTTGAAGATGGTCTCTTATGGAAGGACAATCAGTTGTGTGTCTCGAATGTGTCCAAATTATGGGAGGAGTTGATGTACGAGGCATATTTTACAATGTACTCAATCCACTCGGGAGCACAAAGATGTTCAAGGATATGAAATTACTGTTTTGGTGGTCAAGGTTGAAGAAGTACATAGATATTTATGTGACAAAGTGTCATACTTACGCCCTAGTAAAAGCTGAATGTCAGAAATCTGGTGGTTTCCCGAAGTCGTTACTTGTACCGGAGTGGAAATTTGATGAACTATCTATGGATTTCCTGCACGGCTTGCCGAGATCGTAGGAAGGGAACGATGTCATTTGGGTGATCATTGACCGCTTGACAAAGGTGTCACATTTCATTCTGAACAGGAGGAACAATTCAATGGAAAACTTGGCCAAACTTTTTGTTGAACAGATCGTACGATTGCATGGTGTGGCTCGTAGCATCGTTAGTGACCGAGATGAGTGTTTCACGTCAAATGATTGGAGGCATATTCATCAATTGTTGGGTACTAAGCTGAAATTCAGCACGACCTTTCATCCTCAAACGGATGGTCATACCGAGAGGGTAAACAGAATGATGGAGGATATGCTTCCCATGTGCGGCTTGGATTTTGGGAAGAGGTGGGAGGACCATCTCTATATGATCGAATTTGCCAACAATAATAACTACCAAACGAGTATTTAGTCAGGAAGTAACGTACTCCATTGTCTTGGGTATAATCATGTGAATTGAAGCTTTATAAGCACAAAGATGTCGAAGATGCAAATTCGACGATACGTTTGATTCAGGAGTGGCTATTGGTTACTCAAGATAGGCAGACAAAGTACTACAATGCCAAACACCAAAACATAAATTTTGCGATGGGTGATAGGGTGTATCTCAAGATAATGTTGTTCAAGGGTATATCGAGGATTCGGCGCTTAAAAAAGATGAGTCTGAGATACCTTGGGCCATTTGTAATAGTTAAGCGGATTGGTGAAGCTACCTATCGACTGAGTCTTTTAGCTGAACTTAGTATTTTCCACGTTGGGTTTCATATATTGGTAATGCGAAAGAGTGTGCAAGAGCCTGCACAAAAGGTTATTGCAGATCAAGTGTCATTCGTGGGTTAACGATGAAAGTCAAGCTCATTCGAATCGAAGACACAGAAATCAAGCAGTTATGGAACAAGGCAATCAGGATGGTCAAAGTCTGTTGAGACAATTGTGTCCGCGATGAACTGTCATGAGAGCTCAAACAAACTGAAAGAATTGGTTTCAAGATATCCTAAACACCTAGAGGGGGGGGGGTGAATATGTTCAATACGTTTTTACTTAGGCAGATCAATTATATGTCAGTTAGATCAACTTATTCCGCACAACATTCCAACAATCACAGCATAGTTAAAAGAAACACAGCCAACCACAGATTACACACAAATTTATAGTGGTTCCCCAATTGATGGGTACATCCACTTTCCCCCTTTGCCTATCTAGTAGAATGCTAGATTCTGCCTAACTCCCTTCTTCCTTCTCAGATCCTCAGATCTTACAGCTCAGAACCCAAAAATTGTTCCTACAATTCAGACTTCAGCAAGTCCTACAACTCAAAGTGAATCCACACTACTACAACTCAGGCACACAAGCCCTACTCAACCTCTTCCACAGGCCTACAACTCAGAGAAATGATTCCCCTACCTCAGGCACTCAGCCCTACCTCAGTCTTTATAAATTTAGGCCCACAACTCAGTGAGATAACTCTCCCACACTCAGATCTATAATAGATCCTACAAAAAATGATGATAGAAAAGAAACAAATCCTTCACCCAGGTAGAGAGAGAAAGAGTTGAAGGTTTCTTGATCAGTTTTTTATAGAACTGATAACTTTAGAATCAACCTATCTTAGCTTCTTCAAAGCTTCTTGAATCTGAACAAAGTAAGGTTGATCTTCTTGAAGTTGGAGATGATCTTCAATCAGCTTCCTTCTAATCAGATGTGGTTCTGATTTCTTCTTGCAGACTGTTCAGGATCTGCCCTGTCTGGATGACTTGTCGATTTCTAGATGAAGACTTCTCTCCTTCTTGTTAGATCCTTAATTGTTGATAGAACATGTCTTTATATAGACTTCATCCGAGGTTACCGGCTATTCCGGTTCCTAACGGTCTTCTGACAGTTCTGACAAATGCAACAGCATAGTTAGTTATGACAGGTGTCAAGTCTCCAGTTGTGATACTTGATTCTTCATTGAACTTTGACTCAGCATCAAAAGTGTCGAGACAATACTTCAAATGTGTCGACACAAATAGATTATATGTCGACACAACTCTTGATGATGTCGACACAGCTCTCACAATGTCGACACAGCTTATCTTATACTTCTTGGCATACAGCTTCTGTGGAATGTGTCGACACAAGTCCTGTGTGTCGACACAATAACTCCTTGTCTCGACAAAGTTGGTGTCGACAGAATTCTGGTGTGTGTCGACAAAAGTCCTGTGTGTCGACACAGTTGTTGTCGATAGAATTCTGGAATGTGTCGACACAAGTCCTGTGTGTCGACACAGTTATTCTCGACAGATTTTTTGTGTGTCAACACAAGTTCTGGGTGTCGACACAATCTGGCCCCTGGTGTTGACAAAGTCGTTCCCAAGTGTCGACACAATTCTTCTCAAGTGTCGACACTTGTACTTAGAAAATTTTCTTTCATTTCCTTAACCTGCACATGGAAACTCAACACCACATCATATACACCTTGATGAATATCATTGAGTTAGGTGAGGCTTCTCCAAATCCGGTACACATATTCCAATGTACCCAACAATCTCCCCCTATTTGGAGAAGTCATAATCCTTAGTCAATGATATACATCACTTATAATAAAAAAAGATTATGATGTATAAGAACATTATTCAGACAGGTTAATATATAAACAAAACCAGTATATTATATCATCACAGAATATGATAAAATATAGTAAACATAAATCAATGTTTTGTTGAACTACAAAAAGTTTCTGAACAACAAATTACATAGATTTTAAAACTAAAGATTACAAAGTTCTAAAATCTAGTCAATCTATTCTAGGGCTGATCATGCTCCTTGATTACAATGCCTTTGCTAGACTGAATCCTTGCTTGTACACTAGCTTCAGTGTCTTCAGCTGGATTCTTTCCTTTAAGATCCTTCTTCTTGAGTTCTTCGGCCTTAACCTTTTGCCTTTCAAAATAATGATAATGCTTTGAAAAGTATTTGCTTGGCCCCACAGTAGTAGCAGGTATCTTCCCAATTTGTGATCTCTTCTAAACTGATGAATGGCATCTTATCTCTGTTGATACTTGCTCCACTCTAGTTCAGAATACCACTTGCCTCTATCATGCATTTTGTCTTTAACAGCTTGCCAGGCAGTGAGAATTATATTTCTGGAGGTGGGACTCCATCTTTCAAAATCAGGCTTTAGTTCAGCCTGCTCTCTAAACCTTTTCATAGAAAGTTGAGCTTCTTGCTCTCTTTTCAAGGCTGCATCAGACATTTCAACTTTTCAATAAACACATTTTGAACCTCCTTTGGAGGACTATACATCTGTTGAACAACATATTGAATTCCCTCAAAATCAGCAGGAGGATAAATGATTTGAGCTACTGCCTGCTGAGCCCCTTCATTGTAAGCAGTTTGAATGTGAAAGTGCAAGGTAGATCTAAAATACTCTAGAGGGGGGGGGGGTGAATAGAGTATTGTACTCTCTTTAAATATTCTTTACAAATTTGTTGTATTCCTAAGTGAACAAGTCAGTAAATAAAACAATAAGGACAACAACCTATCTAATCATAGAGCAACACAGCCAAAACAAAAGAAAGAGGGCAAATAGACAACACAAGAAATTTTATAGTGGTTCCCCAACCTGGGTACATCCACTCTTCTACCACCTTGGTAGGAATCCACTCAGGTTTTTGATCAGGTGTCTGACACCAATGAGCTTTTGTTCAGGTGCTCAAAAACCAAAACCTCAAGTATTTTGGTAGGAGACTTGCAACCAGGAATAGTTTTGAAGGGAATTAAAACCCTATACAACAGTTGGAAAAGAGGTGATGGTGTCTTCTCTTTCTCAATAACAACTGAGAAGACTGTGGATTGATGTTAGCAGATTTGCTCCCCCTGAGATCAGGAAAACTGGAGCACTGCTTCAGGGCGATAGGTCTTGAAAGATTGAGTGCCTGGACCAGAGATTGCTTCAGGAACTCCTTTGACAGATAGAGAATTGTTGTCCTTTTGAAGTTATCCCGGAGGATTGAAGGAAGAAGACTCTTGATAGTGATTGATTGTTCTTCTTCTTCTTGAAGATGTTCTCTGGCCTGGGCTGATTGCAGTAAAGAACTTTAGAATTTTTGTAAGATTGTTCTTCTGTGCAATCTGTCTGTGTGTCTGGTATTGCTGATTGTCTCTTACTGATTAATCCTTTTCTTTTTTTTTGACTTTTTTTTTACTGTCTGAAGAACATTCGAAATTTGAATGTTTGAGCAGTAATTGTAGTCGGCCTGGGAAGGAAGCGGCAATCAATGATTTCCCTAACTGTCCCATGGAAAAACGGCATGTAATAATCCATAGTCAATGCGCGTTCTAACGGTAACATTCCGAGAAGATCTGGCATTAATTACGGAGAAATCATCACCAAGAAAAGGGACGGGAAACTGGAGAAGACCTAATCTGGAATCATCGAACGAAGAACACAATTCGTCGAGCTGAGTTTGAGTTCGTCGAGCTGAGCTTGAGTTCGTCGAGCTGAGCTTGATGAGATCGTCGAGCTGAGCTTGAGATAGTTCGTCGACCAGACAATAATAATTTGTCTTCTAGGGAAACTTGTCAATTCTGCAACCATCTTCGTCGAACTGACAATCTTCATTCGTCGACCAGAGATCCAGAGTTCGTCGAACAGATAATCATCACTGTCAATCTTTATTCGTCGAACAGAGATCCAAATTCGTCGACCGAAGAATGATTGTGGACTTAGTCAAAATATTCTGTTAACTGATATTCTGTATCGACATAAGTTGGTGTCGACTGATTGATCTTGGTGTCGACTCAAATCTTCTGGTGTCGACACAAATCTTCTGGTGTTGACACAAATCTTCTGGTGTCGACATAAGCTGGTGTCGACACAAATCTTCTGGTGTCGACATAAGCTGGTGTCGACACATGCCCTAAGTGTCGACACAAATCCTCTGAATTCAGAAATCGTCAAGTATAGTACTGCATTCGTCGACTTGAGAAGCTGTGAACTTGAGGTCCAAGTTCGTCGAGCTCAGAAACCTGTTCGTCGACCAAAGCTTGAAATTGGACTTAGAAAAAATCTGAAGTTATCCTGACTTTAGCTTGTTGAAGAAAACTCTGTCTTCGTCGAACAGAGAACTAAGATCGTCGAGCTCAGCATTAAGAATTATCTCAAGATCGTCAAGCGCAGAACATCTCTCGTCGAGCTGAGTTCGACGAATGTCGAATTCATCTTACTTATTCTTGAATTCTTCTAAGTCCGGAGTCTCTGATGGTCTTGTTGAAGCTGGTCCATCTGAAGTTGACTCTAAGGACTTGACCTAGACTCTAGGACACAAACCTGACCCTGGTTATACATGATGGGTCACATCCTAAGCTACTAAACTTAGCCCAAATCAACTAGGGATCCAACAATCTCCCCATATTTGGGTGAGGTCACTAAGAGACACAAAACAAAAACAAACAGATAAACAAAGCAAGAAAAGAAATATATCTAGCAGAGAATTATTAACACATGCAGCAGATATATATACATAGGCTTTGTTTAAGACACATATCATAGTTTGAAATTAAATTGCAGAAAGAAAATTTGAAACAAAATAAAGATTACTTCTTCTTTTTCTGCAAGGATTTGTCTTCTGTTTTCTTTTCTCCTGTCTTTTTGAAGATAATTTCTCTGTTAGGATTTGAAGCATCTGTCTGGGTCATTGTTATGTCAGCTACCCAAATGATTTTCAGTGATGTAGCTCTGGGGATAACTGCTTCTGGATGGAGCTTCATATAATCATCAACATTGAAGAGCTTGTTGCCTTTGTCAAACCTTTTTAACTCTTCTTCCATATACTTTGACATAGTTGTTAAACCTGATGTGTCTTTTCCTTCAGCCTTTTCTTTATTGATCAAAGATAGACCAATAAGTTCCTGGTACCTAGCCATTCTTGCAGTATTTGCAGTTTCAGGATCTTCAAATGGAATAGGAGGAGAGTATGGTCTTTTTGGACTGTCAGCTGTTTGATCTTCAGATGTTTGTTGCTTTTGCTGAGATTGTTGCTGCTGATGTTGATTTCCTAAGGAAGGTTGCTTCTGCTGGCTGCTTCTAGATGATCTCCCTGACTGTCTCTGATAGGTTTGCATGGGGGCAGATCTCTGAGAGCTGGAGCCAGTGGCACCAGCTGTTGGAGGAGGAGGAGGTGGTGGATCCTTTCTATATCTGTGAATTGGAGGAGGAGAATATCTCCTACTTCTCTTCCTATCCTTCTGCTGGTTCTTAGATAACCACATCCATGCAGGCATTCCCTTATAAGGTGTAACATTATGCAAAATGTAATAAGGAGTGTCAGCATTTGGATTAGGCTTAGGAGCTGGAGGAGGAGGAGCCTTCCTTTTCTTTGTCAGCATTTTCTTTTTCTTCTTAGAAGCTTCTTCATCTGAATCATCATCATCATCATCTTCTTCTTCACTGTCAGAAACCTGAGGGTTATCATATAAAGCATCCAGTGCTTTCAGTGTTTTAGCATCAATAACAACTTTTTCTGTAACATGGGTAGAAATTTCAGGAACTGGAGTTTCAGCAATAGTTGAGGAGGAGACTGTATAGGAATCAGAAATAGTAGGGACAGAGATTTCAGTTGCTGCCTTATTCTCCTCTTCAATATCAGGCAAGATTAGCTCATCCAAATCTGGCATAGGGGAATTATCCATAATAAAAACTGGCACTGAGATATCTTCTGGAATAGCTGCAGGGATTGGAGCTAAAGCTGGAATAGCAAAACTGTCACAGAGTTGCTTAGCAACTGCTGGACTTATTGGAGAAGTGTAGGGCACAATAGCCAACTGTGTCTTAGTAAAGTCTGCTGGAAGAGACTGCATATGTACAGTATCAAAATGTTGCAGTATTTCTTGTAGATTAACTGTGGGATTGAGAGAAAAATCACCAACAGTTTCAGCAGTATCCATGTCAGCAATATCCATATCAGTATTAATAAATTTAAACATATCAGTTAAATCTACATCTGTAGAATCTGGAAGAACTTCTGAAGCTGTATCTGCTGGAGAAGCTGTATCTGAAGCTTGAGCTGTATCTAAAGCTTAAGCTGCTTCTTCATCATCAGGCATCTCCCCCTGCCTGGGTTCTGTGGGGACTGAGGCCAGGCCCTGGATTGAGGAGGGGGCAGCAGAAAGGGCAGAAATTTGAGCAGAAAAAGAATTTATAGAATTCACAAGAGGTGTAATGGCCTCTATGATAAGGGATTTGATGAGAGGAGTGAGAATGGTGAGAATAGAGGATATGGTAGATGAATCAAAGGAGGAAGGGGAAGAGGATGGAATGGGGGGTAGTACAGCTGATATGTGATGAGTGGATGGTGACGAAGATGGAATGGTGGCATCTGGCATGACAATGTCTGTGGGTAGGGTGTAAGATGGAATGGAGGACAAATGAGGGGGAAGTGGAGATTGGGGAGGTGTAAGATTATGTGTGTCATGAGGGGAAGCTGGAGGTGTTGGTTGTTGATTAGCTTGCAGAGGGAAAAATGGAGGTGGAGATGAGATGTTGGTGATGTCCAGTGGTGGAGATGGAGGAGGAGTAGGCACATGAGGAGGCTGCTTTGCTGGAAGGGGTGCTGGAACAGATGGTGGAGGGGGATGGATCTCCTCAGCAGGTGAGGGAGTGGCTTTAACAGCCCTGGTGCCTTCTGAAGCAGGGATGAAAGAGGAGGAAGCCTTGGATGGCTTGTAGATCGTCCCCTCCCATCTGCCAAACAGAGCGCAGGTGAGGCGCTTGCTGGCATTGATGAAGATGGTCGGGGAGACCATGAATTCACCAGCCTTTTCCTGGAGGAAGATCCCCAGGATTCTTCCAAAACACACCTATTTCTTGCTGATTTTCTTCTTTATCAACTCAAAGAAGATCTTACTCCAATCAATAGGCGCTTATTCACCACAGCACACATGATAAGGAATTGATGTCGGGTAATGTAATCATGTGCGGTGTGCTTGCCCATTAGTTTTTCCCACAATGTCCGCCAAGAACTGATAGGCGGCAGAGAGTTGTTTCTTTAACAACTTGTTAGGGTTGCTTCCAGAAAACCCCATCAACTTTAGCATTGAACTGTATTCTTCAGAATCCATTTCCATGTCATCTTCGCCATTTACCAAACCAAAAATTTCAGAAAGAATTGCAGGAGATAACGGAACAGCATTACTCCCGATATTCCCTGTCAGAACATTTTCCTCAGAAACTGACGAAGTGTATAACCATTCTCGAATCTCATTCGCATGTAGTTTAATCCTTCTGGTCATGAAATCTTTGAGACCAAGTTCCTCTAATAGTTCCAGAATGTAGAGGAAGATTGGGTCAGAGTGTTGGAATGAATCAAAATCCATGTCGAAACCAGTGTCAAATTTCATGGCAGCCAAAGCTCCTGCTGGAATCGCCATTGATGACCTGCAAGAAATACAGAGAAAACGGAGATCAAGAGCAAGAGAACAGAAAGCGCAGGATGGAGGTCGAAGAAAACCTAGATATAAGATTTTCAGAATATGAATCGACAATCTCCGTTCCACGAAAAAGAAACAATTCTTTGAACTGAGCTCGACGAAATAAATTATAGACAAATAATTTGCCGATCTCATCCAAAAGAATCGAAAACAGTTCGTCGAACTCCGTTCGACGAAACGTCTTCTGAAGCAAAGTTCGTCGATCTCTAGTCGACGAAAATTTTTTCCACACAGAGAATTCGTCGATCTCCGTTCGACAAGAATCTCTCAAACTCTCCCTAATTCGTCGAACTCCGTTCGCCAAACTCTAGAAAATTCGTCGAATGCAGACAGAAACTAATTTAACTCTTCTCCATTGATCATTCCCAGTTGATTTATGAAGAACAGATGATTTTTCTCATCCAAGGGTTTGGTGAAAATGTCTGCTCTCTATAAATCAGTAGGAATATGGATTAGGTTAATTTTCTTTTTGTCTACATTATCTCTAATGAAATGATGTCTTATTTCAATATGCTTAGTACTAGAATGGTGAACTGGATTCTGTGCTATAACAATAGCACTAGTGTTATCACAAAATAATGTTGAATTATTTAAGTTGACACCATAGTCTAAGAGTTGGTTTTGTATCCATAATATTTGTGAACAGCAGCTGCCAGCAGCCATGTATTCTGCTTCTGCAGTTGATGTAGACACAGATGTTTGCTTTTCACAAAACCAGGAGACAAGTCTCATACCCAGGAACTGGCAAGTTCCAGAGGTACACTTCTTGTCCACGGTACATCCAATATAGTCAGCATCTGAGTATCCAGTTAACTCAAACTCTGACTCTGCAGGATACCAGAGTTTTAGATTAGGATAACTCTTTATATATCTCAAAATTCTTTTTAATAAAATAAGGTGAGATTCTTTAGGGTTCACTTGGAACCTAGCACAAAGGCATGTGACAAACATTATATCAGGCCTACTAGCTGTTAGGTATAATAGGGATCAAACAATTGCTCTATAATGCTTCTGATCTACAGGTTTCCCTGCTGCATCAGAATCCACAACAGCATTTGTAGCCATAGGTGTTTTCATTCCTGAAGCATCACCCATCCCAAACTTCTTAATAAGCTCTTTAGCATACTTATATTGGGAGAGGAAGATACCATCAGGGAGCTGCTTCACTTGGAGACCAAGGAAGTAGGAAAGCTCACCCATGCTACACATATTAAATTTGGAATGCATGAGGTCAGCACACCTCTTGCACAATTTGGGATCAGTAGACCCAAAGATGATGTCATCCACATATATTTGTACTAATAAAATTTGGTCTTTATGATGTCTAGAGAAAAGAGTTTTATCTATGTTTCCTCTTGTAAATTTATGCTCTAAAAGAAAGCTTGTTAAGGTCTCATACCAAGCTCTTGGAGCTTGCTTTAAACCATAGAGAGCTTTATACAATTTAAATACAAAAGTGGGTTGAGATAGAGAGATAAAACTTGGAGGTTGTTCCACATAAACCTCTTCTTGAACCACTCCATTCAAGAATGCACTCTTGACATCCATTTGGTAAACTTTGAATCTCCTGTGAGCTGCATAGGCAAGGAATATTCTTATGGCCTCTAACCTTGCAATAGGGGCAAAGGTTTGGTCATAGTCAATTCCTTCCTCTTGCCTGTAGCCTTGAGCAACAAGCCTAGCCTTGTTTCTCACTATGTTTCCTTGAGCATCCAACTTGTTTCTGTAGACCCATTTGGTTCCAATAATTGGGTAGTTATGAGGTCTTGGAACCAAATCCCAAACTCTACATCTCTCAAACTGACTTAGTTCCTCTTGCATTGCAATGATCCAGTGGGGATCTTGCTCAGATTCATGAATATTGAGAGGTTCAATTTGAGAGAGAAAACAGGCATGCATCAAGTCTTGGTTGAGTTGATGCCTTGTCTGTACACCTGCTGAAATGTCTCCAATCACTTGAGATCTGGGGTGATCTCTAAGTGTGACAAGATAAGTTGGTGGAGTTTGTTGAGCAACAACTTCTGTATTAAATTCCTCTTGAGGAATGTTATTAGTTGTTGAGGGAAGTTCAGCCACTTCCACTTGAATCTCTTCTTCACTGTCTTCAGCAACCTGTGGAGCAAGATGGGTTGACACCTCTTGGGTAAGGTTTAGTCCATCCATAGACTCACACAGTGGTGGAACCTGCAAAGAGCTATTGGTAGAAATCTCTTTCTCCTTATAAGACATGTTAGCTTCATCAAAGGATACATGTACAGACTCTTCAATTTTAAGAGTGGATTTATTAAAAACCCTATAGGCCTTGCTTACTTGGTAGTATCCTAGAAAAATCCCTTCTTCAGCCTTAGCCTCAAACTTTCTAATGTATCTTTTGTTATTAGTGTGATTATAGCATATACAACCAAAAACTTTAAAATAAGTGATTTTAGGTTTCTTCCCTTTAAGTAATTCATAGGGGGTCTTATTTTTCAGCTTATGTATAAGGCTTCTATTCAGGACATAGTTAGCAGTGTTTACAGCTTCTGCCCAGAAGGATAGAGGCATGTAAGCATCTGCCAATAATGTACCTGCAGATTCAATGAGTGTCCTATTTTTCCTTTCAGCTACCCCATTTTGTTGGGGAGTCCTAGGAGCTGAGAAGCACTGCCTGATACCTTCCTTCTCACAGAACTCATGCATAAGAAGAGACTCAAACTCTGTGCCATGATCAATGCAACATGAGTAGAGAACTCAATCTGTATGGTCCTGAGAAAATCTGTAAGAACCTTGAATGTATCTGAGTTAGCTCTCAGAAAGGCTACCCAACTGAATCTAGAGAAGTCATCAACAATCACTAAAGTGTAAGACTTCCCTCCTAGGCTTTGTACTGCAATGGATCCAAATAGATCCACATGAAGCAAATACAAAATCCTAGGTGAATCACTTTTATTAATGGATTTGAAACTAGTTTTAGTTTGCTTGCCTAATTGACAAGCCCTGCATAGGTTTTCCTTCTTGTAGGGGCCAGAAGGTAAACCTCTAACAAAGTTGTCATTAGATAACCTAGCTATATTCTTAAGGTTTACATGCCCTAATCTTTTATGCCACAACTTATTTTGGTTACTAGTGATATTAAGTAAACAAACATCAGTTTTGGCAGAAATAAAATCTACTAGATATATATTGCCTTGTCTAATTTCAATTAAAACAGTTTTGTTTTCATTATCAATGATATAACAAGAGGTAGAGTTAAAATGTACCTGATAACCTTCATCACATAATTGGCTTATGGATATTAGGTTATGTTTAAGTCCTCTTACATATGTTACTCTTTTGAAGGTAACTGATCCAATCTTTACTGCTCCATATCCTTCTGACTGGCCACTCTTTGAATCACCAAAGATCACCTTTTGTCCTAGCTTGGAGCAACCACTCTCCAAGTAGCAGGTCTGACTCACCCTTGGATAGCTCTTCACCTATACCTGTAATGAAAAACAAAACTCAATTGTTCTTGACCCCTTTATTTGGTTGAAAAGAAAAGCTAGATATAACTGATAAAGCAGGTTGAGATTTATAACCTAAGGGGTGATATCTCCTAGGTGGAATAACCCAATCAACTACTGGATTAAATGGTTTATTAGTTGGCTTATAAATTCTGTAAGAGAAATGATTTAAGTTTGGTATTTCTAGGTTCGACGAATTCTGTAAGTTCATCGACCAAAGTTCGACGAATAGGGCTGAGATCGTCGATCTCTGCTCAGAGAATGACAGTAGTCATTTTCTTTGCCCCATGTTCGTCGACCTCTGCTCGATGAACCATACCAAGTTCGTCGATCGTAGTTAGACGAATTGTTATTACCAAAGTTTGTGTTCAGTGTTTGTCGATCTGGGTTCGACGAACTGGCCACATTTCGTCGGTCTAAGTTCGACGAATGCTGCTGAACCTTGTTTTTATTTGCTGTTTTCTGATTTGTATTCCTCTTGTCTATGGGTCTTGGGTTATTTTCTGACATTGGTTTGTCTATTATTTTTTCTTTTTCTTTGGCAGAAACAAACTTATTAGGTATTGAAAGTCCACCTAGTGTCAGCTATGTGCACCTATGGGGGGGGATAGGTGACGTGTAGCGCTTTTGCGGAATTTACGAATGTACCTGCACAATAAAAACAAAAAGGACAGCACACAGAATACACAGGCAATTTATAGTGGTTCCCCGACTTGGGTACATCCACTTTCCCCCTTCGACCTATCTCCCAACAAGGGACGACTCGGTCTCTTCTCCAACAGGATTGAAATCCAATCCCTGCACTATCGGAAGGAACCCTTCCACACGTGAGAGTCAACACTCCCACAAAACGGGTTGCACCCAACCCTTACAACACGGAACAATCGTTCCTTTACAACAAAAGTAAATATAGAATGTACACGAGATACAAACTTCGTTTGGAGACTACGGTGTTCCTCTTCATTCGACGACGTGTTCGTGAAGTCAATGAAGAGTCTACAACCTTGGTCTCTCTTGGAAAGGATCTCCCCGGAACCGGCGGCGGCAACACGAGCGGCGGCTAGCTTCGGGATCAGCGGCTATGATGATGAGCGGCTGCTGAACTTGGAGATCCAAACTTCGTAGCGAAGCTAGCTTGGTCTTCCAACGGTCACACGAGGATCGGTCGTCTCAATCGATTCAGACGGGGGAGTTTTTCCCGGTCAATAAATCGAGAGACAAGAGATCTTTGGATAGACACGTGAGACTCAAGCTTTGCTAAGCTTCTGTCGCCGGAGATCACGAAGGATTCCCGATTGTTGACGGCGACCAACTTGCCCGAGCGCGACGGCGGCGGCGGAGTGGAATCGCGATTTTAGGGTTACGTCGCGGCTCGGTTTCTGATTCTCTGCCTTTTACTGTTCAAAATACCCATGTATTTATACACCGTAGCTAACTCCAATATGACCGTTTGTGGGACCCACAATAGAAATCCCTAAATCCGGTTCAAACTAGTCCAGCGGCATAATCCGGTCCAGCAGCATCCCGAGAAATCGCTAAGTGAAAATCGGCGAGAATCGCAGGTGATTCTCGACGAATCGGCGAGAATCACCAAGTGATTCTCGCCGATTCGTCGAGAATCGCTAGTGATTCTCGCCGAATCACTTATTGATTCTCAGCGATTTTCACTTGGTATTCATGAGCTGCTTAACCACAGGTTCGGCGAGAATCACTAGTGATTCTCGCCGAATCTTACTTGGCACCGTTTTGAGGTAGCCAGAAGGGGTCGGCGAGAATCACTAATGATTCTCGTCGATTCGGCGAGAATCACTTGGTGATTCTCGTCGAATTTTCCTTGGACGAATTTTCGTCTTCCACCTAGGAGCTTCTCCTTGACCCATCCATGCTCCTTGTCTTCTCTTGCATATGAACGGCCCTGTACTTGAAAGTAAGTGCACTCTAATAGAGAGAGTACACGTAGGCCAACACACTGATCTGCTCAACGAGGGATTACGTCTTGCAGACCCGTGTATATTGACCTACTGCACCCTGACATTGGTGTGCACTTAGCATGGAGGAGCTGCAAGTACAACTTAAGATGTTTCATCAAATACATTGTGAATTCATCTTAGCTTGACAGGTGGCTTCCTCAAATCTAGGTAATTGTGGATACAATACCCAACAATCTCCCCCTATTTGACGAAGCCAAAACCCTACTAGCTAAGATGAATAACACCTATCAAATAATAAACATAGCATTCAGAAATTAAACATGCAGCACAAGAGAATATATGCAACCAGATCAGGACTTGAGTCATTCACAAATTCAAATATATATACCAATATATATATATACACATATAATCTCATAATTGTTCATATGATAACAATAATCATTAAATATTCTTAAGACAAAGTGACAAGCTATAAGTTATTGACTATTTTTCCTTAGCTAAGTCACCCTTAGGATTTTGAGTCAAGTACTTCTTGCTTTGTCTCTCCATGTATTCTTTGGGCTTCGGGTAATACCTAGGAGGAGGAACTTTATCTGCATCCTTGTTGTTTCTGAAAAAGATGTTGCGTTTCGCTTCAAACGTTTTGTGCGTTTCCCACTCATACTGGCTATATACTTCGTTTCGATTGATCTCTCCTCTTTCTTGCAGCCAGAAGGTGTCTAAGATGATGTTCCTTGAAACTGGACTCCACCTTTCGTTTCGTACATCCTCCTCACTCATTCTGATTCTCTTCTCAGCTAGAGTCTCCTTGGAGGTCCCTTCCTGAACTTTTCTCTTTCCCCTGGCTTTTGCTAAGGCCTCTTGGTCAAACATGCTCCTCAGTTTAGCTTTGGAGAGAGCCCTAGCATCAGCGTCATTTGTGGGAACATCTGCAGCACTTGTACTTAAATCCTTAGCAGCACATACTCCCTCAGCGGCCGTAGATGTCTCAGAAACATGAATAACTGCAGGATTGTCAGGCAGAACGACGCCTAACGTACCTAACGCCTGTTGGAGCATCCACCAGCAGCTCTCATAGACATATTTGCTTGATTGTGCGAAGTGTGTGCTCATGCTTTCTTGAAGCTCGGCCAACTTAGCTATATACTCTTTCTCCCCCTTTTTGGCTTCGACAGCGATGCAGTTTGCATATGAGTGCAGGGAGTCATCAATATGCTTGGTGGTCTTGGAGAATTCAGAGACCAAGGCCTGCTGATTGGCATTAAGAGTGACCATATTACCGTCAAACTTTTGAATGTTGTTGGCGACAACATGTGCATTCTGATTTACGACAGCAAGAGTATCAGTGTTCTTTTTCAATCCGGCCATAATGAGTGTGACAGCTTCGCCGGCCGCGGTATACTTTTCTTCAAATTTCTTCTCCATCACGTCCAGTTTATGGTTGATTTCCACCATATTCTTGAGCATCAGATTTTCAGAAGTCTTAATCCTTTTTAGCAGTTTATTCTGAGCGTTAGCAAAGGAGTCTTTGAGTTCATTCACAATTCCCTGAATGACATTTACTGTGTGAGTGGCTAGCTCATCTCGTAACAGAATAGTCGGAGGCACTTCTTGGCCTTGCTCTTCAGCAGACGCATCTGTAGAGCTGGATACAATCACAGTCTCTAAAGGAGGAATACTGGCGGCCTTTGGAGATTTATCTGACTCCCCCTCCACTGGTGCATTCTTTTCAGATGGAGGTTCAACAAGATCCGGACCCTCCAATACTTCATGTCCCTCATTCTCATCGTCCTCTCCGTCATCATCCAAGAAATCATCTATATCAGCAGCCTCTTCCAATTCTTGGTCAGCAGTCTCCAGTACAGTGTCACTTTCTTCTTGAATTTCGGCCACAGCATCCCTGGCCACCTGGGCGATTTCAGATACTACATCTCGTATGAGGGGGTAGAGGCTCCCCCTCGATTCCTGCAGTCAAGGTATCAGGAATTTCACCGGGGGTGACTGCTGGAGATACTTCATGTTGCTCTTCCACTGCAGTCTGCCCAATACGCCTCTCCCATCGATCAAACACACTTGTGTCCATCTTCTTCAAGTAGTGGAGAGGGACACCTTTGCTCATGTCAAATTTGTCTCCATTTAGCTGGTTTAGATATATACTTATGATGCGGCCAAAACTAGGAGTGCCCAAGGTGTCCTTGATCTTCTCGAACAGCAACTCCCCCCAGTTGAACCTCTTACGGCAGACAACAGCTATCAGGATCTTGAACATATCTCCTGAGATATGGTCATGAGAGCCCGGCTTGCAGATGAGCACCTTTCCAATAATGTCAGACAGGAGCTTCCCTTCTTCATTCATATCCTTTCTCTTTATTGACCGAGTTCCTCGTGGGAGACCGCAAAATAAGAGAGTTCTGGTTTTGTCCTCGTCCTCCAGATAGTCCTCCTGCTCCGAGCTAGAAAGCTGCAGGTAGCGAGTCAGCTTGCTGGCAGAAAGCTTGACCTTTGCCCCAGCCACCTTGCTTTTGATTAGTGAGTCGCCTTTTCGGAGTCTTGCGGTGGCGAAGAACTCCAGTACCTCTTTGTCCAAAACTTTGCAAGGGTGCTCCAAGATGAATGTTAGCCCAGCCTCTTCCAGCATCAGAATGATGTTGCGGAATTCGTCCGAGGCGTGAGAGAACCCAGTCCGAACAAGCTCGCAACCAGTGATCAACCCAGCAGTTGTCCGTGGAGCCATCGTTGATCTAGAGAGAGAAGCCCTATTCTTCGCTTAATCAAAAATCAAAAAAAGAAGTGATACTAGTGATCACGTCCAAGTGAGGGTGAGGGGATACCTAGCGGTGAAGACGGTGAGTTGGTTCGAGCGGAGAAAAATCGAAACTTGGGGAGATCGACGGTGCGAGCTTCGGCGGGATTCGTTGGGAGCCTTTCGACGAGAACTTTGCGAGAACCTTGCGGGAGCTTAGGGGAAGACGATGGAGAACTTGCGGGATTTTGCGAAGGCGATACGGGATCCGACGAGAACTTTGCGCGATTTCTAAAGGAGAAACCTTGCGGGATCCGACGGAAGAAACTTTGCGAACTGGCGTGGTTTCTGCGAGAGTCGGCGGGACTAGTATCGCTTGCTCCTTCGGCGGGATACTTGAGGAAGGTGAAGGGTCGGCGAGCCCGTTCGGCGGGATTCTTAAGTATATATATAAAAAATGAAATTGAAGGGTTTTTCTACTGGGAATTTTCACGTTAGGAAGCATTGCAACATTTTCGAATTCTTCTGATGTCAAGTCAATATAAGAACGACAAATACATATTTATTGTAAAGACAATCTATTTGGATTTGAGCGAGGCTTCTCCAAACACTTCTTGATGTCAATTGTGAGTTGTCGAGATTCACAATGACATATCTTCGTCAACTCTTTATTGATGTATAAAGGTTTGCATGTATCGAGTTAACCTATCCTTAGACGTGCATACATACACTAATATACAAAGAAGTATCTGTATATAATGATATATATATATATGTAAGTAATTGTCAATTGAAAACGACTCAAGTCTTGAAACTGATCATGAGTACCTGGGATTTTGAGAGTCATCGTTTTAGTCCCTCAGGTAGAACATATCAGAAGCTCAATGTGAGTATGCTCAAATTGATATCACATCTATTATTGCAGACGATTGTTCCAATTTAGTCTTGAGCCACCTACTGTCTAGTTCCCATCATATTCACGGGAACCTAGACTACCCTGCAAGAAAGAATTACTTTACCTTAGGAACCCAAATCATATTGGGTCCTAGGTTCCTGTTAGCATAAGCACGCCACTGCCTTCCTTCAGAAAACCTGTCTGGAAGACTACCTCTGTCCCGAGAATGTGGATAAGCCCTTGCCGTGGGCACAGAGGCGTTATGCCAACAATCGATGGCAAAGTGCCCCACTTTGCCGCAGCACCAACATGGGTGAATGTTGTATCGCCGTTTCCGACCTGATCTAGTGACTGATGTAGTCACGGTCTTAGGTCTAAACGGGATAGGGCATGACCTTGTCACAAAAATTCCTCTTCCATCGTGACACGTGGAAGGGTGGAAAGAATGCACGTTGTGAGCGTTATGAGGCTGGGAAGGTGGTGCCATTCTTTCAGGCATCCCCCTTCCTGAGGCCCCATGGAACCTGACATCATGACTTCTATCCTCTCTATCCCGTGTCCTCGAGTGGTGAGAAGTCTTTTGTGAGCGGGGACATGCAAATTCACACTGTGTTGAGGCAGTGGCAGTGAATACGAAGGGCTCAGAATGAGCCTTAGGTATTCTCTCGTGGGTGGCCACGCCGGCCCTTGCACTCCGGGTGTCTCCACATGGGGACAGATCACCCTTGCAGTGACCACGACTATGCCTGTGGTCATACCTGAAGGCATGATGAGTTGCCTTCTTGCTTGGAGTGGGGGGTTGGAATACCGTTTCCCCATTTCTCCACGAATTGATAATCCGGGAGATCCACCCGTTTTCTTGCTTTCTCTTAATGGCATCAACCTTGGAGAAGTTTGATACTATTCTTTTCTCATTCTCCAGACTACTCTCTAGAGCTGAGATCTTAGAGTCCTTGGCCTTGTTGGATGCCAATTGGAGAACCAACAAGACCTTCAGTCGAGCAATCTCTTGAGCTTGCTCCTCAGCAAGTAGGTTGCTTGACTGAAGGGCTCTCTTCAGGGAATCGGAATTTTCTGGAGGAACGCAGTTCCTGTCTTCAGAAATTTCAAGAGATACGGGGCAGGATGAAGAAGTTACCTGCTCCTCAGCGATATTGTCATTAGAGCCAGTGACCATTGTGTCATCCTCATCAGAGCTGCTTTCCTCACTGTCCTCTTTAGTCTCTGACACGGACACTGGAGCTCTGATGCAGTCCGAGGGATCCTTGCCTTCATCTTCAGAAGTGAGGACCCCCACATACGCTTCATCCTCTGATTGACAGCATATTCCAGCTTTCTCTGACCCCCCCATCAGCTCTGAGATCATCATCCACAGAGATTTAGCCGTTCTACATTTTTCCAATCTAGAGCGAGAGGCTCCAGACCAGATATCCATGATAATTTGACGAATCCTCTCGTCCAAGTGAAATAGTGATAGTTCCGTCTCTGACATCTCAGCAATGCCCATGGGCACTTGGATCCCAGAGTCGGAGGTCTTCATGGGAATAAACGGACCCTCTTCCAGGATGAAGGATGCTCGAGGATCGATGGCATCAAGGTGAAATGACACTCTCATTCTCTAGATGGGATAATAATCCTTTGTGCATGCGGGGAGTTTGAGTGGCGGTATCTCATAATCCAGATCCATGCTTCTGACACTGGTGGCAGGATTCTACTCAAAGTGTTAACCTTTTTGAAGAGTAACCGGCTCTGATACCACTTGAAAGTCCACCTAGTGTCAGTTATGTGCACCTATGGGGGGGGATAGGTGACGTGTAGCGCTTTTGCGGAATTTACGAATGTACCTGCACAATAAAAACAAAAAGGACAGCACACAGAATACACAGGAAATTTATAGTGGTTCCCCGACTTGGGTACATCCACTTTCCCCCTTCGACCTATCTCCCAACAAGGGACGACTCGGTCTCTTCTCCAACAGGATTGAAATCCAATCCCTGCACTATCGGAAGGAACCCTTCCACATGTGAGAGTCAACACTCCCACAAAACGGGTTGCACCCAACCCTTACAACACGGAACAATCGTTCCTTTACAACAAAAGTAAATATAGAATGTACACGAGATACAAACTTCGTTTGGAGACTACGGTGTTCCTCTTCGTTCGACGACGTGTTCGTGAAGTCAACGAAGAGTCTACAACCTTGGTCTCTCTTGGAGAGGATCTCCCAGGAACCGGCGGCGGCAACACGAGCGGCGGCTAGCTTCGGGATCGGCGGCTATGATGATGAGCGGCTGCTGAACTTGGAGATCCAAACTTCGTAGCGAAGCTAGCTTGGTCTTCCAACGGTCACACGAGGATCGGTCGTCTCGATCGATTCAGACGGGGGAGTTTTTCCCGGTCAATAAATAGAGAGACAAGAGATCTTTGGATAGACACGTGAGACTCAAGCTTTGCTAAGCTTCTGTCGCCGGAGATCACGAAGGATTCCCGATTGTTGACGGCGACCAAGTTGCCCGAGCGCGACGGCGGCGGCGGAGTGGAATCGCGATTTTAGGGTTACGTCGCGGCTCGGTTTCTGATTCTCTGCCTTTTACTGTTCAAAATACCCATGTATTTATACACCGTAGCTAACTCCAATATGACCGTTTGTGGGACCCACAATAGAAATCCCTAAATCCGGTTCAAACTAGTCCAGCGGCATAATCCGGTCCAGCAGCATCCCGAGAAATCGCTAAGTGAAAATCGGCGAGAATCGCAGGTGATTCTCGACGAATCGGCGAGAATCACCAAGTGATTCTCGACGATTCGTCGAGAATCGCTAGTGATTCTCGCCGAATCACTTATTGATTCTCAACGATTTTCACTTGGTATTCATGAGCTGCTTAACCACAGGTTCGGCGAGAATCACTAGTGATTCTCGCCGAATCTTACTTGGCACCGTTTTGAGGTAGCCAGAAGGGGTCGGCGAGAATCACTAATGATTCTCGTCGATTCGGCGAGAATCACTAGTGATTCTCGCCGAATCGGCGAGAATCACTTGGTGATTCTCGTCGAATTTTCCTTGGACGAATTTTCGTCTTCCACCCAGGAGCTGCTCCTTGACCCATCCATGCTCCTTGTCTTCTCTTGCATATGAACGGCCCTGTACTTGAAATTAAGTGCACTCCAATAGAGAGAGTACACGTAGGCCAACACACTTATCTGCTCAACGAGGGATTACGTCTTGCAGACCCGTGTATATTGACCTACTGCACCCTGACATTGGTGTGCACTTAGCATGGAGGAGCTGCAAGTACAACTTAAGATGTTTCATCAAATACATTGTGAATTCATCTTAGCTTGACAGGTGGCTTCCTCAAATCCAGGTAATTGTGGATACAATACCCAACAGGTGTTGTAAGAATATTTTTCTTAATTATGGGGGGTAAACCAGATGAAGCACCCAAGCCCAGCTTGCCATTTAATCTGGCATTCACTGTGCTTGTTATGTCCATCAGCTTGAGACTTCTCCCATTGAGAAATTGTTCAAGTTGCTTGGCCTCACATAATTCAGAATTTAAGTTGATTATCTGTTCATTGGCTAAAGTTAGTTGACCTTGTAGTTTAATATTTTCTGAGTTCACAGATTCAAGATTTCCTAGTCTTTCTCTAAGGGTTTTTATTTCCTTCTCTGAATTAATTAGATCTAAGCACATGGTTTTGAATTCAGTTTTAAATAAATCAGAATTAAAATAAAAGCTTGAAAGAACCTGATCTGCCTCTGTGTGTGAGGATGCTTCATCTTCAGATTCTCCTTCTGATCCAGAATTGCTCCTGGAGGCATCAATTGCCATAAGGCAAACCTCCTTGGACCTTACTTATTCCTCTTTTTCACTTGAACTGGAAGAGGATGATTCTTCTTCAGTATCACTCCATGTCTCCGCAACAAAGCCCTTGTCTTTCTTTTTATACTTGCTGGAAGAGGGTCTACTGCTGTGCTTTCTCCTGGAGTCCTTTTCTCTGCTTTTCTCCTTCTTCTGGTTTTCTGGACATTCTGAGATGTAATGTCCAGCCTTTCTGCAACCAAAGCACACAACCTCCTTGGTTGGTGTCTTGTCAAATCTGGGCTTATCATCTTGCCTGTATGATCTCCTTCTGAAATCCTTTTTAGCCATCTTATAGAATCTTTTTGCAAAGAGGCTCATCAATTCTTCATTTGATGTTGAGGTCTCACTTTCTCAGATGCTTTGAAGGCTATACTGTGATCCTTTCTCACTGGGGTTGTTGCCTTCTGTTCCGCTTCTTCTCTTGATTTGATCAGCTTCTCATAGGACTTTAATTTGCCTAGCAGAGATTCAGTTGATATCTCATTTAGGCTTCTGGCTTCTTTGATAGGCCAGATTCTGGAGTCCCAAGAGCTTGGGAAGCACATCAAAATTTTATCATTCACCTCTGTCAGGGTGATGTCCTTATCCAAGGTTTTGAGCTCATTAATGATTGAGCTCAACCTGTTATACATTTCAGCCACTGATTCAATCTCATCCTTCTTGAAATTCTCATATAGGGATATGAGATTTGATCTCCTGTCTTTTCTTTCATCTGCTGAGCTAGCTACCATTTGGTTGAGGGAATCCTAAATGGCCTTGGCTGAGGTGCACTCAGCCACCTTCTGAAATATGTCATCTGACATTGTCTGAGCCAAGATATTCATTGCCTTTGCATCTGCAATTTTGGCTTTCTTGTAGGCATCATTACTCTCTGGAGGAGGTACTACAGTCATGTTGGTAGAGGTGCTGGTAGAGGCTGCAGGTGCTGGAGGTACACCTGTCAAGATAGAAGCAAAAATATCTTCATCAATAGAGTTCATGTATAATCTGAATCTTGCCTTCTAGATGTCAAATCTATTAAGATTGCAAACTGGAGGTCTGATGCTTGCATAATCTTTGTTTTGGGCCATGTCTGTGAAGAAATAAATCTAATAACAAAAACAAAACAATCAGATCTAACAAGAGGGATCTTTATGGTTCAGGTGTTAGCCTGTACAACCAATTAAGGTGTGATATTTTAACCAACCTCGCTCTGATACCAATTAAAAGTGCAAGGTAGATCTGAAATACTCTAGAGGGGGGGGGGGGTGAATAGAGTATTGTGCTCTCTTTAAAAATTCTTTACAACTTTTGTTGTATTCCTAAGTGAACAAGTCAGTAAATAAAACAATAAGCACAGCAACCTATCTAATCACAGAGCAACACAGCCAAAACAAAAGAAAGAGGGCAACTAGACGACACAAGAAATTTTATAGTGGTTCCCCAACCTGGGTACATCCACTCTTCTACCACCCTGGTAGGAATCCACTCAGGTTTTTGATCAGGTGCCTGACACCAATGGGCTTTTGTTCAGGTGCTCAAAAACCAAAACCTCAAGTCTTTTGGTAGGAGACTTGCAACCAGGAATAATTTTGAAGGGAATTAAAACTCTGTACATGAGTTGGAAAAGAGGTGATGGTGTCTTCTCTTTCTCAATAACAATTGAGAAGACTGTGGATTGATGTTAGCAGATTTGCTCCCCCTGAGATCAGGAAAACTAGAGCACTGCTTAAGGGTGACAGGTCTTGAAAGCTTGAGTGCCTGGACCAGAGATTGCTTCAGGAACTCCTTTGACAGATAGAGAATTATTGTCCTTTTGAAGTTGTCCTGGAGGATTGAAGGAAGAAGACTCTTGATAGTGATTGATTGTTCTTCTTCTTCTTGAAGATGTTCTCTGGCCTGGGCTGATTGCAGTAAAAAACTTCAGAATTTTTGTAAGATTGTTCTTCTGTGCAATCTGTTTGTGTGTCTGGTATTGCTGATTGTCTCTTACTGATTAATCCTTTTCTTTTATTTTTTTGACTTTTTTTTACTGTCTGAAGAACATTCGAAATTTGAATGTTTGAGCAGTGATTGCAGTCGGCCTCAGAAGGAAGCGACAATCAATGATTTCCCTAACTGTCCCATGGAAAAACAGCATGTAATAATCTATAGTCAATGCGCGTTCTAACGGAAACATTCCGAGAAGATCTGGCATTAATTACTGAGAAATCATCGCCAAGAAAAGGGACGGGAAATTGGAGAAGACCTAGTCTGGAATCGTCGAACGAAGAACACAATTCGTCGAGCTGAGTTTGAGTTCGTCGAGCTGAGCTTGATGATATCGTCGAGCTGAGCTTGAGAGAGTTCGTCGACCAGACAATAATAATTTGTCTTCCAGGGAAACTTGTCAATTCTGCAACCATCTTCGTCGAACTGACAATCTTCATTCGTCGACCAGAGATCCAGAGTTCGTCGAACAGATAATCATCATTGTCAATCTTTATTCTTCGAACAGAGATCCAAATTCGTCGACCGAAGAATGATTGTGACTTAGTCAAAATATTCTATATAACTGATATTCTGTGTCGACATAAGTTGGTGTCGACTGATTGATCTTGGTGTCGACTCAAATCTTCTGGTGTCGACACAAATCTTCTGGTGTCGACACAAATCTTCTAGTGTTGACATAAGCTGGTGTCGACACAAATCTTCTGGTGTCGACATAAGCTAGTGTCGACACATGCCCTAAGTGTCGACACATGCCCTTACTCTCCGTGGATCTAGCATTCGTCGACCTGAGAAGCTGTGAACTTGAGGTCCAAGTTCGTCGAGCTCAGAAACCTGTTCGTCGACCAAAGCTTGAAATTGGACTTGGAAAAAATCTGAAGTTATCTTGACTTTAGCTTGTTGAAGAAAACTCTGTCTTCGTCGAACAAAGAACTAAGATCGTCGAGCTCAGCACTAAGAATTATCTCAAGATCGTCGAGCATAGAACATCTCTCGTCGAGCTGAGTTCGACGAACGTCAAACTCATCTTACTTAGTCTTGAATTCTTCTAAGTCTGGAGTCTCTGATGGTCTTGTTGAAGCTAGTCCATCTGAAGTTGACTATAAGGACTTGACCTAGACTCTAGGATACAAACTTGACCCTGGCTATACATGACGGGTCACATCCTAAGCTAGTGAACCTAGCCCAAATCAACTAGGGATCCAACAAAATGCCTGACTTAGCAGTATTGTCATCATCACATAGGGGTGGATATCCAAGAGTCGCTATAACAGCATTTGTGATCCATTTACCATGCTCAGAGCTTGCATTGACTAACACTCTCTCCCCCTTAATGACTTCCCGTTCAACATGATCTATTAAATAATCCTTTTGAAATCCGACCTGATCAGCCAGATAATTGGTGCCTTCTTTATAAAATGATCTGAATTTCTGCAGCTGATCAGCAATTACTTTTTGTGAGGCTTGGATAGCAGTTTGAACATCAGCCAAATGTTCTTGGAGTTGTTTATCAAACACAGACTTTTCTTTAACTATGATAGCAGTGACAACAGTGGCTTGATTCTTAAGTTCTGTGACAATAGCATTATGTGACTCAGTAAGATTGTCATTCATTCTTATTTGATTTTCCAAAACATAGCCTTGTTTCAATGCTATATCATTTATTTGAGAATGTGCATGTTGTTGTTTCTTAGCTAGGTATACTACAACATTACCTCCCTTATGGAAGCAATCTGTCATCTCCTTTGTATGTAGATTTACTTCAAATCTAATAGATTTGATATCTTGAGCCAAGGTAAGTTGTAGTTCTTTATGGCTTTCATCCACATACTTCTCAAGAGATAGTCTTTGCTCATCCATTTTAACTTGCAGTGCCACCAACAGTGAACTGAAGTCAACTGCTGGAGCTGGTGGTTGAGAGACAGTCTGCAAGGCTTTCTTATAGCTTGAGCTCTTCTTTCTGTAGACCATCAGTTTCCTCTTCTTTACTTTGAATGCCTCTTCATCATCAGAAGAAGATGAGCTTTCTATGTCCACTGTATCTTTTGGAGTAGGGTCAAGGATTGGCTGATTCTTCTCAGTGCTTAGCAGGTCCCCCTTAGTCCATGACAGCTCCCCCTCAGTCCTTGCTTCTTGTTTGTCAGGAAACAATTCCTCTAGAGTGAACTCTTGCTGCATTTGAACAGGAGGAATATCTTGCTCTTATGCAGTAGATGGAGTGTCATCAAATGCAGATATGTCCTCCATTGTAATGTCTTGTGCTAGGACATTATCTTGGTTAGTCTGTTCAACATCAGTCAGATGCATAATTTGTGTATCAGGCTCAGTATTTATTGCAGCTTGATTAATATCACGTATTACCTCAAGTATAGTCTCAGTGGTTGTTTCACTCTCTAGTGCTGCTGGTTCATTCTCATGAGCATCCCCTGAAGTTGATGGAACTTGGGAAGCAGGAACTTGAAGAGGCTCCCCCTGGAATTGATACATGTGGATGGTGCTTTCAGGTATCTGCTCCCCCTGCACCTGACTATCATCTACATTCTCAGGAGCAGGTGATTTTCTAGCATTCTCTGGTCTTTCCTCATTTGAGCTGAAGACCACCTCTTCTTCTAAATCACTGGAAGATTCAGTTATCCTGGGGTTTGGTTTCTTCTTTTTCAGTAGTTATGGTGGTTGTTTTTGTGGTGTAGAAACATCCTTTGTTAGGACCCTTTCCCATCTAGATAGTATCTTCAAATCCATCCTTCTCATATGGTTTATTTTAGATCCTGCTGTCTGATTCATCACTTCAGGAATATTCACAGCCAGATATAGACTTAGAATTATGCCTAGATTAGGTTTCTTTAGTCTTTCTTTGATCTTTTCAAAGATCAAAGCAGACCATCTAGTTTTGACCTTAAAGATGACTCTGGTCATTAGATTGAACATATAGGCTGATATCCTATCATGTCTGTAACTTCAGCCCCGTGCATTGAAGATTCTCATCCAAAGAGCGACGGGGGACGTTGAGTTGGGCTAACTGTGACTTTGGCCCGTTGAATCCAGTGGTTGCAGGAGGCACACTAAGGCATGGCTGGGAATGCACGGGCATGTCCCATTAGGGCGTGAGATCAGGCTTGTGTCAACACTCACCCGGCGAAGTTGTACTTTGACATTTTGCTCTCGACACAGTTGAGATGTCGACACAGACTTCTAGGTCTTGCAGAGGCATAGCTATGATACCGAAACGAGCGTGTCTCCTTAAAAGGGCGTGTCGAGCCCGTGTCGACACTCAGCCCGCGAACACCAAACTCTGTCGACATTTTGCACTCGACGAAGTATCGAGACATACTAAGACACAGATTTCTTTTTGGCGACATTGAATTACTTAGAAATTTACAGTTTATTCGGTTTAGCGTATCTCAGGGTTTAGTGAACGTGTCGAGCCTTGATTATTAGTGTGTCGACACTCATGAAGTGAAATCCCGGGGAGTCGATGAATTTTTAAAATAATGGAGTTCTCTTACATTGACGAAGTTGATGTTGAATCATAATAGTTGAGCGAGACAACATATTCAGGCACACGGCCCATGACACGGGCGTGTCCAAGGCCGTGTCGTGAGGTCGACGAACTTCGCTCGACGAAGTGTCGAGTGTCGAGACCGTGTACACGGCCTGGAGCCCAGGCGTGTTGAGGTAGGGGCACACGGGCAAGGACAAGGGGAATGTCCAGTACCCGTGTCGTAGTTCTCGGGTTGTTTCGTCGGGATAAATCGATGGGGTACACGGCCGGCCACACGGCCGTGTCAGGTGGAACACGGGCGTGTCAGGTCGAACACGGGCGTGTTCGATGCCTGTGTGTGGTTCCAGGCGTGTGATGGCGAATGAGGCACACGGCCCTGGACACGGGTGTGTGCCAGGCCGTGTTCCAGGTCCAGATTGTACATTTCAGTCCCGAATTAAAATCGTTCGTTTTTCTTTGATAGGTGATCCAACAGCTGGGGGTTGTTCCTGATGTCGGATATACGGCCGGGATTGGTCGCCCGCTTTGAGGGAACCCTCACATTTTCAGGGTGGCCAGTCTGGCCGTTATCTGGGCTTTGTCCAGGTGTCTAGGAGGCCGAGTATAGAGAGAGAGGAGAGCCAAGGAAGGAAGAAGCCTAAGTTAGATCCGGCCATTGGAGGAGCTTCGAAGCTCCAAATCGCTGTAGCCGACTCCGGATCCACGGAGGCGAAGATCCGAGTTCGTGAAGTGAGCTCTGATTTCATCCGCTTACTTTTCCATGGCGCAAGGAAAAATGCTTCAGGGTAACGATCCTCTTCTTGAGCATGTGAATCTTTCTCCTTCTTTGCGTAGGAAGCCCGCTCTCGCCAAGAGTGGATTGCGGTGAGTTGGAGGCGTTCCTTCGGGAGGATATGTAAAGTCCCCGTTGCATTTAGAGTCGGAATATATTCGAGAACGGACATAGGCATGATGTGTGAAGCCTACCCGGACATGTTGGTCTGGATCGGTGATGTTGCATTGCATAAATACCGGAGAAGACTTCGCGCGATTGGTTGTGATTTTCTGGTTTTCTACGTGAATGTAGATTGCAACAGGGAGCCTTGGGGAGGCTTAACCCAAGGGTGCACCCGAAAAACTGGGCCTGGATATGCGTGATCTTGCCAACTTGTGGCACGCCTGGTTAGGCGAGCCAACGATTGTACACCACTAGGACTGGGTTATCCAGTAATATTGTACGTTCGATGGGTGGCACGGGCTTCGGGGAAACCGAGTTAACTCGGGTGCCGATGATATTTAACATGTGGGTCATGGCAAGTGAGCAACGGGTTGATCGTGGGAACCGTTCCTGCTTAGATATGCTACACCAGGGCATAGAGGTCGGTCTGTCTTTTGTGTTGCTGTCGATGACATTAAAGTGGCTTGGGCGGGATGACATCGCCAGCCTGCGAGCTGTTGATGACATTAAAGTGTCGTAACAACAAGTCTGCCTAAAAGACCAATTTGCTCACGAGATATTGCGGTGTCCTGGAGATGGTGGTGAGTTAGCGGCTTTGACTGCGATCACCGAGAATGTGCCCTGAGAGAACAGGGCGTGTGGACTCATGCGTTTGCCAATGCCTGTTTGTTAGATGCAATGAGTTGATATGTTTGCTCTGCTTGATGCTAATGAAGCATGCAGGGAAGGAGCATCGCACTACCCCGAGTTGGGGGCGGGATCGTTATAATTTGGTCAGCATTGCTGACCGTTGCCTTTGTTTGCCACCGTGCGGTGGTTTAGATGTTGAATTGCAGGTGCTGCGGTTTGGACCAAGCGGTCAATAGCGATTGGCTAAAGCCCAAATGGTGTTCGAAGCCGGCCCTCGATGGCCTGCGAATTGGAGTGTTTACTGCTTTTATTCATGTATGACCGGCCTGCATGCCGTGGTTTGTAAAACATGTAATATGAAAAGTGAACAATTTTGTAAGGCCTTAAGGCAGGGTGTACCTGTGTATGTACAACATTCCTATTTGGTATTATATAGTGGTGGACATTCATGCTTTTATGCTGCTGGTTCTAGAATTATTAAGCAACGCGTTATTTTCAATCTGCTTCCTTCGCTAGAATGCTCTGTGAGATAGGACGTGATGTCATTGGGGCGTTGGGTATGGTTTCCATGAGAAACCTCACCACGGAATCTGTCTGAGTAGTATGTATACCGTTATGCATCGGGCCCGTCGGCCCCAGACGGTCTACTGCTATATCGCCTATGCGACGAAGCCATAGGGGGTTGCTTACAATGTCCTCCTATTTTGCGCAAGCAGTGACGATCATTGACACGTTTTCCTATAACTTCAGAAAACGAAAGATTGGTTTCCTGACCGGAGTTCATTTGGCCCTTCCTGTTAGCAGATTGATGAGATTCAATCTTGGCATGTCGAGGTGGGATCCCCAGTCCACACCATTGGAGAGCTTCTCCGTTTGGTGCAATGGAAGATGCATGACAAGATTCGGGATCTTCTTTGCCACGAAATCGATTTTAGAAGATGAATTATAGAGTTCGTCTTCCTCAAACTCTGCCTTGGAGTATGTACGAGTTTCAGACCTCACTGGAGTTCCTTTAGAACTGAGCTCCGTCGACTTAATTTTCAGGCCAGGACGTTGAATCAACATTGAAAATTCTGTTGCCGGGAGTGTAGAATGCGTCAAGAACCTCATCTTCGCTTCAAGCATGGAATCTCAGTGGTAAATGCCTTTTCTGCGAAACTAAGTATTCTAAGCCATTCGATCTCTGAATGATTAGTTTTGGTGTGATGATCATGGCTGATTGATCACTTCTATTGCTGCAATGTCGGAAAATCATCATCGCGATGTATGTAAAGTTTTCATATAGCCCTAGCTTGTTGTGATGTTGTTTTTTGTAGTTTTATGGCGCCATAAGTGGAGTTAGGATGAGTGTAGCGGAGGCTTTGTAGGTGAGAAGTCAGAGATGAAGGTTTAACAGTTTTCGACACAAAGGTTTTTGGTGACTCACGAGGGCGTGTCCGTTGACACGACACGGGCGTAGTCGACAGGGAAGTTGTGCTTTGACCGCTCGACATCGTTATATGTTTTACGTAGTATCGACATAGAAGGCCTCAAAAGGGGCGTCGGTTAAAAAAACTTGTGCCAGGCCGTGTGTCTCGACACTCAGTTCTGAGATGGTGTCGAGGACACACACGACTTCTATTGAGTCGTTGTCTCGACTTAGAGGGACATTGACAACAGGGCTATGTGTCGAGATCTGACCGATCCAGAGATGTGTCTAGAGGCCGACAAATTCTCTTATCTTCTTAACAAGTCTTTCAGCTTAGGAGCTGCGGAGTGCGGAGCGAAGATCCGTCGACACTAAAATCTGCGAGGCGGTGTTTCCATCCGGCTACTTCATGGCGCCGAAGCGACTTCAAGGGTAACGATGGACATCGAAGTATACATGTCTTGAATCCTCCACCAAGAGGTGGATCTAAGTCTGACAGAGCCGGAATTCGGCATAGGCATGTGTGTGAAGCCCATCTGGACCGGTAGTCCATGGGTAACTCCGTGGCTTTGAGTGTCGACACAACGGATTTCTTGTGATAAATGTATGGATCTTTGGTGAAGCATATGAGATGATCAATTGGTACCGCCTGGTATGTGCGAGATCGCCCGGTTTGTTACACCAACTACCAGTAAGTGGATCGACACGCTAGGGGAGCCGAGTTAAACCCGGGTTGCTTTGTGCCGACATTGAACAATGCCTGGGGACTTAGTCAAATTGCTACTAGTTGGGTATGCTCCTCTGAGGGCTTTAGCAGCTGCTAGGGCCGGTAATTAAAACCTTTTTTCCGGTACGCCAAAAGGTGCCCTGAGGGTTGGTGGAGCGTTTGTGAGTTTCATCTAGTGGTTTAGTGAACATGTTTGCTGAGCAACTTGATTGTATTACCCCGGGTGGGGGTGGGTCGTTAAATGGGTCAGCAAACCGTTATATGTCTTCTTTTGGTCAACAGCCTGTTCTCCCTAATGAAGTGAAGAGTTTGTTTGGATTTCTATATGCTTAGTGGTCTGCTATGTACGAAACATGATTTTTAGCAATAGAAATGACATAAGGCCAGGGTTGTGGGTTGTATACATTCCTGGTGTTTGTGAATCATAAAATATTTATGAAGTTGGACTACTTGCATTGAGACCATAGTCGCTTGGATGAGTTAAGATACGCGTTGAATTTCAACGTAATAGTTGTGAGCACAGCAGCTGCCTGCAGCAACATATTCAGACTCAGCAGTGGATATTGCCACACTTGTCTGCTTTTTACTGCTCCATGACACCAATCTTCCACCTAGAAACTGACATGTGCCAGTGGTGCTTTTCCTATCTTCTTTGCATCCTGCAAAGTCTGCATCTGAATAACCTATTAGTAGAAAGTCTCTGTTCTTAGGGTACCAAAGGCCAAGATTAGGTGTTCCCTTAAGAAATCTCAAAATCTATTTAACTGCAGTATAATGAGATTCTTTAAGGCTTGCTTGATACCTAGCACAGACACATGTAGCATACATGATGTCTGGTCTACTAGCAGTTAAGTATAGAAGGGAGCTAATTATCCCTCTATACAAAGACTCATCTACAGGTTTTCCTGCATCATCTTTGCCTTTTGATTCCCTAAGGAATAAGTCTTGTCTATTTTCCCCCTTGAGAATTTGTTCTCAATGAAGAAGGTAGACAATGTTTCATACTAAGTCCTAGGAGCTTGTTTTAGTTCATATAGGGCTTTCTTAAGCCTATAAACATAATTAGGATAAAGAGGATCTACAAAACCTGAGGGTTGTTCAACATAAATTTCCTCTTTTAAGTCACCATTTAGAAATGCTGACTTGACATCCATTTGAAATACTTTGAACCCTTGGTAAGCTGCATAAGCAAGGAATATCCTTATTGCTTCCAACCTTGCCACTGGGGAAAATGTCCGATCAAAGTCTATTCCTTCTTCCTGCCTATAGCCTTTGGCAACCAGTCTTGCTTTGTTCTTGACTATGATGCCATTTTCAGCTAGCTTGTTCCTGTAGATCTACTTAGTCTCAATGATATTATGATTCTTTGGTTTAGGAACTAACTTCCATACTTTACATCTTCTGAATCGATTCAGCTCCTCCTACATTGCATCAATCCAGTTTGAGTCTTGTATGGCTTCTTCAAATCTCTTGGGTTCCAACTAGGACATGAAACTTAAGCAAAGGACTGTGTTCATGTTTTTGCTTCTGCTTTGAACACCATGTCTTGGATCACCAATAATTTGGTGTGCTGGATGATCCTTTAGCTGTCTTATTGCTGGAGGCAATGTATCTATAATTTGAACTTCTTCAATCTCCCCACCATGCTGTACTCCATTGTCTTCATTATCAGCTTGTGGGTATTGTACTTCCCCTGGACAGCAACCATCATTTTCCTCATCCTGCCTTGTAGTTTGGTCTTCACTAATGGTTAGCATGTCCATCTTTTCTTTTAAACCCATAGAGCTACAAGAATTGTTAGACAACTCACAATTAATTAGCTTAGATTCATCAAATACTACATGAACAGATTCTTTTACAACTTGTGTACTCAAGTTGTAGAACCTGTAAGCTCTACTGTTGTTGTTGTACCCAACAAATATCCCTTCTTAGGATTTGGCAGCAAACTTAGTTAAATAAGACTTGTCATTGTTAAGAACGTAACACTTGCTACCAAAGATCCTAAAATAGGATATGTTTGGTTTTTTGCCTTTCATAATCTCATAGGGTGTCTTTTTGTGGCTCTTAGTGATGGATGCTCTATTGAGAACATGACATGCAGTGTTTACTGCCTCAGCCCAGAAATATTCTGTGAGAGAAGTGTCACTTAGTAGTGTTCTACCAGCCTCAATAAGAGTCCTATTATTTCTTTCAACAATACAATTTTGCTGAGGAGTTCTTGGTGAGGAGAACTCTTGATGAATCCCCAGTTCTTCACAAAACCTTGTCATGCATTCAGACTGAAATTCAGTTCCATGGTCACTTCTAATTTTGATAATTGAATTGTTAAGTTCATTCTGAATTTGTTTAACAAAATTGTGGAAGACATTTGGGGTTTCAGATTTCTGCCTCGGGAAGAAAACCCATATAAATCTAGAATAGTCATCCACAACCACAAAGGTATAGACTTTCCTACCTAGACTATGAACTGGCATAGGACCAAATAGATCTATATTCAAGAGGTACAAACACATCACTGAGTCTTTGGTATCAAGACTGTGAAAGGAGGATTTGGTCTGCATGCCTTTTTGACAAGCTGAACATATACCACCCTTAATGCACTTGACTTGAGGACCATTCCTCACTAACTCTTTACTAAAGAGTTGTCCTATAGTCTTGTAGTTAATATGAGCTAGCCTCGTGTGCCATTTGACACAATGAGAAACTTTCTCATCAGCAACAAGACAGACATGAGAATCTTTATTCTCACACACAAAATTTAGGCAATAAATATTTCCTTTTCTATAACCAGACAAGATGACCTTCTGATCACTTGTCCTTTTAATCTGACACCCATTCTTAATAAATGAAGTGTCATACCCAAGATCACTCAGTTGGCTTATGCTTATTAGGTTATGTTTCAGACCCTTCACATAAGCCACTTGGGTGATAGTGATAGAACTATAGGAAATATTACCGAACCCTTTGATGACCCCTTTTTCAGATCCACCAAAGATCACTTTGGGTACATTCTCTATGGGAGAGTAGTCCTTTAGCATCCTTCTTGTTCCAGTCATGTTCCTGGAACATCCACTGTCCAAGTACCATATAGGGGTATGGCCACTTGGACTCACCTGCAACAAATAAAATTACTTTACCTTAGAACACCAATGGTTATTGGGTTCTAGGTTCAAGTTAGACTGAAACTTGACATACTTACCAACAACCTTTCTTACAGGTAAGCTGGCATTCTTCCTGACACTGGTGTTGTGCCAACAATCTATGTCATAATGCCCAACCTTGCCACAGCTCCAGCACTCATATCTATTATACCTTCTTTTAGGTACAGTCTTAACAGCATTACTGTCAGCAGTCTTAAAACCTGTTGGTACAGTGGACCTTTTCTTGAGTGCTGGGGCAACACTCTTCTCATTCAGATTACTAGCCTTACAGTGACCATGCGTGATATCATGGTCATACCTGTTTGTTGGCTGCAACACTTTCCTGAAAGCAATGGGGGGTTTGAAGGCTAGTGGCTGAATTGGGGCTTTGCCTTTTCCTTTAGAATTAGCTGCCCTAGTTCTCCCCTTGAAGCGTAATCCTGTCTTACCCTTTTGGGGAATGAAGTCATCAATTAAGGGTAAGACTGACTTTGGCTTTGAGAATTTTGCCACAAGAACCTTCTCTCTTTATAGTCTGACCTCCAGACCATTGATCTGATCATTTTTGAATGTAATTGTTCCCATCTGAATAACAGTTATGTTTTTCAGCTTGGCAACCTCAGTCATCTTCTAATCCAGCAATTTTTCTGAATCAGATGCAACCAACTTAAGAGCAGCAATTTCGTTAGCCTGGTTTTTGACAAGGTTTCTGCTTCCCTTAAGTGCATGCAACAGATCACCATACTCATCAATAAGTTGATGAACATCCCCTTCAGATTCAGATCCATCCACATCTCTTGATGGAGATGCTTCTGATTCTGATCCAGTATAATAATCAGAAACTGTAGAAAGATCCTTATTAGGATCAGGCTGATCCTGGCACTGATCTTCCTCAGTCAAAGCCATTAGCCCTTTGCAATGATGATCTTCAACCCCATTTATTGAGTCCAGCAGTTGCAAGAACTCAGTCTCTTTTGAATCATCTTCAGTAGTAAATAATCCTATATAAGCTTCAGATTCTGTCTCTTCTCCTGAATCTGATGATGATGAATCAGTCCAACTTTTCTGCTTCTTTGCAACAAAGGATTTCTCCTTCTTGCCCTTGTTTTGAAGTTTCTTCTTGTCATTAGATTCCTTTCTTTTGTCAGGACAATCAACAACTACATGTCCAGGCCTGTTGCAACAATAGCAAACAATCTTAGTAGAAGTTAATTTGCTAGGATTAGTGTCATACCTGTCCTTTCTAGAGGATTTCTTTTTCTGGTAATAGTCATCCTTGGACTGTGAGGAGGATGACTTGGATCTCCACTATGTTTTCTTTAAGAATCTTTGAAATTGCCTTGTGAAAGCAGCAAAGTTTTCATCAGAATTAGGGCTGTCTGATGTGTGATTGTCAGAATTTTCTAAGATAACTTCAGCAGCTTTCCTAGGAGGAGATGGAGACATCATCCTGTCCTTTCTTATGGCTTTAGCCTTGAAGGCCACTGCTTTTCTCTGTATTCAACCTTATTGCTTTTCTCCTCCTCCTTTCTGGCCATAAGCTGCATCTCATATGGTAACAGTTTTCTAAATAGGATAGGAGGAGAGATTTCTGCAAGTCTGGCCACTTCCCTGATGGAATATATCTTGGTGTCCCAGTCCTTATTTAGTGATCTAAGAAACTTATCATTGAGCTTATATGTGTTAAAAACTCTTCCATATAACATCAGTTCATTGACTATTTTGAAGAACTTCTTGTAGCACTCAGTTATGTTGTCTGTTTTGGCTTGTCTAAAACTTTCATATTCCTGATTAAGCATAGACTTTATGTCCTCTCTCACTTCTTCTGATCCCTCCATGTAGACAATCAAGGTGTCCCACATCTCTTTAGAGGTTTTGCAGTGAATCAAGTTTTGGAAAGTTGAGTCATCTATAGCACTGACTATTATGTTATGTGCTCTCTTATCCATAGTAGCTAAGATGATCTCATCCTTTGTCATTTCAGAATAATCTTTTGGTGTCCTGAGATTTGCATCAAGAACTGAGATTTTCATAGGAATAAATGACCCTTCTTTAACTGTAATATAGATTCTTCGATCAGATGCTTCCATAAACAATCTGACTCTCTCTTTTCATATACCAAAAATTTCTTTCCTACAGATAGGTAATTTCATGGATCAAAATTCCTTCTGATTCTTACTGGAACCCAATCTGCCTAATTGATTTCTGCCCTGGAGATCAACTCAGACTGTTAAGTCTATTCTTTGAGTAACCTGGCTCTGATACCACTTGACAGAATTGGTTTCAAGATATCCTAAACACCTAGAGGGAGGGGGGTGAATAGGTTCAATTCTTTTTTACTTAGACAGATCAATTATATGTCAGTTAGATCAACTTATTCCACACAGCATTCAAACAATCACAGCACAATTAAAAGAAACACAACCAACCACAGATTGCGCATAGATTTATAGTGGTTCCCCAATTGATGGGTACATCCACTTTCCCCCTTCGCCTATCTAGCAGAATGCTAGATTCAGCCTAACTCCCTTCTTATTTATCAGATCCTCAGATCTTACAGCTCAGAACCCAAAAATGGTTCCTACAACTCAGACTTCAGCAAGTCCTACAACTCAGAGTGAATCCACACTCCTATAACTCAGGCGCATAAGTCCTACCTCAGCCTCTTCCACAGGCCTACAACTCAGAGAAATGATTCCCCTATCTCAGGAACTCAGCCCTACCTCAGGCTTTATAAATTTAGGCTTACAACTCAGAGAGATAACTCTCCTACACTCAGATCTATAACAGATCCTACGGAAAATTGATGATAGAAAAAAACAAATCCTTCACCTAAGTAGAGAGAAAGGATTGAAGGTTTCTTGATCAGTTCTTGATAGAACTGACAACATTAGAATCAACCTATCTTAACTTCTTCAAAGCATCTTGAATCTGAACAAAGTAAGGTTGATCTTCTTGAAGTTGGAGATGATCTTCAATCAGCTTCCTTCTAATCAGATGTGGTTCTGATTTCTTCTTTCAGACTATTCAGGATCTGCCCTGTCTAGATGACTTGTCGATTTCTGGATGAAGACTTCTCTCTTTCTTGTTAGCTCCTTAATTGTTGATAGAACGTGTCTTTATATAGACTTCATCCGAGGTTACCGGCTGTTCCGGTTCCTAACAGTTTTCTGACAGTTCTGACAGATGTAACAACATAGTCAGTTATGATAACTATCAAGTCTCCAGTTGTGATACTTGATTCTTCATTGAACTTTGACTCAGCAGCAAAAGTGAAAGTGATGTGTTAGATCTAATATACTCTAGAGGGGGGAGGTGAATAGAGTATTTGTAGGTCCTTATAAAACTATTACAGCTTCTGCTGTAATTAAAAGGTGCAGAATTAAAATAAAATAAATAAGCACACAACAGTCCTAAAAACACATGCACAACAAGAAAAAAAGAAAAGGGGAAACCAGACGACACAAGAAATTTTATAGTGGTTCCCCAACCTGGGTACATCCACTCTTCTACCACCCTGGTAGGAATCCACTATAGGTTTTGATCAGGTGACTGCCACAAATGAACTTTTGATCAGATGCTCAAAAACCAACCTCAAGTCTTTTGGAAGGAGACTTGTGAACCAGAATAATTTTGAAGCGAATTAAAACCCTTTACAGAAGTAGGGATGAGAGAGTGATGAGGTCTTCTCTTTCTCAATAAACTGAGAAGACTTAAGTGGATTCAGTGATGTTGTCAAAGCTCCCCTGAGATGTAGAAGAGTTCAGGAGAACTGAAGCTTTGCACAGGGTGATAGGCCTTCAAGCTTTCAGCCTTTATCAGAGAGATCTTCAGGAACTTCTTTGACAGATGTAAGATTTATTGTCCTGTGAAGTGTCCTGGAGAGTTTGAAGAATGAAGACTCTTGATATTTGAATGATTGTTCTTCTTCTTCAGATGACAGATGATGTTCTGGTCTAGGGTTTTCTTCTATATCAGAAATCTTGTGTAAGGCTGAGAGCATACGGGTTGTGTTTTTCTTGTCTGATTCAGTAATCTCTCTGTATGTTTTTTTGACTTTCTTTCTATCTGTCTCTATAAGAAAAGAGAAAAAACTCTTTTTATATTTTTTTGGGAAATTGGTCTTTCGAATTTTGAATTCCTTCTACATTCAATGCTGACGGCCTAGAGAATAAGCAGCATTGAATAATTTCCCCAACTATCCCATGGAAAAATGGCAAGCAATAATCCCGAAGAATATCCTAATCAATGCTCCTCTAACAGTTACATTCAGAGAATGTTAGAGCATTGATTACTCAGGAATTATTGCAGTAATAATGGGGACAGGGCTGGAAATGACTTAGTATGGAATCGTCGAACAGATGACAGAAATCGTTGAGCTGAGTTCACAGTTCATCGAGCTGAGTTGCTGTGTTCGTCGATCAGATAACTTCTGTTCACCGAGCTGAGTTCCAAGATCATCGATCTAATAACAGAACTGTATGCTTTAGAAACTTTGCCTTTTATGTGTCTGAAGTTCGTCGAGCTGAGTTTCTGGAGTTGTCAAATATTCTGTGTGTCGACACAATTACTCCTGGTGTCGACATAGGTGGTGTCGACTGATATCCTGTGTGTCGACACAAGTCTTCTGTGTGGTGTCGACACAACCTTTCCAAAGTGTCGACTGATGATCTGGGTGTCGACACAAGTTCTTCTAGTGTCGACTCAGTTGGTGTCGACATATACTCTGAGTATCGACACAACTCTTCTGGTTCTAAGTTGTTGTAGTAGATAATCCAGAATTCATCGGGCAGAGAACTGAGTTCGTCGACCTGAGACTAGAGAACATAGTCTTAACAGAATGCTGTAGTAGTCCAAAGATTCGTCAACCAAAGAATAGAATTTGTCGAGCTCGGCTCAGAGAATTTTCTCTGAGATCGTCGAGCTTAGCACGACAATCATCGACCTGAGTTCGACGAACGTCGAACTCACTTTACAGAGTCTTGAAATCTTCTAAGTCTTGAGTCTCTAGCAGTCTTGTTGTTAGCTGGTCCATGTGATGTTGACTCTAAGGACTTGGCCTAGACTCTAGGACACGACTATGACCCTGGCTATACATTGTGGGTCACAAGATCCTAAGTTAGTGAACCTAGTCCAAATCAAACTAGGGATCCAACAATCTCCCCCTATTTGGGTGAGGTTACTAACCACAGACTCAGACTTAAACTGAAAATAAACAAAGCAGAAAAAGCATATATCTGGCAGAGATAGATAACACATGAAGTAGATATATATATATACATGAGCTTTGTTCAGAAAATATAAAGCAGTTATAAATAATGCAGAAAGATAAAGAGAGTTCAAAATCACTTCTTCTGCTTCTTTTCCTTTGGCATTGCATCCTTGCTCTTGTCTCCTGGCTTTGTAAATATTATTTCTCTGTTAGGATCTGAAGCTTGCACACTGGTCATGGTCATGTCAGTAGCCACTATAATCTTCGGAGATGTAGCCCTGGGGACAACTTCTTCTGGGTGCAACTTCATGTAGTCATCTACATTAAAGATCTTGTTTGCCTTCTCAAATCTTTTGAGTTCCTCTTTCCTGTACTTTGACATTATTGAGTATTCATAAGGATCCTTTCCCTCAGCTTTGGCTTTGTTGATCATAGAAAGGCCTACCAATTCCTGGAACCTAGCCATTCTAGCAATATTAGCTGTCTCAGGATCTTCAAAAGGAACAGGAGGAGAGGGTGGTCTTTTAGGACTTTTAGCTCTTTGATCTACAGAGAATGATTGTTGTTGTTGTTGATGTTGATGTTGTTGCTTCTTGCCTGAAGAATAATGCTGTCTATGCTGGTTGCTTCCATAATGAGATCTCCCTTGATGTCTTTGATATGTTTGAATAGGGGTAGATCTTTGAGAACTAGAACCTGAAGCACCAGCAGCTGGAGGAGGTGGATCTTTTCTGTATCTTTGAACTGGAGGAGGAGAGTACCTTCTGCTTTTCTTCCTCTCCTTCTGTTGATTCTTGGACAGCCACATCTAAGCTGGCATCCATTTATATGGTGTTATCTTTTGAAGAATATAGTAGAGAGTGTCATTGGCTGGATTTGGCTTAGGAGGAGGAGGGGGAGCTTTTCTTTTCTTGGATACTGGCTTCCTCTTTGGTTTATCATCAGATTCATCATCATCATCCTCATCATCACTATCCTCAACATCAGATCTTTGAGGATTATCATACAAATCATTCAGAGCCTTCAGTGCCTCAGCAGAAATGATAGGCTTATCAGGTTGAGAAGGAGCTTGAGCAGGAATATTAACAAGAGCTGGAGGAGAAGCCATAGAAGAAGCTAGGAGTGTCATCAACTCTAACAGTGCTTTCAGCAGCTTCCTTTTCCTCTTGTTGAATGTCAACCAAGATTACATCATCCAGATCTGGCAATGGAGAGTCATCCATGACATAACTAGGAGCAGAAGAAATTGCTTAAGGAGCTGGAATAACTATGGGCTCAGGAACAACAAAACTATCACTAAGTTTCTTTGCAACTTGTGGACTTACTGGGGATGTATATGGTACAATAGCCAAGGATGGCTTAGTAGTATGTTCTGCTGTAAGACATCTCAAAACTGCAAATTCAAAATTCTTCAACAAATTCTCTAAATCAACTGTGGGATTAATGATGAAATCTCCACCAGTAATTATTTTCTCAGAGACCGACTCTTCCAAGTCCATGTCAGTATTAATAAAATTAATAAAATCAATATCATCTGTATCAATATACTCTGTACAATCTGCTTCTACTATTGCTGCCTCTGCTGCTGGAGCTGCTACTGCTGGAACTACTACAGCATCATCATCAGACATCTCCCCCTGCATGGTTTCAGTAAGACCTGAAGCCAGGTCCCTGACTGAAGATGAGGTAGTAGTGAGGGCAGTGATTTGTGCAGATAGGGTAGTAATTAAAATAGCAAGAGGTGTAATGGACTCTGCTATTAGTGTTTTGAGAAGGGGGGTGAGGAGGGCAATGAGAGAAGCAATTGTTGAGGTGTCCAATGGTGGAGTGGTAGATGGTGTTGCAGAAGGTGAAGAAGTGGGAACTGTGTGAGAGATAGGAGGTGGAGCATCTGGTATGTGAGCATCTGGAGGGTATTCATGTTGAGGGATGGTAGATGTTGATGGGGATGGATGGGTGGCATCTTCCATGTGGGTTTTTGGAGGAAAAGGGGAATTAGGAGGTGATGTAGGTATGTTGAAAATGGTATGGAGGATAAATGGGGAGGAAGTGGAGATGATGGGGGAGTTGGTGCTGGTGAAGCATGTGGAGATTCTGGTGGAGTAGGAAGTTGAGTAGGGGATGATGGAGGTGTGGGAGAGGGATGGATTTGTGTTGCTGGAAGGTGGGCTTGCTGTAATGCTTGCTTCTTGATTCCTTGTCTCTTCTTCTTTCCTTCTTTTGATTTTCAGGACATTCAGAAATGAAATGTCCTGGTTTCCTGCACCCAAAACACACTACCTCTTTAGTGGGGGTTTTGTCATACCTTGGCTGGCTATCATTTCTGGATGACTTCCTTCTGAAGTCTTTCCTTGCCATTTTGAAGAATCTCTTGGCAAAGAGACTCATTAGCTCTTCATTGACTATTGTGGCTTCAGTTTCTTCAGCAGCCTTGAATGCAATGGATTGTTCTTTCCTTGCTGGAGGAGGAGTCCTGTGTTCCACTGCTTCTCTGGACTTGATTAGCTGCTCATATGATTTGAGCTTTCCCAGGAGAGATTCAGTTGAAATCTCATTCAAGATTCTGGCCTATTTGATTGGCCATATCCTGGTGTCCCATGAGCTTGGGAAGCACATTAGGATCTTGTCATTCATTTCAGTCAAGGTGATTTCTTTATCTAAGGCCCTTAGCTCACTGATGATGGAGCTAAGCCTGTTGTACATAACTTCAACTGCTTCTGCCTCATCCTTCTTGAAGTTTTCATATTGTGTGATGAGATTTGATCTTCTATCTTTCCTCTCATCTACTGAGCCAGCAACCATTTGATTGAGTGAATCACAGATTACTTTTGTAGTGGTGCACTCAGCCACCTTCTGAAAGATGTCATCTGACATAGTCTGAGCCAATATGTTCATGGCTTTGGCATCAGCAATCTTTGCTTTCTTATGGGCTTCAGTCCACTCAGGTGGTGGGACTGCATTGTTGCTGGAAGATGCTTGTAGATGTAGATGCCTGTGGGGGACCTGTCAAAATAAAGTTGTAGATGTCTTCATCAATAGAGTTCATGTACAACTTGATTCTTGCCTTCCAGATGGCAAACCTATTAAGGTTGCAAATTGGAGGTCTGGTGCTTGCATAATCCTTGTTCGGTGCCATGGATGTGTTTATAATCTAAATGAAAATGAAATAATGTTTAGATCTAATAAAAGATCTTTGGTTTAAGGTTTAGCTTGTACAACCAAAGGAACCTCCTCTGATACCAATTGAAAGTGATGTGTTAGATCTAATATACTCTAGAGGGGGTGAATAGAGTATTTATAGGTCCTTATAAAACTATTACAGCTTCTGATGTAATTAAAAGGTGCAGAATTAAAATAAAATAAATAACACACAGCAGTCCTAAAAACATTAGCACAGTAAGAACAAAAAGAAAAGGGGTAACCAGGACGACACAAGAAATTTTATAGTGGTTCCCCAACCTAGGTACATCCACTCTTCTACCACCCTGGTAGGAATCCACTACAGGATTTGATCCGGTGACTGCCACCAATGAGCTTTTAATCAGGTGCTCAAAAACCAACCTCAAGTCTTTTGGAAGGAGACTTGTGAACCAGAATAATTTTGAAGGGAATTAAAACCCTTTACAGAGGTGGGGATGAGAGAGTGATGAGGTCTTCTCTTTCTCAATAAACTGAGAAGACTTAAGTGGATTCAGTGATGTTGTCAAAGCTCCCCCTGAGATGTAGAAGAGTTCAGGAGAACTGGAGCTTTGCACATGGTGATAGGCCTTCAAGCTTTCAGCCTTGATCAGAGAGATCTTCAGGAACTTCTTTGACAGATGGAAAATTTGTTGTCCTGTGAAGTGTCCTGGAGAGTTTGAAGAATGAAGACTCTTGATATTTGAATGATTGTTCTTCTTCTTCAGATGACAGATGATGTTCTGGTCTAGGGCTTTCTTCTATATCAGAAATCTTGTGTAAGACTGAGAGCAGACGGGTTGTGTTTTTCTTGTCTGATTCAGTAATCTTCTCTCTGTATGTTTTTTTGACTTTATTTCTATCTGTCTCTATAAGAAAAGAGAAAAATCTCTTTTTATATTTTCTTGGGAAATTGGTCTTTCGAATTTTGAATTCCTTCTACATTCAATGCTGACAGCCTAGAGAATAAGCAGTATTCAATAATTTAACCAACTGTCCCGTGGAAAATGTCAAGCAATAATCCTGGAGAATATCCTAATCAATGCTCCTCTAACGGTTATATTCAGAGAATGTTAGAGCATTGATTACTCAGGAATTATTGCAGTAATAATGGGGACAAGGCTGCAAATAACTTAGTCTGGAATCGTCGAACAGATGACAGAAATCGTTGAGCTGACTTCACTGTTCGTTGAGCTGAGTTGCTGTGTTCGTCGATCAGATAACTTCTGTTCATCGAGCTGAGTTCCAAGATCGTCGATCTGATAACATAACTATATGATTCAGAAACTTTTCCTTTTCTGTGTCTGAAGTTTATCGAGCTGAGTTTCTGGAGTTGTCAAATATTCTGTGTGTCGACACAATTACTCCTGGTGTCGACACATGTGTTGTCGACTGATATCCTGTGTGTCGACACAAGTCTTCTGTGTGGTGTCGACACAACCTTTCCAAAGTGTCGACTGATGATCTGGGTGTTGACACAAGTTCTTCTAGTGTCGACTTAGTTGGTGTCGACATATACTCTGAAGTGTCGACACAAGTCTTCTGGTTCTAAGTTATTGAAGTAGATAATCCAGAATTCGTCGGGCAGAGAACTGAGTTTGTCGACCTGAGACTAGAGAACATAGTCTTAACAAATGCAGTAGTAGTCCAAAGATTCGTCGACCAAAGAATAGAGTTTGTCGAGCTCAGCTCAGAGAATTTTCTCTGAGATTGTAGAGCTGAGCACGACAATCGTCGACCTGAGTTCGACGAACGTCGAACTCACTTTACAGAGTCTTGAAATCTTCTAAGTCTTGAGTATCTGGCAGTCTTATCGATAGCTGGTCCATGTGATGTTGAGTCTAAGGACTTGTCCTAGACTCTAAGACACGACTATGACCCGGGTGATACAAATAGATTATATGTCTACACAACTCTTGATGATGTCGACACAGCTCTCACAATGTCGACACAGCTTCTCTTACACTTCTTGACACAACTTATGTGGAATGTGTCGACATAAGTCCTGTGTGTCGACACAATAACTCCTTGTCTCGATAAAGTTGGTGTCGATAGAATTCTGGTGTGTGTCGACACAAGTCTTATGTGTCGACACAGTTTTTGTCGATAGAATTCTGGAATGTGTCGACACAAGTCCTGTATGTCGACACAGTTGTTGTCAACATATTTTATGTGTGTCGACACAAGTTCTGGGTGTCGACACAATCTGTCCCCTGGTGTCGACACAGCCGTTCCCAAGTGTCGACACAATTCTTCTCAAGTGTCGACACTTGTACTTAGAAAATTTTCTTTCATTTCCTTAACCTGCATATGGAAACTCAACACCACATCAAATACACCTTGATGAATATCATTGAGTTAGGTGAGGCTTCTCCAAATTGGGTACACATATTACAATGTACCCAACACAAACCATGAGAGAGGAGTTTCCCGAGCTGTTTCATTGAGCTATACATAAAATGTATATTTTGGACTTATATGTTATTTTTTGATATGTCTAATTTAAGGACTAAATTTCATAAAGGAGGGGAGATTTGTATGACCCCAGGTTTCCTGGAATGAAAAAAACAAAAATTTTTCTTTGGAGCTATCATTGGCGTTTGCTTGCTATCACCAGGCGATAGCGTGCCACGTAGCAATCATCCTTGTATTGGCAGACGACAAAACAACCATTGGGCGGCGCTGACTAGGTCAAGCAGTCACTGCTGAGGCTATCGTGCCGCGATAATGGATATCGCCCGACGATATCATTATTTTAAGTTTTGTGGCTAAAATCATGGCCCTTCGTTCCTTTTGAGGAAATGATCTTGTGGTTGGGTTTAATCCAGTGTCTACTTATTCAGAGGAGTGGGGGAAAGAAACTCATTTCTCTTTCTCTCACTCACTCTCTCTCTTCAACCTTGGAAGAAAAGAAGAAAGGAGGAAGAGGGCTGGAGGAAGATCTTTGGAGAGTTGCTGAAAGAGTTCTTACACTTGTTCTGCAATCTGAGGCTAAATTTGCGAAGAGAAAGGCAAGGAGATCCTTTCCATCTAGACAAAATCCATGTTCATGGCTCCTAAGTGATCTACAAGGGTAACGACTTTCCTTCTTGGACAAGTGAAGTCCTTATTTGGCATGTACTTAGAAATCCTCACCATTGGTTAGGAGCAAGAGATTTCCAACAGGTTGATCATTGATATTCCCGTATGAAACCTGCATATAGAATCCAGAATTGAAGTACATAATAGGCATGCTGCGTGAAGCTCATCCAGACAGGTTGGTCTAGATTGGTTAGGATTTATTTGCATGTTGGAGAATACTCAGTGGATAAACATGTAGATTATGAAGTCTGGGTTATTGCAGTTTGCTGCAAAAAGTACTAGAGGTGTGCTCCAGGAAAACACCCTTGATTGCAGCAGAATAAAAGTTCAATTTGTACCATGCCGCGGTAATGTTACCGCCGACGGTAGCTCCTTGTTTTTTACAGCAAGCTGATTATGATGGATGTGAAGCCCAAGTCCTAGGGACGGGGTGCGTAGCATCAGACAACTTGAAGGTCTATTGTGCCTAGCCGAAGGATAGATGTTGTGACTCTATCAGTATCGCACCACGGTAGTGCTACTACTGGCGATAACTACTAGTGAGCAGATTTGAGATTACGGGCCCAAGTCCTGGTGACAAAGTGGGTGGCAAAAGAAGCTATTGTGCCAGTAGTGCCTAGCTCGGTGGCCATGGAGGTCGTCCAGTGATGGATAACATTGGTTATCGGATACGGGGCGAGGAAAAGCTATACATGCATCATGCATGTGCGATGCCGATGATATGAGCATGGGAAAAGCCTATCTGAACTCGTCCCTTACTGGTTAGTGAAGAGGTCGCCCGTTAGTGCGCCATTTGACTTTGGGATAGTCCGTAAGGCATGGTGGCCTTGACGGTGAAAGCTCATTGATTTACCATCTGTCTGGGAGTGACAATGGTTGTGGGATTGGGAATCCAGTACATAGAGTTAATGTGCCCTGAGTGCACGGGATGTGTGGCCTTACGAGTCAACGTCTATGGTGAATGGTGCTTGGATTGCACATTTTGATGCCATGAGATATACATGTTGTTTACCTGCAGTAAAGTAGCACCACCGCCCCAAGGAATGGGTGTGGTCGTTATAATTTAATTAGCTAAACCAGACCATTGTCTTGTTTTGCCACCTTTTGGTGGATTGCCGCTATACAGGTACTGGAGAGCCGAACAAGAGGTAGAGGGATGAATCCCCTTTGAGGTATGGTGGCCCGCGAATGCCAAGTGAAACGCATTTTACAGTTTTCATGTATGGTCGGTCTGTGTGCCGATGTATGCAATATACTCTTGTGAAGAGAACAGATTGTAATGCCTTAAGGCCAAAACACTTTGTATATTTTAGTAACATTCCTTTAGTATGATTAGTGGACATTCCTAGTGATTGGGTTCTTCTTAACTTAAAATCTTTCGCTAGAATGCAACTCTGAGTTAGAATGCGTTAATGCTTTGGTTTCAGTATGTAACTCCCCTAATTGTCTGTGGAATATGGCGTGGGGCCCGACCGAACCTTCTTTTATGTTCTATGTGATGGATGAGGGTGTTACATGGCTTGCTTGCAAGGAAGTATAACCGCCACCCCGGGAATGGGGTGGGGTCGTTACACCATTGTGGCCGGCTAAAGTTGATTGTTGTTTTGTTTTGTCACGTCTTTGTGATGTGTAGGTGTTGGAGAGACGAGCATGAAATAGCAAGTTGAAGCCATTTTGCTGAGCTGGCCCTCGAAGGATCAAGTGGTGTGTTTCTTATTTTCATGTGTTGTCGGTCTGCATGTCGATGTCTGAAAACTATGTAGTAGTGGAAACACTTTTGAAAAGCATGCACAACCTTAAGTCTAAACACCTGTTTATGTGTTCTCATTGCTCGTGTGGTAGTGGACATTCATGTTGTTAGTTAATAAAAATGCTTCTGTTTGGTTTACTCTGAGTTGTCTAAATTGGATGTTTGGTTTCATTTCATTATGCTTTAGTCTGTTCGTTTAATATGACGTGGGGTCCCGGCCGGACCCGCTGAGATATTCTTCGGAACGGGCAAGGTGCTACATTTGCCTCTAAATCGCCCTCAAATCATGCCTCACTCGACCCATTACTTATTTAGAATCTCAAATATTCATTTACAGCCATAATAAGAAAAAATGGGATGTTACACAACAGCTCTCTAATTGATTTCATTTCCTTTCGAGTTTCAATAATCATCGTTCATTTTTTTGGATTTCTTATGTCTGTTAGAACTAGAAAAACTGATTTCTTTAATCTAATATTTTTCTTATTCGGGCGCCATGTCACTTTGAGATGTCAGTTAAAATCGAAAACCGTAAGCCGAATCAGAACTGCAAAGAACGTGACCAAACCATTTGTGAAATATTTGGATTCCGGTTTGAATTTTGGAACTGAAAAAAACAATTTTGCAGGTGCAGTTCCTTCATTTTATTATCCGGACCGGAACCGGAACCGGAACCGTAACATACAACTCTCGAGCGGTTTCAAAAATTTTAGATCCGATTTAGACCGAACCGTCACAGAACCGAACCGCAATCCGTTTATTATTATTATTTTAATTTAAAAATATATACTATCTCTAAAATAAAAATAATTTGCATTCATTTAATATTTAAAAAAATTAGAATAAAAAAAACGAAAAGGTAAAACTCTTTCTCAACTTCTTCACAGGCTGTTTAGTCAATAGTAGGTAATTGTAGGCGCGTTAGGGTGGGAGATGTGTATCTACCGTACGATCGAGCATTCAACGGCCGAGATACTACCGTATCTGTTAGAGATACTACCGTATGTAACGCGCATCGATACGGCCATATCTCGGCCGTTAATCCTTATATAACTGTAGATCTCAGCCGTATCTCACCTAGAGATACATGGGAGTAACACACCTACATTTTTTTCTGGACATAATAGAGACTTTCTTACTGTTCTTCTTATGTTTATTTCTCTTAGGAAGTATGCCGAGCCTTTGATCTAAAGAGGGGGAGGGAATATCTTCAAAAGTTCTTCAAAATTATTCTTTCCATTTTCACTCAAAAAGTGGGTGCGACTTTTCCAAGAAGTAATAATATTAGAATTCTTATTTATAGCGGTAACTGTTGAAATCTGTGAAGTGAAAGTGGATGAATGGAGGACTTGGGCCTTCTGTGCGGGCGGACTACGCGTACAGGGTTGGCGGACAGCCAGGTCGGCAAAGCTGTTGCAGACGGGTTGTTCTACGGCGGCCTGGGCGGTCTGTTCTCGTGAACTATGCGAACAACAGCGGAGGTTTGTCAGGCCGGCATGTGCTCAGCAAGTAGTTGGATCCCAGAAAGTAGCCGGGTGGATAGACACGCTATCCGCAGTGTCCGGTAAGAAGCGGACTGGAGGACTAGAGCTCGGCAGACCGCCTTGGCAGAAGCTTTGGTCTTGCTCTAATGAAGCGGCGAATGAAAGCCGCGGAGGTCGCCAGTTAGTCTGGACTGATGCTGGTGTTCGCCATGGCAGGCGGTCTGGAACCAGTGTCCACCAGTAAGTGCGGACTGGTCCTTGTGGCCAGTGGTGTGGACTTGGTGGTTTTTGAACCAAGTCCAGGTTTGGCTCAGTCCGGGGAGATCGCGTAGTGGAGCGCAGACTGCTTCTCAGTCCGCTGAGCTTGCCAGAAGTGTCATGTGCCTTGAGTGCGAGCTTGGTGTAGACGGACTGGAGGTTGCGTCCGCAACTATGTGCGGACTGGAGATGGGTCCGCTGAGTCCGACAGCTACCTTGCTGGCATGGTCGTGGACTCAGGTTAAGCGGACTGGAGCAGTCTGTGGGATTTGCGGACTTTAGGTATCTGCCGTATAAGCGGACTGGAGCTGTGTCCGCTGAGTCCGACAGTTGCCTTGGTGGAGAGCCTGTGGGCTTGGGATATGAGGACTGGAGCTATGTCCGTGGATTGGCGGATAGCTGTTGGAGAGTCCGGCTGTCGTGGTTTTAGCTTGGCCTTTGGCGACAAGGCGGACTGGCGATGTGTCCGGCCTTGGTGATGCCTTGGCGGACTGGTTATCCTGCACAGATAGCGGCGGACTGTTGTGTATCCGTGGATTTTGCGGACAGATGTTCTTGCTGCGGGATGTGGCTGTAATCCTATCGGCTAGGGCGGTGACCACACTCCTCATCGTGCCTATAAATAGGACCCATGTCACATCAGGAATAATGAATCAAGAAATCTGAATGAACAGTAAGTGAGTCCGCCACAGTTGCTGCGGACTGGACATTAGTGTCCGCGTGGTTTGATAGAGTTGACCAATTTGTGTTGTGCAGGTTGTGCGAATAGCACTAGAAAGCCAGGACTTGGCTCTGATTGCGGTCAGGGACATTGCGGACTCTGCTGTTAAGCAATAAGCGGTAAACAGCAGGTCGCGGACAGCGGCCAGACGGTCTTCTCTTTGGCAACTTGATTCTGGGGTTCAATAAGTCGCCTGCTTCAGGCGGACTGTTCAGTTCGGCATCGCAGCTAGTGTGGTCTGGCGGCATGCGACCTTGCGGTCAGGTAGATTGCAGATCAGCGTCTAGAGATTAGCATTGGAATAACGGGCAGTTCCCACGGCTTGGGTTGCTGTCTGGCGGCCTGGCGGACTGTGTGGACTCCTTAGTTGTAGACTGGCGGCTTGGTGTTTGAGTCTGCCCGGCTTGTCTTGATTTGTTGTATTTGTCTCTGCTCTCCCTGTGGTGTTTTGGCGCATCATGTTCTCGCCATGTATGTCTCGCATTATAAAGAAGTTTGTTGTTGATCAATAAAGACTCTTGTTTGCTGCATGTGTTTTTGGTTGACTTACTTGAAGTTGAGATAACCCCTGCTCATTCCAAAGATCCGGAAAATTCAACAGTAACAGTACCTAAACCTTGGGCTTCGTTGTTTGGCGCAGCGTTTGGAGTTTTCTGTTTGGGGCAAACGCCGCTACATGGCGGGTAACCAAATGGCTAGAAGCGGTGTTTGCTCCGTTTGCAACCGTTGTGCCATGAGAAATGGAGGAAACCAGAGGGATTCCAACTGCATCCTCCCCCCTCCGGTTCCGAAAGCCCTCCTTCTCCTCCCGTCACCTGAGCAAAATGCCAAACCAAACCAAGCTCTAATTGATAGGTATTCATTCAGACTATCTTTAAATTCCTTAGCTTTAATTTATTCCTTTTTCTCATTTTTAGAAGAGCATCATTAACCGTATACAATTTCCCTTTAGCTTTTTATTTTTCGAAGAAAGAATTCTCCTATAAGAGGTCTTAATTTTCCTTTCTATAGCTAGTTGATCTGGGAAGAAACTACAAATACTATTTTGAAATCTTTAGAGGTAAAATCAAAGTTGAAGTCTATTACCTCATATTCCTCAATGGGAAGATCTAATGTCATTATGGATTTGTTTTCAAAGTCTTCTTCACTATCAAAGTTGGAGGATATGTTAGAATCTGTCTCACTACAATTTTCTGCCTTGAATCCATTTTCCTTCTTTCATTTTCATCTTTTATCAAATTTGTCATTATATTCCTTCTTATAATTTTTATTTTGTTGTTTTTTCCTTTAAATTTTTTGCGCTCTTAGGTGTTATATGCCCAGTATTTCTACAAGAAAAACATGTATTTTTTTCTAAAATTTCCAGCTCTTATCCACTTCTTAAATCTTATGGCTACCAAGTCATTCAGCACATCATCTAAAGCTGATTCTTCACCATAACAAGTCTTGAGAGCAAGAAACTTCTCTTTTGGAATTGATGTAGTCTTCTCTTTCAACTAAATATCTCCTCTAGTTTTGACAAGCATTTCATAAGAAATTAATTTTCGAAGCACATTTGGGTGATGGAGGCGGTGCTAGTCCCCTCTTATCTAGTGTTAGAAACCACGCCGGGAGTCCCACACGGGTAAAGGCCCGGCCCTGAACAACCTACCCGCAATATTCCCGTATTAAATTCGGAGCCTTGCGGGAGATTTGGTTGGGGATACTGTGTCGTTAGACTGCATTCTATCATAAAACCGGATTTGACCCGATATTCCCATATTCATTCGGAGCCTCGGGGCCGGCGTGGTTTCTAACAAAAGATGGCCATCTTTTGTTAGAAACCAGACCAGGGTAGACAAAGTAATGCATCTTTGGTGATCTCTTAATGACATCTAGACTCCCTTTTGACATATTTATTAGAGTCTCATGAACTTAGAAAGCATATGAGTAATTTATCATTTATTTCTCACAAAGTTCTTTTTCCCAGGCCCTCTTAATTCACAAGTACTTACTTTCTTGCCTCCTTTACTCCATTCTCGTGTAAGCTTTATAAGACTCTACACTTTCATAATGAAAACTTTCTAAGTTAAACATAGGACGTCTAGTTGAGGAAAAATCATTTAATTGTGTTGAACTCAAGATTAATTATTAATTACTAGATAATTCTCTGAATTAGGATATTTATTAATCAAGGTGTTAATCTTTTAATGAATAACATGTCTCTAATACCAATTGACAGTGCAGGAAAGATTTAGAGAATCTTGATCTAATTACTCCAGTGGAGGTGAATAAAGAGAGAGAGAGAGAGAGAGAGAGAGAGAGAGAGAGAGAGGGATTAGTGATGAAAGAAGAACTTATATTTTGCATGTTCTCTATTTATATGCTCCTAATTAATTCTTTCTCCACAAATTGAAAATCATCATAATTTGCCAAGTCTTAAATATTTCAATTATTGAGTTTTCCTGTAAATAGAATGTCCAATATTAGATTTATATTCTTTCATAAAATTACAAGCCTTCGTTTTTTTAGGTTTTGGGTTGAGAGAGAGAGAGAGGAATTAGTGATGAAAGAAGAACTTATATTTTGCATGTTCTCTATTTATATGCTCCTAATTAATTCTTTCTCAACAAATTGAAAATCATCATAATTTGCCAAGTCTTAAATATTTCAATTATTGAGTTTTCCTGTAAATAGAATGTCCAATATTAGATTTATATTCTTTCATAAAATTACAAGCCTTCGTTTTTTTAGGTTTAGGGTTGAGAGAGAGAGAGAGAGGAATTAGTGATGAAAGAAGAACTTATTTTTTGCATGTTCTCTATTTATATGCTCCTAATTAATTCTTTTTCCATAGTTTGAAAATCATCATAATTTGCCAAGTCTTAAATATTTCAATTATTGAGTTTTCCTGTAAATAGAATGTTCAATATTAAATTACAAACCTTCCTAAATAGAATGTTCAATAGAATGTTCAATATTCTTTCATAAAATTACAAACCTTCCTTTTTTTAATCATATACCAACTCAATTGGAATTTCAGTCATCCTTGATTATACCTTGAAAAAACTTAAGAAAATGTTTTGAAATACTATTGTAAGTCGAAGTTCCTTAAACGTCAAATAAAACTTGATGTATAGCTATTAATTTGTTGTGTACACTGAATAACCATGATTTTCTCTCACGATGAAGTTGTCGATGTAAGTTGAGAACTAATTTGGCATACTTTGAGTATTACTCAACGTAAGGACCCAACACTTGACATATACTTCAAATATCTTGAGTATTTGCCAGTCATTTGTAAATTATAAAATGTCTTTTTACCTTTTTGTGCAAACATAAGACATCCTAAATCATAATATACTATATCAGGTACTTTTCCCAACAAAGAACAGTTTTAACCTCAAATAAAGTTGAAGACGAAGATGAAAACCCGCCCTAATTAATCTATGGAGCTACAGGAGAGCATGTCAGACGGGGGCCAAGGATAAGCTACTTGGGATCTTCTGGTGGAGTTGCCTATTTCACCTGGTGCTCCGGTACTGTCTAGCTTTGGGGCGGAGGATTCTGGATCTAGAAGCAGGGAGAGTGATGCACCTGGTGTGCCCAAAATAAGAGCTAGTACAAAATAAGCAGTGGGAGTGGTGGATCAGGGTCAAGTACTGTAGAGGTCAAAGAGGACAGTTATTACACCAGCTCGACATAAGGACGTGAAGATGGTGAGTTTCGTCTCATGTTTCTTTGCAGGTCCCTTGGATGAACGTGAGTCTTCTTGCTTTGAGAACGCCACTGGAGTCAAGAAGTGAGAGGATGCCATAAATGAGGAGATGACCGCCCTCAGGAAGAATAGGACTTGAGATTTTGTGCCCTAAGTCAATGATATTACTCATGTGACATGTAAGTGGGGTGTACAATCTGAAAAAGAAGGCTGACAGAAGAATCAAGCAGTACAAGGCTCGACTTGTGGCTCGGGGATTCTCTCAACCGTATGGGGAGGATTATGAGGAGATGTTTTCCCCAGTGGCTAAGATGACTTCAATTCGGGTGGTGGTTGCCTTGGAGGCTTGCCAAGGGCGGATGATTTGGCAACTCGATGTGAAGAATGTTTTTCTTTATGACGAGATTGACAAGTATATATTTATGGTGCAACCACCAGGTTATGTATCTATAGAACATCCTGGGCACGTCTGCAAGCTGAAGAAGTCCCTCTATGGTCTGAATCAAGCGGCTTGGGCGTGTGTTGGGCATATTGCCCTCAATGTTCCCTAAACTTGATTTGAAGAGACATCACCCACTACACTAAGAGCATAATTGTATTTGATGTTGATTAAGCTCATCATGTGCAGGATGTTCCTTGGAACAAGGTTAGACAAGTTGTCTAAGTGATGGTGACAGGTGGTCATAAGGTAGGTAGGTGGAGAGACAGAAAATCTGTCTAAGTCCACAAGCATTGAGTGAGGACAGCTCACTAAATGCCAGATGCAAAGAAATGTGGCTAAGTCCATAGGCATTGAGTGAAGCAAGCTCACTCAACGCCAAATGCAAAGAAATGTAGTTAAGTCCACGGTAATTGAGTGAAGCAAGCTCACACAATACCAGATGCCAAATAACAATGAGAGAAGATAACTCAGTCAAAGCTTGACTATTTGCAAGGCGGAAAAGTGGCTAAGTCCACAAACATTGAGTGAAGACAGTTCAATCAATGCCATACTACAAAAAGTGTTGAGTAAAGCTCAGATAGTCAAAGCTTTATCTTTGACAGTAGAGATATCTGGCTAAGTCTAGAAGAATCGAGTGATGAAGGCTCACTCGATGCCTAAGCAGTTAAAACTACAAAAGTCTAGATGGCATTGGGTGATGAAGGCTCACTCAACGCCAAAGAAAAAAAGCATCGTGTTCACTCAAAGCTCAAGGAAAGAATGGACAAAAAATCTATCTAAGTGTTTTTGTAACGACTCGGCCCTTTAGACCAAGCGTCGCCGGCCTACCAGCAGCCCGGGTTTAGAGCTCAGAGGCCCACTGGACCCTTCCTGGGCCGGCGGCTTGTCTCGCACCACGGCACCACTAGTAGTAAGCCTAAACATCAAGGCCTGCAGGCCCATTGCACCCCAACCAAATCTTCGTGCCTGTTTATCAACAGCGGTAGGTTGAGCTCAGTTGGTGATAAAGAGTGGTAATAAGACTCTCTTATCAAGGTTGCGGGTTCGAGACCCTGTTGCAACAACCTATTGCAGCTGATAAACATGCGCGGAGATTTGGTTGGTGTTCAATGGTCCTGTAGGCCTTGATGTTTAGGCTCACTACCAGTGGTGTCATGGGGCGAGACAAGCCGCCGACCCAGGAAGGGTGTGGTGGGCCTCTGAGCTCTAAACCTGGGCTGCTGGTAGGGCGGCGACGCTTGGTCTAAAGGGCCGGGTCGTTACAAAGAAGTGCACTTTTTTGTAATGACCCGGCCCTTTAGACCAAGCGTCGCCGGGCTACTAGTAGGCCGACGATGTTGTGGGGCGGCCCAGTGGACCTAAACCCGGGTTATTATAGTTTTGGCGTTGAGTCAAACTTACTCACTCAACGTCTAGTGACAGAAAATTTGTCTAAGTGTTTTGGCGTTGAGTCAAGCTTACTCACTCAACGCCTAGTGACAGAAAATATGTCTAAGTGTTTTGGCGTTGAGTTAAGCTTACTCACTCAACGCCTAGTGACAAAAAAACTGTCTAAGTGTTTTAGCATTGAGTCAAGCTTACTCACTCAACGCCTAGTGATGAAAAATTTGTCTAAGTGTTTTTGAATTGAGTGATGGTTGCTCACTCAACGTCTATTCTAAAGTGTTTGAATTTGACTAAATCCACAGATGTTGACGTCATCAAAACTCAACAAAGTCAACAAAATTCAAAATTTGGCGGGATGGCTACGGTACAGGACAAATAGCACCACAGGTCTACATGATGACCTTTCCTTTAAAAGATAAAGTTACAGCTTATATAACCCGTAATTCTTCGAGATTAGAAGTACCCCAGCAAATGGATATTCGCAGTCCATTCGACGAGCAGAGGCGAGCTTGGGTGAGCAGAGGAGAGCTGTGGCGAGCTTGGGCGAGCAGAGGAGAGCTGTGACGTGCAGAGGCGAGCTGTGGCGAGCAGAGGCAAGTTGTGGCGAGATTGGGTGAGCAGAGACGAGCTTGGGCTAGCAGAGGTGAGCTGTGGCGAGCTGTGGCAAGCAGAGGCGAGCTTGGGCGAGCAACTCGCGAGTATGGGTGAGTATCCAGCTGGATACTCGCCTATACCCCCTTGGGTTTCTCTATAAATAGCCCCCCATGGGTACTGGAAATGGCACTTTTGGAAGAGGTCGAGGTCCCCCCAAGTGCATACTCTCCCAGTCCATAACTGCCTAGTACCTCGCCCAGCCTTTTGGTTGTGGAGGGGAAGCTTCTTCTGAGCTTCCGGGTACGTGGTGGGACCACCCTACTGGAGCACTTGGGGTGTGATTGTAGATAGTTTCCTCTCTTTCTCGCTAGCCATTTGAATTGTGATGTCGGATCGTAGAATCAATAACCTTAGGCTACCTTGATCCTATTTCTGAGGTTGGGAATTTTCCTGGCTTCAACGCTTGGTACGGTGAGCGTGGATAGTAGCCGAGGAAGAAATTTTTGCGAGAAGACTTCATAGCTTAAGATGGCGAGCTGGAGAACAGAGGCAGGAACTCGCGAGTTTTCCGCAAGGTGGGCGAGTTCTCGGCAAGGTGGGCGAGTTCTCGGCAAAGTCGGCGAGTTTGCTGGTTACTCGCCCATAGGCGACTTAACGATGGCGACTTTCAAGCTCGACGGCTTTATGGGGCGAGCTTACCTATTACTTGCTCATAAGCGAGTTCCAGATCGTGACCTCCTTAGGCGAGTTCCAGATGACGACTTTAGTTAGTAAGTATATGCGAATGAGTTCATGCAGGCGGGTTGTAGGTGGCGATATGCTGTTGCGAGTTTCATACAACGAGCTCCAAATCAACTCGCAGGTGTCCTGTTTACAGGTTGGCGAGCTTCATTATTACTCGCCCATATGCGAGTATAGGCAGGATTGGCGACTTCGAAGAGACGAGTATCTTTCTTACTCGCCCATATGAGAGTTCTGCAGGTGAAGAAGAGAGAATCTTTGTTACTCGCCCAAAGGCAAGTTGAAGGGGCGAGTATCTTTGTTACTCGCCCATAGGCGAGTTCCGAGGGTGACTTACTCGCAAGGCCGGGAGTCCTTTTTCAATAGCGGTGTTTTTCATACATGTTCATACTTACAGGTGCTTTGGTAAAGCATGTGAGTACTTTCTTTATGACTAACAAACAGGGCTAATAACGACATGTTCACCACCAGAGAAAAAACATACAAGGTGCTCTATGAGCTCCTACTAGCGATGATCTCCTCCGACAACCTACTTCTCATGAGACGGCTTACTCATGACATCTTCAAGCTAGTATTTTACGAGCTCCTACTCATGATGCTCTTCATGCTTACTGGGTGCTCTCTTCAATTCCGCGAGTTCCATACTCTCGAGGTCATCTCTTCAACAACTATGGTTCTCTCCTTTAATTTCGTGAGTCCATACTCGCGAGATAACTACTTCAACAACTATGGTGTTTGAATTCTGCGAGTTTATATGCGTGAGGTTTTCACTTAAGCAACCTGGACGCAATATCTAGAGCGGGGATGACCTTAAAAGGTTCTACCCCTAGCAGTAACTTGTATTGCTTACCTGTAACATTATTTCTAAGTTTTTTATACATTTCCTCACCCCCGGAGTCACGGGTTAATGCGAGTTGTCTTCTTTGTGTTGATTCATCTCAAGTTAGCTAGGAGCAGTGAAGTTCAACTCCGCGATCGATTTAGGAAACCAGCACTCTACCTGTTTCTCCTATTTAGCCCAGGGCAGACGATGGGACGATGCCTAGGGATTTAAGCATCCTTGTAAGACCGGGCCCCTGCATTGACGGCTGAGATCAGCTCCCCCTTGCATATCGGCCTAGCTACCCCCGATTGCATCTCTCCTCTGACTGGAGGAACTATCAGAAATAGGTCTAGACGTTAACCTCCTAAACTCGATAAAGAATCGACATCACAAAGTGATGACTTGCACAAAGGCGTCATCGGTCTTTGAGAAGACTAAAAGACCCGCTCGTAGTGAATGTTTGTCCTATAAGCAGGAAGCGTCTCTGTTGTTACAAAAACAGGATAACCTGCCGAGCTCTGAGAAGTACAAGTTCGCAGAATGATGGTGGGATCGAGTGTGTGTCCAGTGGGACCCCCCGAGGGCCATTTCCCTTCGCTTGTATGCTGACCTTTGTAGCCAAGTGGCAGAGCTAAAAACGATCTCCACAGTTGGGTTGGGAAACGAGCCTTCGACCTGTTTCTCCTAGATAGCCCAGGGCGGACGATGGGACAATGCCTCGGGATGTAAGCATCCTTGTAAGACCGAGCCCCTGCATTGACAGCCGAGGTCAGCTCCCCCCTTGCATGTCGGCCTAGCTACCCCCGATTGCATCTCTCCTCCGACTTGAGGAACTACCATGAACAGGTCCGGATGCTAACCTCCCAACTCGACGAAGGAAAGTTCATCATTCTCTTTAGAATTTCTTCGTCCTCAAAGATATTGATGCATTTGACTCATTGTCAATCTCTTAAGCGACATGGCAAATTACTTCAGCACTGATTAAAGTCCTTGAGTGGTAGTGCCATCGTAAGTCCAAGTCCCTGCACAAGCTCCTCTCCTGCACTTTGGCTAACGACCTCCTAGAGTGATACCAAGTTCCTCGTTGGAGTGATGTCGTTGTCTGTGAACTCTGTACGAGCTCCTCTCCTGCAGATCGACTACTTGACTCCCCGAGTTGTCTTACACCACTCTAGTTGAGCAAGGCTCGTAAGAGTTGTTGACTCCAACAATATTTAAAGTTCTCGAGTGGCAGTGTCATCGTAAGTCCAAGTCCCTGTATGAGCTCCTCTCCTGCACATTGGCCAAAGACCTCCTCGAGTGAGACCAAGTTCCTTGTTGGGGTGATGCCATAGTCCGTGAACTCTGTATGATCTCCTCTCCTGCAGACCAACTACTTGCCTCCTCAAGTTGACTTACACCACTCTAGTTGAGCAAGGCTCCTGAGAGCTATCGACTCCAACAATTTTTAAAGTCCTTGAGTGACAGTGTAATTGTAAGTCCAAGTCCCTGCACGAGCTCCTCTCCTGCACATTGGACAACGACCTTCTCGAGTGAGACCAAGTTCCTTGTTGGAGTGATGTCGTAGTCTGTGAACTCTGTACGAGCTCCTCTCCTATAGACCGACTACTTGCCTCCCCGAGTTGAATGATTCCCACAACTAGTTGAGCTCGGCTCCTGCGAGGTATCGACCTCTTTTCTCCACCTTCAGTTGAGCTCGGCTCCTGCTAGGTGTCAACCTTTCTCTACATCTCTAGTTGAGCTCGACTCCTGCGAGGTGTCGACCTTTTTCTCCACCTCCAGTTGAGATCGGCTCCTATGAGGTGTCGACTCTCCACCTCCAGTTGAGCTTCCTTCTGTGAGGTGTCAACTTTTTATCTCCACCTCTAGTTGAGCTCGGCTCCTACGAGGTATCGACATCTTTTTTCCACCTTCAGTTGAGCTCGGCTCCTGCTAAGTGTCGACCTTTCTCTCCACCTCCAGTTGAGCTCGGCTCCTGTCAGGTGTCGACTATACTCTCCACCTCCAGTTGAGCTCGGCTCCTGTGAGGTGTCGACCTCTTTTCTCCACCTTCAGTTGAGCTCGACTCCTGCCAGGTGTCTACTATACTCCCCACATCCAGTTGAGCTCGTCTCCTGCGAGCTGTCGACCTCTTTTCTCCACCTTCAGTTGAGCTCGACTCCTGACAGGTGTCTACCTTTCTCTCCACCTGCAGTTAAGCTCGGCTCCTGTGTGGTGTCGACCACTTTTCTCCACCTCTAGTTGAGCTCAATTCCTGCGAGGTGTCGACTTCTTCTCTCCACCTCCAGTTGAGCTCGGCTCCTGCTAGGTGTCGACCTCTTTTATCCACCTTCAGTTGAGCTCGGCTCCTTCTAGGTGTCGACTTTTCTCTCTACCTCTAGTTGAGCTCGACTCCTGCCAGGTGTCGACTATACTCTCCCCCTCCAGTTGAGCTCGGCTCCTGTGAGGTGTCGATCTCTTTTCTCCACCTTCAGTTGAGCTCGGCTCCTGCTAGGTGTCGACCTTTCTCTCCACCTCCAGTTAGGCTAGGCACCTGTGAGGTGTCGACCTCTTTTCTCCACCTTCAGATGAGCTCGTCTCCAGCTAGCTGTAGACCTTTCTCTCCACCTCTAGTTGAGCTCGGCTCCTGCCAGGTGTTGACTATACTCTCCACCTCCAGTTTAGCTCGGTTCCTGCGAGGTGTCGACCTCTTTTCTCCACCTTCAGTTGAGCTCGACTCCTGCTAGGTGTCAACCTTTATCTCCACCTCTAGTTGAGCTCAGCTCCTACGAGGTGTCAACCTTTTTATCCACCTTCAGTTGAGCTTGGCTTCTACCAGCTGTCGACCTTTCTCTCCACCTCTAGTTGAGATCGGCTCCTGCGAGATGTCGACCTCTTTTCTCCACCTTCAGTTGAGCTCGATTCCTGCGAGGTGTTGACCTCTTCTCCACCTTCAGTTGAGCTCGGCTCATGCTAGGTGTCGACCTTTTTCTCCACCTCCAGTTGAGCTTGGCTCCTGCTTGGTGTTGACCATATTTGGTACCTCCAGTTGAGCTTTCTCCTGCGAGGTGTTGACCTCTTCTACAATTCAGTTGAACTTGGTTCCTATGAGGTATCAACCTTCTCTCCCATTCTAGTTGAGCTCCACTCCTTGGAAGGACCTCGTACAGCGCATCGTTTAGCGTCATCTCTCCGAACAACCGGTTCAACATTGTTTTTCCGAGCTTGTGCCGAGCTCGAAAAAAGCGGGGATTGCGTATAACCCGTAATTCATCGAGATCAGAAGTACCCCAACAAACGACTATTCGCAGACCATTCGGCGAGCAGAGGCGAGCTTGGACGAGTAGAGGCAAGTTGTGGTGAGCTGCGGAGAGATTGGGCGAGCAGAGGCGAGCTGTGGCTAGCAGAGGCGAGCTGTGGCGAGCTTGGGCGAGCAGAGGCGAGCTTGGGCGAGCAGAGGTGAGGTGTGAAGAGCTGTGGCGAGCATAGTCGAGCTTGGGCGAGTAACTCATGAGTATGGGCGAGTATCCCTTAGAACTCGCTGGCAGAAGCTGTATACTCGCCTATACCCCCCAGGATTTCTCTTTAAATACCCCCAGTGGTACTGGAAATGACACTTTTGGAAGAGTTTGAGGTCCCCCCAAGTGGATACTCGCCCAGTCCATGCCTGCCTAGTACCTCGCCCAACTTTTTGGTTGCGTAGGGGAAGCTTCTTCTAAGCTTCCGGGTAAGTGGTGGGACCTCCTTGCTGGAGCACTTGGGGTGTTCTTGTAGATAGTTTCCTCTCTTTCTCGCTAGCAATTTGAATTGTGATGTCGGATCGTAGAATCAGTAACCTTATGCTGCCTTGATCCTATTTCTGAGGTTGTGAATTTTCCTGGCTTCAACACAGCTGTCAACTTCAGTGGGGCCCGCTGGTCAAAATAGCTGTTGATCGACGAAATAAAAGGGGCGGAGATCAGATTAAAGAGATTAGATTTTGGAAAATGCGTTGGACTTGGTCTTCTTCCTCAAAATTTATTGTAGAGCTAGCTTGAAGAAGCAAGTTCAGATCTTCTTATCTGAAAGTTCTAAAAGATACATGGTGCCATTTTCACCTGCACCAGCAAGGTCAGAGGAAATCTCTGAAGAAGAAGAAGCAGCAACACCTAACCTAGCAGAAGCTGATTTGAGAGCTGATCCATGCTGCTGTAGCTATCTTCACCTACTATAGCAAGTTCAAAATATTTTCTGAGGTAAAAGAAGGAGCATCAAGGTTTTCCCTTGCTGCAATAACTGGAAACAAACAAGAGTTAGCTGTTGACAACCTCACCTTCAACATCAAGATCGGGGATGTTCGAACCGAGATTCGGCTCCACCTAGAGTTCAGACCTAGGGTATAGCTCACACTTACTTCTCCCAAGCCGCTCGTTGGTGAGAGACCTGAATTTTGGGAATGACCATTGGCTCTAGTGTGGAGGTCCCACCTCACACCCGGAAGACCTTTGAGATCTCCCCCTCCCTAGCCAATGCTGAGCTAGGTGCCTTGGAGGATGAAGGAAGAGGGTGAGGAGTGGTGAAAAACTGGATCCTATCCAAGGAACCCTAAGTGTATATTTATAGATTTTTTGGGGATGGCCTTCCAATAGAGCAATCTTGCCGCTCAGAAATTACTGAATACCCCGAGGCTGGTCTGCCAACAGCCAAACTACGTTGTTCTGAACAACTATTCGCAGCCCATCATGGGCAAAATAGCAGGCCCCCAAGACGGGCGAGCTGCTCAACCCGGGTGTGAACCCTACATTATCGCTGGGCACCACCTTAGAGGAGAAGGCCGGCTCGCGCCGCACCTGCCCCCCTGAGAAGAGGTCGGGGCGGGTGCCGGGCTCGCGCCGCACCCCCCCCCCCCCCCCCCCCCCCCGCAACTAAGAGGAGGCCGTGGCGAGTGCCGGGCTCGCGCAGCACCTGCCCTCCCCCCCCCCTTGAGAGGAGGCCGGGGCGGGTGTCGGGCTCCCCGCCCCCCTGAGAGGAGGCCAAGGCGGATGCCGGGCTCACGCCGAACCCGCCCCCTGGAAGATACACCAAGCACTAGAAAGCTATGCAAATTTTTTCCTCCCCCTACAAGTATATTATGCATATTAACCATAAATTTGCCTCCAAGAGTGCAAAACCCTCTAAAAAGCTTATAAATGTATAGAAAGCCTCGCGCCTGCCAGGGGACCCCATTCCGCGAATACAGGGTTGTACACAATCCCTGCTCTTTTCAAGCGAGTTCCACGCTCGGAAAGAAACATCCAACCCACGTATTCACTGAGTGTAGCTCTTTTGTGACCAAAAATACTTGGCCTCTTCGAGGGGTCAACCTGCCATGCCAGCTAATGGGAGCCTGGGTGGCGAGATCCCGTTTGGGTAGAATTCACTTAACCTCCCCGAGGGGTCAACCTACCATACCAGATAATGGTAGCCTTGGTAACGAGATCCCCTGAGGGGTTGGAACCTTCTCGCCAACGAGGCACATTCGACCCATCCAACTAGATAGATCCTGGATGAGGAGATTCTCTCAGGGTTGGAACTTACTCGCCACTGAGGAACATTCGACCCATCCAGCTAGTGGGAGCTTGGATGAGGAGATCCTCTCAGGATTGGAACTTACTCGCCAATGAGGCATATTCGGCCCATCCAGCTAGTTGGAGCCTGAATGAGGAGATCCTCTCGGGGTTGGAACTTACTCACCTTTGAGGCAGATCCGACCCATCTAGCTAGTGGGAGCCTGGATGAGGAGATCCTCTCGGGGTTGAAACCTTCTCGCCACCGAGGCACATTCAAGCTCTCGCTTTCAGAGCAGATGAGAAGTTCAATTACGAAGCGAAGCTCTTTTTCGATCTATCGTTGAGTCAGGGGCTGGACCTTACCGCATTTCCAATCCACAAGCAAAGCATTGAATGAACACAGAAAAGAGTGGGAATCTGCTCCTAGACTATAGAGGGTTTCCCCACCATAGTCTTTCAACTCATCATATGGCTATGCTTATGCGCGAGAACTTGTGTACATACAATCATGAAAGAGCATTTCGAGATGGAAGCAAAGAAAATCAATGAAATCTTCTAAATCCCTGAGTCTTTGATTTCTCAGTAACCGGGGAAGCTCTCAAGGGTTACTATACAGGCAGGCTGAATCTTTCGCACCACTTTCACAGCCCATCCAGCTAGTGAGAGCCTGGATGAGGAGATCCTATCGGGGTTGGAACTTACTCGCCACCGCGGCACACTCGACCCATCCAACTAGTGGGAGCCTAGATGAGAAGATCCTCTCAGGGTTGGAACTTACTCGCCACCGAGGCACATTCGGACCATCCAGCTAGTGAGACCCTGGATGAGGATATCCTCGCGGGGTTGGAACTTACTGGCTATCGAGGCACATTCGACCCATCCAGCTAGTAAGATCCTGGATGTGGAGATCCTCTCGGGGTTGGAACTTACTCGCCTCCGAGGCACATTCGACCCATCCAGCTAGTGAGATCATGGATGAAGAGTTCCTCTCGGGGTTGGAACCTTATCGCCATGGAGGCACATTCGACCCATCCAGCTAGTGAGAGCCTGGATGAGGATATACGCTCGGGATTGGAACCTTCTCTCCACCGAGGAATATTCGACCCATCCAGCTAGTGGATGCCTAGATGAGGATATCCTCTCGTGGGTTGGTTCCTTCTCGCCATCGAGGCACATTCGACCCATCCAGCTAGTGGAAGCCTGGATGAGGAGATCATCTCGGGACAAGATCTTACTACCGAGGCACATTCGACCCATCCAACTAGTGGGAGCCCGTATGAGGAGATCCTCTTGGGGTTGGAAACTTCTCGCCACAGAGGCACATTCGACCCATCTACTAGTGGGAGCCTGGATGAGGAGATCCTCTCGGTACAAGAGGTTACTACTGAGGCACATTCATCCCATCTAGCTAGTGGAAGCCTGGATGAGGAGATCCTCTCAGGGTTGGAACCTTCTCGCCACCGAGGCATATTCGACCCATCCAGGTAGTGGGAGCCTAGATGAGGCGATCCTCTCGGGGGTGGGGCTATACATGGCATTTGAACCATAGTAAATTCAACATCCTCAAACGGGGAAAATTTTAAGATACATGACCTCCTGAATCTTCCGGTCTGGGGTAGAATCATTACAAAAACAACATGAAAGGGAAAAAGTCCTCACCAAAGCAAGGCTTCTCAAGCTGCTTGTGCATGATGGCCGTCATTCGCCTCCTTCTCCTCTGATACCTTTATCCTGCTCAAGTTCTCCATGATCTTCTCCATATCCTCTGCCCTGGCTAACCAGGAGATGGTGTTGATGGTCGTGACGTAGCACTGCATTTCCATCCTGAGGTCTCCTCTCACCCTGACTTGGATCCATCCAGTGTTAAACTTGAGGCACTGATGGAAGGACGATGGCACATAACAAAAGGTGCTGAAGAGAGGTCTTCCGAAGATTGCATTGTAACTGCTCGGAGCATCAACCATGACAAACTGATAGTTCCTTGAGGTCACCCCATCTTCATCTGGAGTTCGACTCCACCTTCTACCTCCTTCGTTTCCCCAGAAAATCCGAACAGGGGTCCATCCGAGGCCAACACTCTCCTTGGTTCCACCTTCCTCCCGTAAAACGCCTTCTAAAAAATGACGTTGATGAAGCTTCCATTGTCAACCAAGATCCGGGAGACGGTGTAGCCTTCGATGACAGCTTGGATGACCAGCACATCGCAGAATGGATCCTCATGATCTGATATGTCCTTCACTGAGAATGTGATCCTCTCCTCTAGGGGTGGGGTTTGGGATATCGAAGAGATGCTCCGACGGTACACGACATGGAGGCTTTCCTTCTGAGTGGCCTCAATCCCCACTCCACTGTGGATCACTCCTATACCTCCTTGGGTTCCTACGTCGACCCGGTCCACACATATGTCAACTCCCCCCTGTCTGGGTAGAACTTCTTCAATCCGCATTGGCTTCTGTTGCTGGGCTGGAGCTCTCACCTCTCTCACTTCTAGGAATTGGGGCAGGTTGCTGTGGCATGACCCTCTACCTGGTGGAAGTCACAATACAATAACACTCTTCCTTCCCTTCTTCGATGGGCTGGGTGATTTCTCCCGTTACCTCTTCCCCTTTTTCCTATCTCCATGGCTTGCTGCGGTGGGGGTAGGAGCTGCCTAGGGGCTTGTCTCTAGAAGTTGAACCTCCCTTGGCCTCCATTGAAGTTCCCCCATACTGGACGGGACCTCTTCCTAGACACTGAATGGGCCCTCTCTGCTGTCTCCAACCTGGCTCCTGACCTTCCTAACGTCCCTAGAACACCTGAGCTCTCTGCTCTTCACTCCTTCTTCCCTCCTGATGCCTCGAGCCACCTTGCTCCTTCGACTCTGCCTCTATTAACCTCGCCAACTTCTTGATGAATGTTGGGTTGGCCGCCTCAGTCACTATCTCCTTTGCCGCCCTTTACATCTGCTCTTCAAAGGATAAGGGGGCCTTCCGGGTCAGACTAATCTTGAAAAACCCTTTACGCAACCCCACCGTAAATGCCATCTAGAGGGCATACCGTGGTATCTCCTGGATGTCCAGGATCTCTTCTTGGAACCTATCCACATATTGGGCCAATGACTCCTCTGCCCTATGACTTATCAGAAAGATGGACTCGGGATTCTTCTTCCTCTTTTTAGAAGTGGAGAAGCGAAACTAAAAGCTCCGGCTCAAGTCTTCGAACCCGTAGATCGATCTCACTCAAATTGATGAAACCAATCCCTTGCCATGTCTTTCAACGTGATCGCGAAGAGGCGACACTTGAATGCATCCATCATCGGCCTGATAGATACCACATCTTCGAACCACTGCAGGTGTTGGATGGGGTCATCCTTCTCGATATAGTAAGTCATGTCAGGTTCTCTGAACCCCTCGGGAATGGGAGCTGATACAATCAGCTCACTGAAGGGTGACCCCCTACTTGGTGATCTCGCATATTCCATTCGCGCGACCTGCTTGCCTGGGAGGCTAGTACTTGCCGGGCTGAGGAATAACTCCCGGTCGGTAAGCTATCGCTCGACCCCCTTTCTCACCCTTTCCTTCCCGGGTCATCTTCCTGGTGCACTTTCTTCTACCCCTCCTGAGGTCATCTCTCCTAGACCCCTAGAAGCTGGTTCGCCGAGACCCCTGGAGGATGTCTCGCCGAGACCCCTGGGGACTAGATCCTGGAGGGTGGGAGTTGAGCAGCCATCCTGAGGGGCAATAATTCACAGCATCTCCATGATGCCTTGGATGGATGCCATGAACTCTTCCCTTCCTGTCAAGTATTACTTCAATATCTCCAACCTCCTCATGTATTGTCACACATCTCCCCCTTTCTGTCTTCTTCAATAGGTATATCTATTAAGGGAGGAGAAAGGATCATGGGAGAGATTATCTCTTGATCCTAGTCAAAGTCCTATGTTGATAATACTAAGGAAATTATCCTAAAGATCAATCTACTAGATTAGGAGTCATATATTTTTGTGTTGATACATTGATACAATACAATACTACAGCATTTGAGCTACCTGCTAACATAGTTCCACTTGTGCTGGCTGTTCCTCTTCTCCAGCAGCAGGACTAACTTCTCAGACTCGGAGAAGATTATGACTATGTCATACATAATCTCCCCCTTGGTCTGTGCATTGTCCTTAAGACAAACTGATCAACAGTTATGACAGCTGATCTACTGCAACAGCTTCATGTACCCCCTCAACTGAGGCATCCTTGTCAGATTCCTGGATGTTATTGTTCTGAAGCTGTGGCTAGATTCTCATCAGTTTATCACAGCAGCTCCCTTGTACCATGATCACTTCTTACTGAGCCAGATCTTCTCCTTGTCTTTAGCAACAGACTTGTCTTTGTCTTTAGCTTTCTGATCAGCAGCACAATAGTGTTCAACCCACTGAGTAAAATTTTGATCATTACATTGATCTCCCCACTTGATCAACAATTGATCAATCCCTTCTTGGTTTCTGGATAGTCTGGGAGTAGCTGGTCTGTTGTGATTCACTTCTCCCCCTAGCTGATTGCTGATGATACCTCTGGTGTAGCTGCCAGCTTTCTCTTCTCCTACAGCTGCTGGTCTTTAAAATCACTTGATACCATCCTCTTATTTTGATACCAAGCCTTTCTTTACACTACCATTCTCATAGGAATGTGCAGACTTGTATCAACAATAGCTAGAGCAATCTAGTTGTTCTAGTAAACTGATTTTCTTGCCATCCTCCAGCAGGTGCCATCACCTGGGTAGTTTCCCTCTCAACCTCTACAATGTCCATGGGGACAAGCTGATCCTCAGCAGTAATGCTGATCTATTCTGTGTTGGGGGAACTTTGGGTAAGATTCAAGCTTGTCTAGCAACCTTGACTGAACATGATCCCCATCAGTATTTGCACAGTTCATGTCCTTATGACTGTCAGTCATCATTTCAGTTGATAATATCACTTGACAGTTTAAGCCTTCTGTATAGTGAGTCTGATCAGCTAAGCGTAGTGTGCCTCTTCCTTGCTGCTCACAGAGGGGCTACTCCTAGTGATTTTCCTCAGTGATGAGTACACCCTACTTATTCTTCTCCTAGTTTGCTGGTGTGGCAATAAAGCTTAGTCCAACTAGATAGTCCTGCTGGCTGGATCCTGATGGGCTTTGTCCAAGACTTGTGCACCTTATCCATCTTTAGGAATGCACACAACATCCTTATCCTTGGGGTATTATCCATAGTAAAACTTCCTAGTTCTAGTCTTAGTTCTAGAACATCTTCTGTCCAAGTACCATATGGGGGATGGGCACTTAGACTAACCTGTAAAATAGAATTATCTTACCTTAGGACCCCAATAGGTATTGGGTCCTAGGTTCTGATTAGTCTAAAATCTGACTTGCCTACCTGCAACATTTCTGACAGATAGGCTAACTCTTGCTCTAGACACAGAAGGATTGTGTCAGCAATCTAGGGCAAAATGCCCCACCTTACCACAACACCAACAATCATGAATATTATATTTTTTTTCCTGAGTAGGTCTTGTAGTATGGTTAACTGCTGACTAAACAGAAAGAAGAGGAGCAGCAACTTTCTTCGGGTTCCTTTTAGCAAGGATCTGACTGAAAGTCATTCTTCCAGCAAGCTTTCTTTGATTGCCCTGGATGGTATTTACAGTTGTCTTCTTTGCAGAAGACAAACTGTTTATATCATCAGAATAAGCAAAGTTAGGCTAACTGGTAGACTGACCCTTGGTCTGAGTCCTTACTAGATGGGCTTGAGAGAAAGCCGCTGCCTTTCCCTTGTGATTGGGGCTGAGGCACCAAATATATATGGTCCAGCATGTGCTATTTGTACTTTTTCATGGGGAGCCTTAAAGGCGCACATTCCCCTACCCTTTCTTCTTTCATTGTAAGAAATATTTATATTCCTACAAGAAATATTCTCATTCTCCCAGTGACCATGCATGCAACCTTGATCATACTTATGGGAAGGGAGGATTACCTTGTGAAAGTTTGACTGTGTCACTACAAGAGCTTTGCCTTTCCCTTTGGAAAGGTCAACTCTTGTGCTTTCCTTCACTGTTAACTCCTTCTTACCCTTTTGGGAGGAGAAAGAATTTATCAAAGGCAACACAGCCTTAGGCTTGATGAATTCAGCCACAGCCATTCTCTCCTTTAGGAGCTTCTCTTCAAAATTCAAAATGATCTTGTTCTTCTAGCTTATATCTCAATTTGGATGATTGAGATGGCCTTCAGTTGGCTGACTTCCCTCATTTTCTGATCCAGCAAGGATGTTGTCTCAAACTGCTGGGCAGCAACTAGCTGAAGAGAGATAATCTCCTCAGCCTGCATCTTGGCCAAAATCTTGCTTTTTCTCAAAGCATCCAAAAATTGACCATACTTGTCAATCAATTGATTGACATCTACCTCAGATTCAAAGATATCTTCATCACTAGATGAAAATGCATCAGAATCTGGATTGGTCTCATGACCTGAGCAGCTAGACAGAGGTTGTACCTGATCTTGACCAGGCTGATCCTGGCAGGATTCTTCTTCTATTAAAGCCATCCCTTCACAGCATCCACTAATATCTTCATCCACCTCAATATCACTTTTTGAGTGTGATAGAGGGGCTCTGATCTCTGTCTTGGTATCTGGATGGTGTTCATCTTTGTCTATAATACCAGCAAGTAGCCCAACGAAGGCTTCTTTTTTCTTCTCCAGGCTTTGATTCACTATCTGATAGACTAACGTTGTTATCATCTCTTTTCTCTTCTACCCATTCCATGTAGGCAGTCAGTGAGTCGCATATTTCTTTGGTTTTCTGGCAGTGAACTACTCTCATGATAGTTAAGTCATCCATGGCACTTATCATGATGTGTAGTGCCCTCTTGTCCATAGTTACTAAGATGATTTCATCTTCAGTAATTTCTGCAAAACTCTTTGGAGTCTGGACCTCTGCATCTAAGACAGAGACCTTCATGGGGATGAAAGGTCCTTCTTGAACTATTGCAAGGACCCTAGGATCTGAGGCTTTCATGATTTGCTTGACCCTTTCTTTCTAGGTCTCAAAGTTCTCCTTTCTGTAGTCTTGGGGCTCCATTCCTTGTGGTTCTCTTTTAAACCGACAAGTATAACACTTTTTGCTATCCTTTTAGGTCTACTCAGAATGTTAAGTCCTTTTTGAGTGTGCGAACAGAAAAAGGAAGTCCAGAAATTGGACAAACAGAAATTTTTGTATTCCAAAAAAGGTATGAATTACATGGTATAGCCTCCCTTTTATAGAGTGGAGGAGATGAGAGAGATAACGAATAAACAATGTGGGACTAAAAATTATCATGTACAAGCAGTTTAACATAAATACAAGCCGCCAAGCCATGCGGTTTGATGAAAGGGGAAACCGCCCGGCAAACACAAGAGAAAGATACCAAGCCGCCATACCAGACTGCCAGGTCACCCGGTCTCCAAGTCGCCAGGGACTGATTCACCAACTGCCAGAGCACCAGGAACAACAGGTCAGCAACCAAACCGTAGAGAGAAACCGATAGACCGCCCAGACTGCAACCCACCAAATTCAGACCGCCAGACCACCCGGTCTCTAATATGCAACACTCCCCCTCAAGATGGAGCATATATATTGATCATGCCCAGCTTATCGCAAAGATGATGAAAAGAGGCGGATGCTGGCTTTGTGAAAATATCGGCCAATTCTTTATCGGAGGTGACGAACGGAGTATAGATTTGTTCATTCAGGATCTCCTCTCGAATAAAATGGCAGTCAACTTCTATGTGCTTGGTTCTCTCTTGGAAGACCGATTTTTTAGAGATGTATATGGCGGCTTTGTTGTCACAAAACATAGGTAGAGGATGGTTGTAGACCTCTCCTAAGTCAAGCATGAGAGCCCGTAACCACTTCAGCTCACACGTGGTCGATGCCATACTTCGGTATTCTGCTTCTGCACTGGACCTGGAGAAAACTGATTGTTTCTTACTTTTCCAGCTCACAAGGTGTTGGATCCCTAGTTTATTTAGGCTAGGTTCACTGACTTAGGATGTGAACCATCATGTATAGTCTGGGTCAAGTTCTTGTCTTAGAGTCTAGGACAGTCCTCTATCTCAACTTCAGATGGACCAGCCTTCTTCAAGACCTTCAAGAACTCCAGATCTATCAGTTTTTCAGACTAAGTGAAATGAGTTCGATGTTCGTCGAACTCAGCTCGATGAAGGAAGTTCTGCGCTTGACGATTGTGAGACAATTTGCAGTGCTAAGCTCGACGAACTGTGTTCTTTGCTCGACGAACACCGGGATTTTTCCTCAAGCTTATCAGGACTACTTCAGAATTTCTCTAAGTCCAGCTTCATGCTTCGATCGACGAATTATATTCTAAGCTCGACGAACTTGGATCTCAAGTTCACAGCTTGTCAGTTCGACGAATGCTGATCTCTACTCAATGATTTGTGTACTCAGAGAATCTGTGTCGACACTTAGGGCTTGTGTCGACACCATGCGATTTGTGTCGACACCAGGATTTCAGTCGACACCAGCTTATGTCGACACTAGAGGATTTGTGTCGACACCTAGATCAATCTGTTGACACCAGAGGATTTGTGTCGACACCAAGACCAATCTGTCGACACCATTTTGTGTCGACACAGCAATTCAACAGATGCAGAGTATTTCTTCCAAGTCCAGAACTTTTCTCAGGTCGACGAAGTTTATTCTCAGCTCGACGAATTTAGTTCTCTGCTCAACGAATAGTGTTTGTCTGATATTGAAGATTGTCTATTCAACGAATGAAGACTGTCAGCTCGACGAACTCAGCTCAGCTTGACGAACTCAGCTCAGCTCGACGAACTCAGCTCAGCTCGACGAACTCTGCTTAGCTCGACGAACTCTAAACTCAGCTTGACGAATTATGTTCTTCGGTCAACGATTCCAGACTAGGTCTTCTTCCGTTCCCGTCTCATTCCATGGCACTAATTCCTGGACAATTAATGGCAGCTTTTCACATAATACTACCGTTAGGATGCGCAGTTAATTCTGGTTTATTACATGCCATTTTCCCATGGAAATAGTTGGGGAAATAATTAATTGCTGCTTCCTTTCCAGGCCGTCTGCCATTACTGCTCGACATTCAAAAATTCGAGGGTGTTCTTATGAGAAATAGACAGATATACAGAAACAGTCAGGAACACAGAGATACACAACAGACAACAACAAGAAAAGCATACACAGCGATTCAGACAACACAAGAAAAAGAATTCATTCTTGGCCCAGAGAGAAATTGATCTAGAAGAAGAAGAACACTACATCAATATCAAGAGTCTTCTTCATCTGCTTTCACTCAAGATAACTTTAAGAAACAATACATTCATATCAGTTACAAGAAGTTCCTGAAGATTTGCTCTGGACCTGGAATTCTAGGTCTTTGAAGACCTATCACCCTGAAGCAGTGCTCCAGCATTCTTCCTGATTCATTCTACATCTCAGGGGGAGCAAAGCTGCTAAACAACATTCCACAAGTCTTCTCATATGACTTGAGAAAGAGAAGACCTCATCACCCTCTCACTCCACCTCTGTACAGGGTTTTAATTCCCTTCAAAATTATTCTTGTTGCAAGTCTCCCACCAAAAGACTTGAGGGTTTGGTTTTTGGGAACTTGATCAAAACCCCATTGGTGTCAGGACACCTGATCAACCCCTTCCTGCAGTGGATTCCTAACAGGGTGGTAGAAGAGTGGACTACCCAGATTTGGGGAACCACTATAAAATTCTTGTGTCGTCTGATTGCTTTCTTTTCTTTTTGTTTTCTGGCCTTGCTCTGTGAATGTGCTGTGATTAGTCCATTGCTGTTTTCTTTTTGATTTATTGTATTTGCTTCCCTGCACACACACACACGCCTAAAATACAACAGCAGTTGTAAAAGTTTCAAAATCACCATATACTCTATTCACCCCCCCCCCCCCCCTTTAGAGTATATTAGATCTAGCTGCACTTTCAATTGGTATCAGAGCCAGGTTGGTTAAACATACGACACCTTGGTGGTTGCACAGGCTAACACCTGAACCCAAAGATCCCTTAGTTAGATCTCTTTGTTTCTATTCTATTATTGGACTTATCCTTATCACAGACATGGCCCAAAACAAGGATTATACAAGCATCAGACCTCCAGTGTGCAATCTTAATAAGTTTGCCATCTAGAAGGCAAGAATTAGATTATATATAAACTCCATTGATGAGGATATTTTTTTTGTCATTTCAACAGGTGTTCCTCCAGCTCCTACAACTTTTGTCAGCACATCAACTAATCTGAGTGCAGTACCACCTCCAGACAATACTGAAGCCTATAAGAAAGCCAAGATGGCTGATGCAAAGGCTATGAATATTCTGGCCCAAACAATGTCAGATGGCATATTTCAGAAGGTGGCTGAGTGCACCTCATCCAAGGCCATTTGGGACTCTCTCAATCAAATGGTAGCAGGCTCAGCTGATGAAAGAAAGGATAGGAGATCCAGTCTCATTTCTCTCTATGAGAATTTCAAAAAGGATGAGACAGAATCAGTGGCTGAGATGTACAATAGATTAAGTTCAATCATCAGTGAACTCAAGACTCTTGACAAGGACATCACCTTAACTGAGGTGAATGACAAGATAATGATGTGTTTCCCCAGTTCATGGGACTCCAGAATCTGGCCAATCAAAGAAGCCAGAAGCCTCAATGAGATCTCAACAGAATCTCTGCTAGGCAAGCTGAAGTCATATGAGCAGCTTGTCAAATCAAGAGAGGCAGCAGAACAGAAGGTAACTACCCCAGTTAGGAAGGAGCACAGCTTGGCCCTCAAAGCTTCTGAAGACAATGAAACATCTACATCCAATGGGGAGTTGATGAGTCTTTTTGCAAAAAGATTCTACAAAATGGCAAGAAAGGACTTTAGAAGAAAATCATCCAGGCAGGATGATAAGCCCAAATATGACAAGACAACAACTAAGGAGGTTGTGTGTTTTGGATGCAGAAAGCCAGGGCACTATATTTCAGAATGCCCAGAGAATCAGAAAAAGGACAAGGGCAGGGACAAGGATTCCAGAAGAAAACAAAGCAGCAGACCCTCCTCCAACAAGTATAAAAGGAAGGACAAAGGATTTGTTGCTGAGTCATGGAGTGACACAGAAGAGGAAACATCCTCCTCCAGCTCCAGTGAAGAAGAGGAAGAAGCCAAATCCAAGGAGGTGTGCCTAATGGCAATAGATGCCTCCAGAAGCAACTGTGGATCAGAAGAGGATTCTGAAGATGAAGGTGCCTCAGACTCAGAGGCTGATCAGGTGATTTCTAGTTTTAATTTCAATTCTAACTTATTTAAAGTAGAATTTAAAACTATGTGCATGGATTTAATAAACTCAGAGAAAGAAATAAAAACCTTGAGGACTAGACTAGAAAACCTTGAATCTGTCAGCACAGAAAATAGAAAACTAACTGACCAATTGACACTAGCTAATGAACAGATAATCAAGTTAAAATCTGAATTATGTGAGGAAAAACAACTTGAGCAATCTCTCAATGGGAGAAGCCTCAAGCTGATGGATATCACAAGCACAGTAAATGCCAGATTAAATGGCAGGCTGGGTTTGGGTGCTTCATCAGGTTTACCCCCCATAATAAAGAAGAATATACTTTCTACTCCCATAAAGTTTATCACTGCTAAGGGTAAAGAGAAACTAACTGAAAAACCCAGATCAGAAAACAAGTCAAATCCTCTAGACAATAGAAACAGAAAACAGAAGAAAGCTGTTAAAAACCAAGTTCAGCAGAATTCGTCGAACTTAGATTGACGAAATCCTGCAAGATCGTCGAACCCCGATCGACGAATGCTGAACGCAAACTTCAGAAATAATTATTCGTCCTACTGCGATCGACGAACTGTGTATGGTTCGTCGAGCAGAGGTCGACGAATGTGGGACGCAGAAAATGACCATGGTCATTCTCTGAGTGGAGGTCGACGATCTCATCCCCATTCGTCGAACTCTGGTCGACGAACTTACAATAATTCGTCGATCCCAGAACGACCAAATATAAATAATTTCTCCTATAGAAATTTAAAAATAGCTAACAAGACATTTAATTCAGTAGCTGATTGGATAATCGCACCTAGGAGATATCACCCTCTAGGGTATAAGTCTCAACCTGCATTATCAGTCATTTCTAGTTTTACTTTTCAGCCAAACCAAGGACCCAAGGTAACCTGGGTCAAGAACAATTGAGCTTTATTTTTTGATGTAGGTACAGGTGAAGAACTGTCCAAGGCTAAGTCAGACATGGTAACTGGATAGTGGCTGCTCCAAGCACATGACTGGCAGCAAAGCAAATCTCTCCAACTATAAGTCCAAGCTAGGACCAAAGGTGATATTTGGAGAATCAAAGAGTGGTCAGTCAGAAGGGTATGGAAGAGTAAGCATTGGAGCAGTGACCTTCAAAAAGGTGACATATGTAAGAGGACTTAAACATAACCTTATATCCATAAGTCAGTTATGTGATGAAGGTTATCAGGTACATTTTAACTCTACCTCTTGTTCTATTATAAATGATAAAAACCAAACTGTTTTAATTGGACTTAGACAAGGAAACATATATTTAGTAGATTTCATTTCTGCCACAACTGATATTTGTTTACTCAATATCACTAGTAACCAAAATGAGCTATGACACAAAAGGCTAGGACATGTAAACCTTAAGAACATATCTAGGTTATCTAAAGACAACCTTGTTAGAGGTTTACCTTCTGGTCGCTACAAGAAGGAAAGCCTATGCAGGGCTTGTCAACTAGGCAAGCAAACTAAAACTAGCTTCAAATCCATTAATAAAAGTGATTCACCTAGGATATTGTATCTGTTTCATGTGGATCTTTTTGGACCCATTGCAGTACAAAGCCTAGGAGGGAAGTCTTACACCTTAGTTATTGTTGATGATTTCTCCAGATTCAGTTGGGTAGCCTTCCTGAGAGCTAAGTCAGATACATTCAAAGTTCTTACAGATTTTCTCAGGACCATACAGATTGAGTTCTCTACTCATGTTGCATTGATCAGAAGTGATCATGACACAGAGTTTGAGTCTCTTCTTATGCATGAGTTCTGTGAGAAGGAAGGTATCAGGTAGTGCTTCTCAGCTCCTAGAACTTCCCAACAAAATGGGATAGCTGAAAGGAAAAATAGGACACTCATTGAAGCTGCAGGTACATTGTTAGCAGATGCTTACATGCCTCTATCCTTTTGGGCAGAAGCTGTAAACACAGCTAACTATGTCCTGAACAGATGTCTTATACATAAACTAAAACACAAGACCCCCTATGAATTACTTAAAGAAAAGAAACCTAAAATCACTTACTTTAAAGTTTTTGGTTGCATATGTTACATCCACACTAATAACAAAAGATACATTAGAAAGTTTGAGTCTAAGGCTGAAGAAGGGATGTTTCTAGGATATTCCCAAGTAAGCAAGGCCTATAGGGTTTTCAACAAATCATCCCTTAAAATTGAAGAATCTGTCCATGTGTCTTTTGATGAAGCTAACATGTCTTATAAGGAGAAAGACATTTCTACCAATAGTCCTTTGCAGGTTTCACCAATGTGTGAGTCTATGGATGGACTAAACCTTCCCCAAGAGGTTCCAACTCATCCCACTCCACAGGTTGCTGAAGATAGTGAAGAGGAAATCCAAGAGGAAGTAACTGAACTTCCATCAACAGCCAGTACCATTCCTCAAGAGGAATTATTTATAGAAGCTGTTGCTCAACCAACTCCACAAACTGATCTTGTCACACTTAGAGATCACCCCAGATCTCAAGTGATTGGAGACATTTCAGTTGGTGTACAGACAAGACATCAGCTCAGTCAAGACTTGATGCATGCCTGTTTTCTCTCTCAAATTGAACCTCTCACCATCCATGAAGCTGAGCAAGATCTCCACTGGATTCTTGCAATGCAAGAGGAACTAAATAAGTTTGAGAGATGTAGAGTTTGGGATTTGGTTCCAAGACCCCATAACTACCCAGTTATTGGAACCAAATGGGTCTATAGGAACAAATTAGATGCACAAGGGAACATAGTAAGGAACAAGGCTAGACTGGTTGCCCAAGGCTATAGACAAGAAGAAGGAATAGACTATGACTAAACCTTTGCCCATGTTGCAAGGTTGGAGGCCATTAGAATATTCCTAGCCTATGCAGCATACAAAAAGTTCAAGGTATTCCAGATGGATGTTAAAAGTGCCTTTCTGAATAGTGTACTTCAAGAAGAGGTTTATGTAGAACAACCTTCAGGTTTTATCTCTCTAACTCAACACTCTTATGTTTACAAATTGCATAAAGCTCTTTATGGTTTAAAGCAAGCCCCAAGAGCTTGGTATGAGACCCTAGCTAGCTTTCTTTTAGAGCATAAATTTACAAGAGGAATCATAGATAAAACCCTTTTCACTAGACATCATAAGGACCAAATCTTATTAGTACAAATATATGTGGATGACATTATTTTTGGGTCTACTGATCCCAAATTGTGCCAGAGGTTTGCTGACCTCATGCATTCCAAATTTGAGATGAGTAGTATGGGTGAGCTTTCCTACTTCCTTGGTCTCCAAGTGAAGCAGCTCCCTGATGGTATCTTCCTCTCCCAATCTAAGTATGCTAAAGAGCTTATTAAAAAGTTTGGGATGGGTGATGCCTCAAGAATGAAAACACCTATGGCTACCAATGCTGTTGTGGATTCTGATGCAGCAGGGAAACCTGTAGATCAGAAATATTATAGGGCAATTGTTGGATCCCTATTATACTTAACAGCTAGCAGGCCTGACATAATGTTTGTCACATGCCTTTGTGCTAGATTCCAAGTGAATCCTAAAGAATCTCATCTTAATTTTCTAAAAAGGATTTTGAGATATATAAAGAGTTGTCCTAGTTTAGGACTCTGGTATCCTGCAGAGTCAGAATTTGAGTTAACTGGATACTCAGATGCTGACTATGCTGGATGTAGAGTGAACAGGAAAAGTACCTCTGGAACTTGCCAGTTCCTGGGTATGAGACTTGTCTCTTGGTTTTGCAAAAAGCAGACATCTGTGTCTACATCCAACTGCTGAGGCAGAGTATATGGCTGCTGGCAGCTGCTGTTCACAGATGCTATGGATACAAAACCAACTCCTAGACTATGGTATCAACTTAAATAATTCAACCTTATTCTGTGATAATACTAGTGCTATTGCTATAGCTCAGAATCCAGTTCATCATTCTAGGACTAAACATATTGAAATAAGACATCATTTCATTAGAGATAATGTGGACAAAAAGAAAATTAACTTGATCCACATTCTTACTGATCTACAGAGAGCAGATATCTTCACCAAGCCTTTGGATGAGAAAACCCATCTATTTTTTATAAATCAACTGGGAATGATTGATGGAGAAGAGTTAAATTAATTTCTGTATGCATTCGACGAATTTTCCAGAGTTCGTCGAACGGAGTTCGACGAACTAGGGAAAGTTTGAGAGATTCTCGTCGACCGGAGATCGACGAATTCTCTGTGTGGAAACAATTTTCGTCGACCGGAGATCGACGAACCTTGCTTCAGAAACCATTTCGTCGAACGGAGTTCGACGAACTATTTTCAATTCTTCTGAATGGGTTCGACGAACTACTCTCCTGTAACTTATTTCGTCGATCTCAGTTCGAAGATCTGTCTCTTTTCGTGGAACGGAGCTTGTCGATTCATATTCTGAAAATCTTATATCTAGGTTTTCTTCGACCTCCGTCCCGCGCTTTCAGTTCCTTTGCTCTTGATCGCCGCTTTCTCTGTGATTTTCTTTGCAGGTCATCAATGGCGATTCCTCCAGGAGCACTTGCAGCGATGAAGTTTGATGCAGCATTCTCCATGGACTTTGAGTCCTTCCAACATTCCGATCCAATTTTTCTGTACATCCTTGAATTACTTGAAGAATTGCATCTCAAGGATTTCATGACACGCAGCATCAAGCTACACTCAACCGAGATAAGAGAATGGGTGTACACCGCCACAGTTTCTGAAGATGGAAATCTGACAGGACATATTGGAAACACTGCCGTTTCCCTGTCCCCAGCAGTACTCTCTGAAATTTTTGGACTGATCAATGGGGAAGACAACCTGGAAATGGACGCTGAGGAATATGCTGATATGTTGAAAGTCATGGGTTTCTCCGGCAACAACCCTAATAAGCTTCTGAAGAAACAACTGTCAGCCGCCTATCAATTTTTGGCCGACATTGTAGGGAAAATTCTGATGGGCAAACACTCGGCACATGACTATATCACTCGCCATCAATTCCTGATCATGTGCGCAGTGCTCAATAAGCGTCAGGTCGATTGGGGCATGGTTTTCTTTGACCTAATCAAGAAGAGAACTAGCAAGAAGGAAGACTGCTACGGCAGAATCCTGGGGATTTTCCTTCAGGAAAAGGCCAGTGAATGTTTGGTCTCCCCGACCACATTCATCAACGCCAGCAAGCGCCTCACCTGTGCCTTGTTTGGCCGATGGGAGAGGACAATCACCAAACCCTCCAAGGGTTCCTCCTCCTCCATCAATGCTTCTGAGAGCACCAGGACCGTCAAGGTCACTCCCCACCCTGACACTGAAGAGGCCATTCCACCTACAAAATCTCTTCCCACTCCTCCTGCACCTCAATTGACTCCACCTCAACATCAATCTCCACCGCCTGATCTTACACATATCCCTATACCTCCAGTTTCCCCTACTGAAACACATATTCGCTCACCTCCTCAATCCCCTCTTCCACCACATCTATCCACTATTCCATCCTACACCATACTTACTGAACCTCAACCTGTTCTCCCTCCCTTATCCCCCCCACATATTCTTCCTTCCTCTTCTACTACTCTTTCTCCACTTATGGATTCTTCCACCATTGCCTCCATCATCTCTCTTCTGACTCCTCTTATTAACTCACTCATCACAGAGGCCATTACACCTCTAGTGAATTCCATTGATTCTTTATCTTCCCAAATCTCAGCCCTCTCTGCTGCCCCCTCTTCATTCAGGGGTCTGGCTCTAGGTTCTCCTGAACCCAGGCAGGGGGAGATGCTCCATGATGAAGCTGGTGCAGCAGCTGCAGAAGTGAATACAGTTGATACAGATACAGATACTACAGATACAGATAATGTAGTTACAGATACAGCAATTGATTTTATTCAATTCATGGACACTGATAGTAGCTTTGATGAGTCAGTGGATTCAATAACAACTGTTGGTGATTTCCTTATAAATCCCACAGTTAATTTATCTGAGATACTTCAGATCTTTGATCCTGTATATATGAAGCTTCCTTCAGTAGAGATTGCTAAGCCATATTTGGCTATTGTTCAGTATACCTCTCCAGCAAGTCCAGTAGTTGCCAGGCAACTTTGTGACACCTTTGCTGCTCCTACTGCTGTTCCAAATCCTGTGTCTGTTCTAGAAATCTGCCCTGTCCCAGATTTTGTCATGGATGATTCTCCCATGTCTGATCTGGATGAGCTCATTCTGGCAGACATTGAAGAAGAGAACAAGGCAGCAGCTGCAAGCTCTGTCTCTACTGCTATTGAACCCTCACCCTCTGAACCTTCTATCTCCCCTCTAAAAAAACCTCTTATCATTCCTGATGCCACTCTGAGGAAGTTGAATGCTCTGTATGATAACCCTCAAAGTTCAGATTCTGATAATGATGATGATGATGAATCAGATGAGGAGGCTGCTAAAAAGAAAAAGAAGTTGCTCTCTAAGAAAAGGAAGGCTCCTCCTCCTCCTGCTCCCAAGCCTAATCCCACTGCAGACACTCCATACTATATTCTGCACAATGTTGCTCCTTACAAAGGGATGCCTGCATGGATGTGGTTATCAAAGAACCAGCAAAAAGAAAGGAAGAGAAGTAGAAGATACTCTCCTCCCCCAGTACATAGATACAGAAAGGATCCTCCTCCTCCTCCTCCAGCAGCAGGTGCCTCTGGCTCTAGCTCTCGGAGATCTGCTCCTATTCAAACTTATCAGAGACAAACAGGGAGATCCTCTGGTGGAAGTCAGCCAAGGACACCATCTTCAGGCAGACAACAACAGCAGCAGCACCAGGAATCTAAGGAACATGAAGCTGAAAGGCCCCATTCCCCTCCTGAAGATCCAGAAACAGCCAACACAGCCAGAATGGCAAGATTCCAAGAGATCATTGGTTTATCTCTAATCAACAAAGCTAAAGCTGAAGGCAAGGACACAACAGGCTTAACTACTATGTCTCAATACAGGAGAGATGAACTAAAGAGATTTAGGAAAGCAAACAAGCTACTCAATGTTGATGAGTACATGCATCTTCACCCAGAAGCAGTTGTCCCCAGAGCCACTTCACTGAACATCATAGGGGCAGCTGACATGACTATGACCAAGGCTCAAGCTTCAGATCCCAATAGGGAAATCATTTTCAAGAAACCAGGAGATAAAGCACCAGAAGTCAAGCCAAAACAGAATAAATCAGAGAAGTAATTTTGTGTTTTCTTTTCATTTCTGCTTCTGTTTCAGTCTATATCTTGCATTAAAACAAAGCCAGTATGTATATATATATATATATCTGTTGCATGTGTTGTAAATTCTCTGCCAGATATATCTCTTGATTTTGCTTTGTTTTTCTGTTTGTTCTTTGCTTGGAGTTTCTGTTAGTGACCTCACCCAAATAGGGGGAGATTGTTGGATCCCTAGTTGATTTGGGCTAGGTTCACTGACTTAGGATGTGACCCATCATGTATAGTCTGGGTCAAGTTCTTGTCTTAGAGTCTAGGACAGTCCTCTATCTCAACTTCAGATGGACCAGCCTTCTTCAAGACCTTCAGGAACTCCAGATCTATCAGTTTTTCAGACTAAGTGAAATGAGTTCGACGTTAGTCGAACTCAGCTCGACGAAGGAAGTTCTGCGCTTGACGATCGTGAGACAATTCGTAGTGCTAAGCTCGACGAACTGTGTTCTTTGCTAGACGAACACCGGGATTTTTCCTCAAGCTTATCAGGACTACTTCAGAATTTCTCTAAGTCCAGCTTCATGCTTCGATCGACGAATTATATTCTGAGCTCGACGAACTTGGACCTCAAGTTTACAGCTTGTCAGTTCGACGAATGCTGATCTCTACTCAACGATTTGTGTACTCAGAGAATCTGTGTCGACACTTAGTGCTTGTGTCGACACCAGGTGATTTGTGTCGACACCAGGATTTCAGTCGACACCAGCTTATGTCGACACCAGAGGATTTGTGTCGACACCTAGATCAATCTGTCGACACCAGAGGATTTGTGTCGACACCAAGACCAATCTTTCGACACCATTTTGTGTCGACACAGCAATTCAGTAGATGCAGAGTATTTCGTCCAAGACCAGAACCTTTCTCAGGTCGACGAAGTTTATTCTCAGCTCGACGAATTTAGTTCTCTACTCAACGAATAGTGTTTGTCTGATATTGAAGATTGTCTATTCAACGAATGAAGACTGTCAGCTCGACGAACTCAGCTCAGCTCGACGAACTCAGCTCAGCTCGACGAACTCAGCTCAGCTCGACGAACTCTGCTTAGCTCGATGAACTCTAAACTCAGCTCGACGAATTATGTTCTTCGGTCGACGATTCCAGACTAGGTCTTCTTCCGTTCCCGTCTCATTCCATGGCGCTAATTCCTGGACAATTAATGGCAGCTTTTCACAGAATACTACCGTTAGGATGCGCAGTTAATTCTGGTTTATTACATGTCATTTTCCCATGGAAACAGTTGGGGAAATAATTAATTGCTGCTTCCTTTCCAGGCCGTCTGCCATTACTGCTCGACATTCAAAAATTTGAGGGTGTTCTTATGAGAAATAGACAGATATACAGAAACAGTCAGGAACACAGAGATACACAACAGACAACAATAAGAAAAGCATACACAGCGATTCAGACAACACAAGAAAAAGAATTCATTCTTGGCCTAGAGAGAAATTGATCTAGAAGAAGAAGAACACTACATCAATATCAAGAGTCTTCTTCATCTGCTTTCACTCAGGATAACTTCAAGAAACAATACATTCATATCAGTTACAAGAAGTTCCTGAAGATTTGCTCTAGACCTAGAATTCTAGGTCTTTGAAGACCTATCACCCTGAAGCAGTGCTCCAGCATTCTTCCTGATCCATTCTACATCTCAGGGGGAGCAAAGCTGCTAAACAACATTCCATAAGTCTTCTCATTTAACTTGAGAAAGAGAAGACCTCATCACCCTCTCACTCCACCTCTGTACAGGGTTTTAATTCCCTTCAAAATTATTCTGGTTGCAAGTCTCCCACCAAAAGACTTGAGGGTTTGGTTTTTGGGAAACCTGGTCAAAACCCCATTGGTGCCAAGATACCTGATCAACCCCTTCCTGCAGTGGATTCCTACCAGGGTGGTAGAAGAGTGGACTACCCAGATTTGGGGAACCACTATAAAATTCTTGTGTCGTCTGGTTGCTTTCTTTTCTTTTTGTTTTCTGGCCTTGCTCTGTGAATGTGCTGTGATTAGTCCATTGCTGCTTTCTTTTTGATTTATTGTATTTGCTTCCCTGCACACACACACACACCTAAAATACAACAGCAGTTGTAAAAGTTTCAAAATCACCATATACTCTATTCACCCCCCTCTAGAGTATATCAGATCTAGCTGCACTTTCACAAGGTTCCCTCCCACAAAGGTGCAAAAACCAGAAGTTGACTTGCAGTCTCCTTTGTCATCGGCATAGCTTGAATCAGAGTATGCTTCAACCCTCAAATTACCATTCTTCTGAAAGAGAAGTCCTTTACCGGGAGCTAATTTAATATACTCCAATATCTTCAAGGCCGACTGTAGATGGTATTCCCTGGGAGATTGCATGAATTGACTAACCTTTCCAACAGCATAGGCAATGTCGGGTCTGGTCCTCTTAACATCTGTACCTCTTAACATCAGAAAGAAGAGTAGAGGCATCTGTCCATGTTTTTTCTTCTCTAGTGTCCATAGGACATCGGGTAGGTTTAGCCCCAGTCAAGCCTCCCTCTTTTAACAAGTCAAGGGCATACTTATGTTGGGAGAGGACAAGAGAAGCGGGCTTCCGAGAAATTTCTATCCCCAGAAAGTATTTTGGAGAGCCCATATCCTTTGTAATAAGGTGTTGTCGAAGATGCTTCTTTGTCAAGATTATCCTAGCTTGGTCATCTCCAATAAGAAGAATGTCATCCACATATACTACAAGCACCACTAGACCTAGAGTAGTTTTACGAGTAAATAGGGATTGATCAGCAGAACTCCTCGTAAAACCAACAGCTGCCACAATCCTGCTAGATTTGTCAAACCAAGCTCGAGGACTTTGTTTTAGGCCATAGATAGCCTTCTTGAGCTGGCAAACCTGTGTCTCCCCCGGAGCAACATAGCCTGGAGGTTTCTCCATGTAGACATCTTCCTGAATATCCCCATAAAGAAAGGCATTCTTCACGTCCAGCTGTGAAATGGGCAAATCTCTGTTGACAGCCACAGAGAGAAGGACCCGAATAGTGCTGAGACGAGAAACTGGAGAGAAGGTGTCAAAGTAATCAACGACATACATCTGGGTATAGCCCTTTGCAACAAGTCGAGCTTTGTAGCGATCTACACTGCCATCGGGGAGGAATTTTACCACATAAACCCAGCAACAACCAACATCTGTGCCAACAGGAGGAGGAACCAATGTACAGGTACCCCGTTTAGTGAGAGTAGCAATCTCTTCATCCATGGCAGCCTTCCAATGTGGAAAGGCAAGGGCCTCCTGATAGGAACGAGGGGTGGAAGTGGAAGAGATAGCCAGCTCAAAGTTCCTACGAGTAGGTGTCAGACGATCATAGGAAATAACTACAGCAAGCAGATGCTTGGTACAAGCCTGAACCCCTTTGCGAAGGGCAATGGGGAGGTCCAGGCCAGCATATGCCTCAGTATCTGGAGCATCCGTGGTGGAGAGAGCTGTCTCGAGAGGAGAGAGCGACGGCGGCGAAGAGGAGGGAGATTGTGGAGGTGGAGAGGGAGGAGAAGAGGATGAAGATGGTGGAGGTGGAAGGACCTCGGTAGGAGGGGATGGGCTGTAGGGAGGAGGATAAGGAAGACTGAGTTCCACAGGAAGAGGAGAGGAGTCGGTAGAGAAATAGGGAGCAGTATCTGAAAGTGTCAAGCTAGATCTGATATACTCTAGAGGGGGGGGGGGTGAATAGAGTATAGTGCTTGGTAAAAACTTTTTACAACAGTTGTTGTGATCCTAAGTGAACAGGGAAGCAAATAATATAAAGTAAATCTAAACACAGAATAATCACAAAGAAATCACAAAGCACAGCCAGAAACAAAAGAAAAATATGCAACTAGATAACACAAGGAGCTATAGTGGTTCTCCAATTAACCTGGGTACATCCACTCTTCTACCACCCTAGGTAGGAATCCACTGCAGGATGAGTTGATCAGGTGTCCTGGGCACCAATGAGCTTTTGATAAGGTGCTCAAAAACCAAACCAGATTTTTTGATCAGGTGTCTTGCCACCAATGAGCTTTTGATAAGGTGCTTAAAAACCAAACACAAACTTTTGAAGGAAGTTTGAAAAACCCTTTACAGCAGAGAGTGAGAGAGGGAGAGGGAAAGAGATGATCTTCTCTGTCAACAGTCAGAGAGAAGATAATGGATGTTGTCAAAGCTCCCCCTGAGATCTTGAGTTGTTCAGGAAGGGAAGCTTTGCAGTAGGGTGATAGGCCTTCAGAAGATTGATCTCCAGCAAATGATGATTTCAGCAACAACTGAAATGTGAGGTGTCTGGAGTCTTGAATGATGATGGCCTTGAACACTTGAATCAAAAGAGATATGAAGATTTCAGTTTGTTGATCTCCTTTTGGTGTTGGTGTTCTTGTGTGAATCTTTGAGACTGAGTATGTCTGCAACCCTTTCTCTTTCTCTGGTGTGATTGTTGTGTTGTGAGAGTTGTTGTTGCAGAGAATATTTTTCTAACTGTTTGTTATTCTTGTTTTTCTTCTATATATTTTTTTGTAGAGAATAATTCTGTCTTTTATTCCATCTGTCTGAATAGAAATGATCCACTATCCAAGATAGTCGTTGGCCTGTCATAAATGACTTCCTTAATTGAATTTGTCTTCTGGAGGAAAGTCCAATAAAACATTCCTTGATAATTACTTAAAACTTGCTCCAGATTAAATGAAAAATGGCTACAAGATCTCTGAATTAAATGCTTACAATAATTCACAGCTGTCTGAATTTGAATCTTGAGAATCGTTGAACTTTTCAGAAAATCGTCGAACTGAGCTCCACTATCGTTGAACTGAGCTCAGAGATTTGGACTTAGACAGCAACAGAGATCGTCGATTTGAGCTCGAAGATCGTCGAATGGAGTTCGACGACTTGTTGAAGTTGAGCTCAGAGATCGTCGAATGGAGTTCGACGACTTGATGAAGTTGAGCTCAGAGATCATCGAATGGAGTTCGACGATTCGTCGAAGTGAGCTCAACGATCGTCGAATGGAGTTCGACTATTCGTCGTTCTGAGCTCGACGAAATGACTTAGTCTCCAGAACCTGAAAAACCTGATCTTGAGGGCAGCTTCCAAACCTAACTACTAACCCTTAAACTCAATTCTACTAGACCTTTAGATCTATACAATGAGGTCAAAACATGTTTCCTAAGAGACATAGTGATCCTGACCCAAATCAGTAATAGGGTGTTCCAACAATCTCCCCCTATTTGGGTTAGGATTACTATTTACAGATATTGAAATAAAAACAACAATATACAAAGCAAAAATGCAATAAATAAGACATTGCAGAATCACAGATATTATCTCAGACATATCATAAAACAACATATATTGTCACCTTACAAAATTACTCCTTTTCCTTGCTCTTTATAAGTTTTATTTCCCTGTTTGGATTAAGAGCTTCCTTTTTAGATCTTCTGTCATCAGCTGCACCTAAAGAAGTTTGTTGCTTAGGCCTGGGCACTACAGCTTCAGGATGCAGCTTCATGTAGCTTTCAGAATCAAAGAACATGCTGGAAGAATATCTTTCAAGTTCCTTTTTCCTTTGTTCTGATAATGTAGTAATATTGGAAGTTTCTTTGCCTTGTTCTCTAGCTTTCTTAATCTGGTCCAGAGCAGCTAACTCTTTCATCCTGGCTGTCCAAGAAGTTGAATTGTTCTTTGGATCCTCAAAAGGAACTGGAGGCTCATACCTGTTTGAGGGATTGTCTGGAGGAGTTCTGGATGAGACTGACTCTTTAAGCTTGTAAGGAAAGGGACCTGAAGTAGTATCAGATGGACCTGATCCTTCCCTTGAGTAAGGATGTTGCCTGGAATAGCCTTTTGAGTAGACTTAAAATTCTCTTTGGTTTCCTTTATAGCTTCCTCTCCTTGACTGATAGCCTCTGGATTGGCTTTCCCTATATTGAGATCTTCCTTGAGGCTGATAAGGGGTTTGGCTTCTGGCAGAGGGTTGAACAGCAGAGTTTCCACCTGCACCTGCATCAGGTGAGGGAGGAGGTGGAGGAGGATGATGGAACTGAGAGGAACCTTTCTCATACTTTCTCTTCTTTTTCATAGCCTTTAGTTGATTCTTGGAATATTGCATCCAGTGTTGTGTAATGGGGCAGTTATGCAATATGTAATAAGGAATATCATTTGTGTCTTTGACTTTAGCTGGAGGAACCCTTTTCATTGCTTTGCTTCTTGCTTTTCTTTTCCTTGCAATAGTTGCAGAGGAGTCATCTGAATCAGTCCTATATTGATCACTTTCTGAGCTTTGTTCATCATATAAAACATCAATCCTTTTGAGATAGTCTTTCTGTTGTTGTGATTGAGTAGGAGAAACAGTAGTGACAGCAACAGTAGCAGCAACAACAGAAGGAGGAGTAGAAGCAACACTAACAGAGGAGATTACATCAGCAGATACAAAACTTTCAGAAGTAACACTCTCAGAAATGGGAGGTACAGTAGTAGTAGATACAACAGTAACTGGGGCAGCAGATTCAGATATAACAGTTTCAGCAACAGAAATAACATCAGCAATAACAGCGGGCTCAAAATCAAATGCCTCTGTCTGCATATCCTCAGATATTAAATCATCAGAATTAATATCAACAATATCAGTAGAAGCAATAGTAACAGAAACAGCAGGGGCAGCAGCAGAAAGGGACTTTATAAAAGAATTAATGAGACTGGTGTCACAGCTAGAAAAGGGCACAATGGCCTTGGATAGATCTTCAGATGGCTGGACTGCAGTGCTCTCTGGAAGATAGCTGAAATAAACTGAATCAAAATCTGATAATAATGACCTGAGGTCCATTGAGAAAACTGCAACTTGTGGTGTTGAGGCTTGAGCTTCAACTGAGGTAACAGCAGCAGCAGGCAATCTAACCACTTCATGAGGCATCTCCCCCTGCCTAGATTCAGTCAGGACTGGATCAAGGCACCCAGATGAAGGGATTGCCTGAGGAGGAATGAGGGAGGAGAGCCTGGCAGACAGGTCTGCAACTGACTGTAGAAGTGGAGCCAAGGAGGTCTCCAACAAGAGTGATAGTCTGGGAGCTATTAGCTCATAAAGTCTGTCTGCTAAGACTGGAAGATCTACATGCTCAATAGGGATTTGAGCAGAGGTAGGGACTGAAGGTGGAGCAGCTGGAGATGTTGGTGGAGAGCTGGTGGATGGTGGAAATGAAGGTTGAGATATGGGGATTTTTGAAATTGAAGATAATGGAATGGAAATAGAATGTGTGAAGGAGGGTTGTGCAATGATATCTTGAAGTAATTATTGGTAAGATGTGGATGAAGAGGGTAGATTTGGAGGGGAAGAAGGGGAATCATCCATAAAGGAATCATCCAGAAGTGTGAAAGATGGAAGTTGAGATGATGAATCAATTTCTTGTTGTGGGTAGTGATGTAAAGGATGGAAGATTTCTTCTGTTAGAGGAAGAGTTGGAGAAATTGAAGTTGGAGATGGGGTTGAAATAATGATTGAGGAGGGAATTTGAATGGTGGATGTGACTGGTGGAGATGAAATAAGAGGTGGAGGAGGAGGAGAAGCATCATGCAAGTCTTCTGCAGGGGCAGAGACTTGAGGGGAAGAGACTGCAACAGTCCTTGTGCCTGAAGCACTAGATGCAGAGGGCATGCTAGGGCTTCACTATCTGCCTGTCCCACTTTCCAAACAGGGCACATGAGAGCCTCTTAGAGGCATTGATGTGCATCACATTTGAGACTAGCAGTGCAGGGCATCTGTTTTGAAGAAATAGCCCTAGTATCCTTCCAAAGTTGACAAAGTTCTTGTTGATCTTTTTCTTAATCAGGTCAAAGAAAACTTCTCACTAGTTTAACTGTTTCTTATCTACAATAGCACCCATCAAACACAGCTGATACCTGGAGATGGTATCATGGGCTGAGTGTTTGGCCAACAAGACTTTTCCAACCACATCAGCTAAGAACCTGTACTCAACAGCCAAATGTTTCTTCAGCAGCTTGCAAGGGTTTGCATCAGAATGACTCATTCTAGCAAGTAAATCAGAAAATTCTTCTCCAGACAGTTCAGCAGAGTCCACTCCAGAATTCAATCCAAAAATCTCTGTCAGGGCAGCAGGTCTAAGAGGTACCTGAGTTCCTGATACTGTGCCAATCACTGTATTCTGGTCCTGTGAAAGATAATGTACCTAAACACCTAGAGGAGGGGGTGAATAGGTGACTTGAATCTTTTTCACTTTTTATGGCAGCAAACAGTTTCTAACACAGATTTATATCTAATTTTGCACAGCAATCACACAGCAATCACAGCCAACAACAACACACAGTAGACACAGAGTTTTATAGTGGTTCCCCAAGCTTTGGGTACATCCACTTTCCCCCTTCGCCTATCTAGCAGTGTACTAGATTCGGCCAAACTTCTCCACTAACTCAGAACCCAAAACAGGCTCCTACACCTCAGGCCCAAGGCCCTACAACTCATCTTTTCCACAAAGCCTACACTCAGCCATAAAGGCCTACACTCAGCCACCAAGGCCTACACTCAGCCACCAAGGCCTACACTCAGAGATAAAACTCTCCTACCCTCAGCCTTTATAATTACAGGCTTACAAGACTCAGATCCAAAGGATCCTACAAGATAAAAATGAATACAAAAGTATATACTCAACAACTCAGAGAATAGAGAGATGAGATGTGAGTTTCTTGATGAGTTCTTGGAAGAACTCAGCTGAAATCAATCTGACTTAGCTTTCTTCAAAGCTTCTTGAAAGTAGAACTCAATAAGATTGACTCCTTCTGCAGTTGATCCTTGATCTCTGCTACTTAAGATTCAGAATAAATCTGAACCCTTCTTCTCAGTCTGGTTCCAACAACTGATTTCTTGGATGGAGCTCTCTCTCTCCAACTTCTTAGATCTTCACTTGAAAGCTAGATCTTCTTGTGTGTTTCTCTTGTGAATGATCACTTGAACCACTTCATCAATCTGAACAACTGAACCACTTTTTCTGTAGACAGTATAAGCCTATTTATAGGCCTTCTTCATGGTAACCGGCTGGTCCAGTTCATAACTGAATTCTGACAACTCTGACAGGTGTTGTAGACCGGTTGGAATGGTAGCTGTCAAGTCATCCAGTCAGTTCTTGAAATAACTGTAACTGTCTGTAAGTGTCGAGACTTTCTGTCTTTAAGTGTCGACACTTATAGACCAAGTGTCGACACAAGTTGTCTAAGTGTCGACACTAGTCTACAAGGTGTCGACACAACTCCTTGTGTTGTAGATTTTATATCTCGACACTACTCCTTCTTCATGTGTCGACACTGATAATGTGTGTCGACACAAGTACTTGTACGTTAGTATTTTTCAGAATTCTTCTAAGTGTCGACACATCTCCTTTGTGTCGACACATCTTCATGTGTTGAATCTGTTAAGTGTCGACACTGCTTCTGGGTGTCGACACATGTCTTCAGTGTTGATACTTGTTGGGTGTCGACACAGCTCCTTGTGTCGACACATCCTTCTTCTTATGTCGAGACTCTGGCTGAGTGTCGACACATTCCCTTAGTGTCGACACTTGTACTTAGAATATTCTTGATCTTTGCTGATCTTTGCTAAGTGTCGACACAGCTCCTTGTGTCGACACTTTCTTCAAGTGTTGAGTCTTCAGCTAAGTGTCGACACATTGTTCTGGGTGTCGACACTTACTTCAAGTGTTGACTCTTCTGCTGTGTGTCGACACATTGTTCTGGGTGTCGACACATGTACTTAGTCTCTGCTAGCTTTTGCTGAGTGTCGACACAGCTCCAAGTGTCGACACTTTCTGATGTAGACACAGCTTCACTGGGTGTCGACACAACTGCTAAGTGTCGACACTGCTTCACTGGCTTTTCTTCATTGAGTGTCGACACAGCTCCTTGTGTCGACACTTTCTGTCTGGTGTCGACTCAGCATCCCTGGTGTCGACACAAATACTCCAAGTGTCGACACTGCTTGCCTGGGTGTCGACACAAGTCTTCTTAAGTGTCGACACTTTCCCTCTGGGTGTCTACACATGGACTTAGAAACTTTTTGCTTCATTCCTGCAAATACTTAACCTGCACAAGTAACTCAAAATACATCAAATACATTTTGATGTATATCATTGAGTTGGGTGAGGCTTCTTCAAATCAGGTACATTTAAACCAATGTACCCAACAATCTCCCCCTATTTGGAGAAGTCATAACCCTTAGTCAATGATATACACCATTCAAAATTAAATTACAAAATGATGTAAAGCAGGATTATATATAGCAGGGTAAACATAAACATGTATCAATCACACATGTATACATAGACATCATCATAAAACAATTATGAAACAAATTTATTACACAATAAATTTATCACACAAAACATTGTTCCAATACTTTGTCATATACAAAATTCTAAAGTTTACAGAATATTTTATATCAAAAGAATACATAGTAAACTTAAGAAATTCTAATTCTATTTCTGTTCAGGCTCTTTGATCACTATTCCTTTTCCAGCTTGTACTTTGGCTTGAACAGGAGCTTCAGCAACTTCAGCATCAGCAGGCTTCTTGCCTTTCAGATCTTTCTTCTTAAGTTCCTCAGCCTTAATCTTTTGCCTTTCAAAATAATGAAAAGGCTTGGGAAAGTACTTGCTAGGCTCCTGAGTAGTAGGAGGTAGCTTTCCCATCTTGGCCTTTCTTCTGTATTGGACTATAGCCTCCTGCCTAGACTCATGCTTTCTCCATTCAGCCTCAGAAAACCACATGTTCCTGTCTTTAATGTTATCTTTTGCAGCTTTCCATGCAGTCAAAATGATATTTCTTGAGGTAGGGCACCACTGCTCAAAGTCTGGTCTTTGTTCAGCTTGTTCCCTAAACCTCTTCTTAGACAATCTAGTCTCTTCTTCTTTCTACAGTGCCTCTTGCATAGCTTCAGAAATTGGCTGAACAACTTTCTCAAGAATGACATTGTCCTTACCCCCAGGTGGGCTATACATGGACTGTTGTCAGCATGAATCATGTCAAAATCTGGAGGAGGGTAGATGACTTGAGCCACTTCAGGTTGCTCCCCTCCTAGATATGCAGGATGAATGCCAGATTCAGCAACATTGTCATCATCACAAAGAGGAGGATATCCAAGAGTTGCTCTGATAGAATTTGATATCCACTTGGCATGATCATAGCTGGCTTTGACTAAAACCCTCTCCCCCTTTATGACTTCTCTTTCTATATGATATCTCACATCATCTTTTTGAAATCTCACTTGATTATCCAAATAATTAACTCCATCTTTAAAGAAAGGTTTTAACCTTTGGAGGTTGTCAGTGATAATCTTTTGAGAATCTTTGATAGCAGTCTTAAGAGCAGTGATTTCTTCTAGGAATACTTTGTCAAAATCTGCCTTTGCTATAGCTGGAGTCTGCCCTGCAGCTAGATTCTTCAGTTCTGTGACTATTGCATTGTGAGATGCAGTAAGGTTGTCATTCATTCTTATCTGATTTTCAAGAACATAACCTTGCTTCACAGCCATGTCATCCACTTGTGCTTTTATCTTCTCATGGTGTGTAGCCAAGTACACCACTGCATTTCCACCCTTGTGGAAACATTCAGTCATCTCCTTTTTATTTTGGTTCATTTCAAACCTGATAGATTTTATGTCCTGGGCTAGATCAAATTGGAGAGACTTCTGCCCTTCATCCACATATTTCTCTATGACCTGCCTTTGCTCATCAAGTTTAATTTGCATTGCAACCATTAAAGCACTATAATCAACAGTTGGAGCTGGCTGTGATATAGGCTGTTGTGCAATAGATTGTAAGGCCTTCTTATAACTCTGACTCCTTCTCTTGAATACATAAATTTTCTGTTTCTTTGCCCTTGCAGCCTCCTCATCTTCAGATGCTGAGGAGCTTACAATTTCTACCCTCTCCTTAGGGCTTGGGGGTAACTCCTTCTGCACATCTGGGGCCTTCTCAGGTTCTGCAACATGAACTACTTGCTCCCCCTCAACTGGAGCATTCTCCACTTCAGCAGCAGCAGTGTCCTTATCAAAGTCTTGTTGATCCAGATTTAGGAATAAATCTTCCATTGTAAATTCTTGGGGTGAATGAGCTGGAGAAAGTCTTGGCTCTTCAACCACTGGATCAGTAACTATAACTTCAACAGATGTGTCTTCCATGACAACATCTGGGACTTGGCTATCCAGCTGAGTTTGCTGATGAACATCAGACAAATCAGTATCCTCTATAGGAAAATCTAAAGCATTTAGTTCAATGATTACCTCTAGTATTGTGTTGGTTGCTTGTTCACTTTCTATTATAGTTGGTTCTTCTACAACTAGAGACTCCCCCTGGATTTGAGCTTGGTGTAAGGGGCTAGCTGATGGTAGCTCCCCCTGCTTCTCAGCAACATCTTGAGGAGCTGGAGATTTTACAGCAGGTCCTTCCTCATTCTCATCTGGTGTGAAGACAACTTGTTCTTCACTGTCAGAGCTGCTAGTGGACACTTGAGCCACTGGAGAAAGTCTTGGCTCTTCAACCACTGGATCAGTAACTATAACTTCAACAGATGTGTCTTCCATGACAACATCTGGGACTTGGCTATCCAGCTGAGTTTGCTGATGAACATCAGACAAATCAGTATCCTCTATAGGAAAATCTAAAGCATTTAGTTCAGTGATTACCTCTAGTATTGTGTTGGTTGCTTGTTCACTTTCTATTATAGTTGGTTCTTCTACAACTAGAGACTCCCCCTGGATTTGAGTTTGGTGTAAGGGGCTAGCTGATGGTAGCTCCCCCTACTTCTCAGCAACATCTTGAGGAGCTGGAGATTTTACAGCAGGTCCTTCCTCATTCTCATCTGGTGTGAAGACAACTTGTTCTTCACTGTCAGAGCTGTTAGTGGACACTTGAGCCACTGGAGCAGTTTTTCTCTTCTTCTTTGGAGGTGATACTTTTTCAGAGATTATCTTCTCAGGGGTTGGCATCTCCTTAGTCAACACCCTGTCCCATCTGGAGAAAATTCTCATATCCATTTTTCTCATGTGGTTGATTTTGCTTCCAGCAGCTTGTTGCATAACCTCTGGTATGGTACCAGCTAGGTATAGACTTATGATACTGCCCAGATTGGGCTTCTTCAAGCTTTCCTTGATTTTCTCAAATACTATAACAGACCAGTCAGCGTTCAGAGTGAAGATAATCCTGGTCATAATGCTGAACATAGAGGCAGATACCCTATCATGCCCTCCTGGCTTACTGAGAATTACTTTGCCAACTATTTCAGACAGAAATTTCCCTTGGCTGTTCATGCCCTTTCTATTAAAAACTGAACCAATCTTCATCTTAGAATCTAGTCCACACCAGGTTAGAGCTTCTCTGGTCTTTGAAGTTGTAACTTCATCTTCTTCTTTTTGTTCTGGGTAACTGTAATACTTTCCTCATACTTTTAGGTGCAAACCTACACCTTCTCACCATGAACCCTGGATTTGATCTTGAATCCAGTTTCGTCTACCTTAGCTCCATTGAGGAATTCCAAGATTTCCTTCTTCCAGATTTTTGTAGGTTCTGAAACAAGATATTCTAACCCTGAGTCGGCAACTAGGGTTACAACGTTCTTGATCTCCGGGTCTGCATCAACAAATGCGTCGCGCACTAGTTCATAACCCTCATTGACGTTCTCCTCAAGCTTTGGTGCCATTAGGGTTTGAAGAATTTGTCTTGAGAGAAGAGAGGTGTCGACACACAAGTTTTGGTCTCGAAACTTTTGAAAGCGTGTCGACAAACTAAGGCAAAATCCTATTTATACCTTTCTAGGTTTGAAGATGAAAAGGCGGGCAGCTAACTTAAATTGTGTCGACATTGGAGATAAGTATCGACACAGACTTATAATGTCTCGACACCTATGTGTCAACACAAGTTTAGTCAACAGAATATATGTGTCGACACTTGTTTATGTGTCGACACCACATAACTCGACATTTAGTCGAGACTTTACTTAGACAATTCTGAGTAAAGCCTAAGTGTCGACACCACCTTGGATGTGTCGACACCTACTTGTCAAGTGTCGACACTAATTTTCTGAAGTGTCGACACCAACTTCCTAGATGTGTCGACACCTTTTTCCTGAAGTGTCGACACCGTTATTCTGTGTCGACACAGAGATCTCTGTGTGTCGACACCTTTTGACTTAGCCATTTCCAATTCTATAAACTTACTCTAAGTTTATCATACCTAGTTCAATCTTGAACCTATTGAACTTAGTTTCCTCTAAGGGCTTAGTATACATATCAGCTAGTTGATCATCTGTTCTAACATATTCTAGTAAAATATCTTCTCTTTCTACATGCTCCCTAAGAAAATGATATTTTATTTCAATATGTTTTGTTCTACTATGGGAAACAGGATTATATGCAATTGAAATAGCACTAGTAGAATCACAAAAGAGTGGAGTTCTACTTACCTGAATTCCATAGTCCTCAAGCTGATGTTGTATCCACAGAAGTTGAGCACAGCAACTTCCTGCAGCCACATATTCTGATTCTGCAGTGGAGATAGCCACACTTGTTTGCTTTTTGCTACTCCATGAAATTAGTCTCCCACCTAGGAATTGACAGGTTCCAGTAGTGCTTTTTCTGTCTTCTTTGCATCCTGCAAAGTCTGCATCTGAATAACCTGTTAGTTCAAAATCCTCATTCCTAAGGTACCAGAGGCCTAAATAGGGAGTGCCCTTTAGATATCTCAATATCCTTTTGACTGCTGTCAAATAAGACTCTTTAGGGCAGGCTTGATACCTTGCACAGACACATGTAGCATACATGATATCTGGTCTACTTGCAGTTAAGTATAATAGGGAGCCAACTATCCCTCTATACAAGGTTTCATCTACAGGCTTCCCTGCATCATCCTTGCTAAGAGACATACTTGACCCCATAGGAGTCTTCATGGTACTGGATGAATCCATACCATACTTCCTTATGAGTTCTAGGGTGAACTTGGACTGGCAAATGGATAAACCATTCTCAGTCTGTCTTACTTGGAGACCCAAGAAGAACTTTAGCTCTCCCATACTACTCATCTCAAATTGACTTTGCATAAGTTTTGCAAACTTTTTGCAAAGACTACTTTCAGTAGACCCAAATATAATGTCATCTACATATATTTGGACTAGTATTACTTTGCCTCTAGATTCCCTAAGGAATAGAGTCTTATCTATTTTCCCCCTTGAGAACTTGTTCTCAATGAGGAAACTAGATAGGGTTTTATATCAAGCCCTAGGGGCTTGCTTTAACCCATATAAAGCTTTCCTAAGTCTATAGACATGATTAGGTAGAGTTGAATCAACAAAACCTGATGGCTATTCCACATAGACTTCCTCTTTAAGATTACCATTCAGAAATGCTGACTTGACATCCATTTGGTAAACTTTGAATCCTTGAAAGGTTGCATAGGCCAGGAACATCCTTATGGCTTCCAGTCTGGCTACTGGAGCAAAGGTTTGATCAAAGTCAATACCTTCTTCCTGCATATATCCTTTAGCAACCAATCTTGCTTTGTTCTTAATGATGACACCTTGTTCATCCAACTTATTCCTGTAGATCCACTTGGTTCCTATTATATTGTGGTCTTTAGGTTTAGGAACAAGTTCCCAGACCTTGCACTTCTTGAACTGATTCAGCTCTTCTTGCATTGCTTCAGTCCATTGTGGATCTAAAATGGCTTCTTCAAACTTCTTTGGTTCAACTTGAGATAGAAAACTGGAGTAGATTGCTGCATTCAGATTTCTGCTCATTGTTTGTACCCCTTGTCTTGGATCACCAATAATCTGCTCTACTGGATGATCTCTAAGATGCCTATTGGCTGGAGGCATCCTGACTTCTAGTTGAACCTCTTCAGTTCCTTCATCTTGCTGCACTCCTTGTACTTCTTCTGCACTAGGTACATGTACTCCCCCTAGACAGCAGCCACTATCTTCTACTTGCTGTCTTGCAGCAGGTTCTTCTTCTATAGTAAGCTTGTCCAACTTCTTTGTTATACCTGTGGAGATGCATACACTACTAGACAACTCATTGTTAATAAGTTTAGTCTCATCAAATACTACATGTACAGATTCTTCTACAACTTGTGTAGACAAGTTGTAGACTCTATAAGCCTTATTGTTGTTGCTGTACCCAACAAAAATTCCCTCTTGGGACTTGGCAGCAAACTTAGTCAAGTAAGACTTTCCATTGTTAAGTATGAAGCACTTACAACCAAAGATCCTGAAGTAGTATAGGTTTGGTTTCCTGCCTTTCACAACCTCATAGGGGGTCTTGTTGAGACTTTTAGTAATGGTAGCCCTATTAATAACATGGCATGCAGTATTAACTGCTTCAGCCGAGAAATATTCTGGCAGTGATGTGTCACTTAATAGGGTCCTACCTGCCTCAATCAAGGTTCTATTCTTCCTCTCAGTAATGCCATTTTGCTGAGGTGTTCTTGGTGAAGAAAACTCTTGAAATATCCCAAAGTCTTCACATAGTCTTGTCATACTATCAGACTGAAATTCAGTACTATGGTCACTTCTAATCTTGACCACTGTACTGTCTAGTTCATTCTGAATTTGCTTGACAAAGCTATAGAAGACACTAGGTGTTTCAGATTTCTGTCTTAAAAAGAACACCCAGGAAAACCTTGAGTAGTCATCTACAACTACAAAGGTATAGACCTTCCTACCTAGGCTGTGAACTGGCATTGGACCAAAGAGATCCATGTGCAAGAGGTATAAACACCTCACAGCATCTTTGTTTTCTATGCTTCTAAAGATGGATCTAGTCTGCTTGCCCTTTTGACAAGCTGAGCAAATACCATCTTTAACACACTTAACTTGAGGACCATTCCTCACTAACTCTTTGCTAAAGAGTTTGCCAATTGTCTTGTAATTTAGATGAGCTAGCCTCTTGTGCCATTTGACATAATGAGAGACTGTCTCATCAGCTACAAGACACACTTGAGAACCATTGTTCTCAATCATAATGTCTAAGCAGTAGACATTCCTTTTCCTATAACCAGTCAAAATGATCTCTTGATCAGTTGACCTCCTGATATGACAACAATTTTTCACCAATGAGATGTCATATCCTACATCACTCAATTGACTTATACTAATAAGGTTATGTTTCAAACCTTTAACATAGGCCACTTGAGTAATTGTAATAAAGGAGTTAGATATGTTACTAAAACCCTTGATGATCCCTTTTTCAGAACCACCAAAGGTGACTTTTGGACCATCCATGATAGGTATGTAGTCCTTTAGTAAACCCCTTGTTCCAGTCATATGTCTGGAACATCCACTGTCCAAGTACCATATTGGGGCATGGCCACTTGGACTCACCTGCAAAACAGATTAATGAACCTTAGAACCCAAAGAATTCTTGGGTCCTTGGTACTTGTTAGTTTGCATCCTGACAAAGCTACCTACTGGTTTTCCAATAGGCAGTTTGCTACTCACTTTGGCACTAGCATTGTGCCAACAGTCCATTGCAAAGTGGCCAACCTTGCCACAGCACCAACACTCAAACTTATTGTACCTTTGCTAAGGTACAGTCTTAGCTGTTTTATTCACAGCTGGCTTGTTGAGTGTTGGGGCTTTGCCCTTGGACATGGACTTGGACTGAACAGTCCTTGCAGGTGTAATAAATCCCAGTCCAGCTTTACCTTTGTGATGAACAAATTCATCAATTATGGGTAAGACTGACTTAGGTTTAGAAAACCTAGCAACTAAGTCCTTCTCCGTCTGAAGATTAATCTCCAGACTCTTGATTTGATCATTCTTAAATGAAATAGTTCCCATTTGAATCACAGTTATGTGCTTCAGTCTGGCTATCTCATTAAGCTTTTGATCAAATAACTTCTCAAACTCAGTTGCAGCAGCTTTGAGAGTAGCAATTTCCTTTGCCTGACTTTTGGCTAGGGACTTGCTCTTCTTATAAGCTTGCAACAGAACTTTATATTCATCTATCAACTGATGAATATCTTCTTCAGACTCAGTACACTCTCATCACTTGATGAAGATGAATCTGATTTTGTACTGGCACAAGAAATTGAACTGGAAGAGCAATGTTGTACCTTACTAGGTCCTGGCTGCTCCAGGATTTTGTCACCTTCTGTCAATGCCATTAGCCCTTGGCATTGACTGTCTTCTTGTTCATATATAGAATTCATAATCTGCATGAACTCTTCTTCTTCTTCTTCAGCAAACAGCCCTATATATGCCTCAGCATCTGACTCAGTTTCTGATGAAGAGATTTCTGACAGGGTCTTCTCCTTTTTAGCAACAAATGACTTTTCTTTCTTGCCTTTGAAATGAGTCTTCTTCTTATCACTAGACTCCTTTCTTTTTTCTGGACAATCAGCAACAATATGACCTTGTCTATTACAGCAATAGCAAACTATTTTTGAAAGAGTTGCCTTGCTAGACTTAGTCTTTTTCCTGTCCTTCTTTGAAGCCTTTTTATTCTGATAAAAGTTTCTTTTCCCTGTGAAGTAGAATGCCTTGTCCTCCACTGTTTCTTCTTCAAGAATTTCTGAAAATGTCTAGTGAAGGCAGCAAAGTCCTCATTACTTTCACTGCTTTCAGACTTTGTACTTGCTGACTCATCTGACTCAGTTTCAGCAACCTTTGGAGGTGGAGTTGGTGACTTACCTCTGTACCTTCTGGGGGCTTCTATTTTGAAGGCCACTGTCCTCTCCTTATGTTCACTTCTTGTTGATTTCTCCTCTTCTTTCATCACTGTCAACTGCATTTCATATGACAGCAGTTTGCCAAACAGTGTAGGTGGAGGAATTTCTGCCAACTTAGCCATTTCTCTAATGGCACAGATCTTGGTGTCCCAATCTTTAGTTAGGGACCTTAGAAACTTGTCATTGAGTTCATAATTACTGAACTCTCTGCCATAGGACATGAGTTCATTCACAATTCTGTAGAACTTCTTATAGCACTCAGTTATGCTATCAGCTTTTCCTTGTCTAAAACTTTCATACTCTTGATTTAGCAAGGATTTTCTGTCTTGCCTTACTTCTTCAGAACCCTCTATGTACACAATAAGAGTTTCCCACATTTCTTTAGCTGTCTTACAGTGTATCAGATTCTGAAAAGTTGCATCATCTATGGCACTCACTATTATGTTCTGAGCCCTCTTATCCATAGTGGCTAGAACAATTTCATCCTTTGTCATCTCAGAGAAATCCTTAGGTGTTCTCTGATTGGCATCCAAGACTGAAACCTTCATGGGCACATATGGCCCTTCTTTTACTGTGATGTAAATCCTAGGGTCTGAGGCTTCCATAAACAGCCTCACCCTTTCCTTCCATATGCCAAAGATTTCCTTCCTACATATGGGTAGCTTCATGGATCCCAATTCCTTGTGATTTTCAGTGGAACCCATGGATCTTGATTTTCTTGATTCTGTACTTCACTTAGACTGAATCTGCCAACAGGATCTACTCAGACTGTTAGTCCTTTTTGAGTAACCTCCCTCTGATACCACTTGAAAGATAATGTACCTAAACACCTAGAGGGAGGGTGAATAGGTGACTTGAATCTTTTTCACTTTTTATGGCAGCAAACAGTTTCTAACACAGATTTATATCTACTTTTGCACAGCAATCACACAGCAATCACAGCAAACAACAACACACAGTAGACACAGAGTTTTATAGTGGTTCCCCAAGCTTTGGGTACATCCACTTTCCCCCTTCGCCAATCTAAAAGTGTACTAGATTCGGCCAAACTTCTCCACTAACTCAGAACCCAAAACAGGCTCCTACACCTCAGGCCCAAGGCCCTACAACTCAGCATTTCCACAAAGCCTACACTCAGCCACAAAGGCCTACACTCAGCCACCAAGGCCTACACTCAGCCACCAAGGCCTACACTCAGAGATAAAACTCTCCTACCCTCAGCCTTTATAATTACAGGCTTACAAGACTCAGATCCAAAGGATCCTACAAGATAAAAATGAATACAAAAGTATATACTCAACAACTCAGAGAATAGAGAGATGAGATGTGAGTTTCTTGATGAGTTCTTGGAAGAACTCAGCTGAAATCAATCTGACTTAGCTTTCTTCAAAGCTTCTTCAAAGTAGAACTCAATAAGATTGACTCCTTCTGCAGTTGATCCTTGATCTCTGCTACTTAAGATTCAGAATAAATCTGAACCCTTCTTCTCAGTCTGGTTCCAACAACTAATTTCTTGGATGGAGCTCTCTCTCTCCAACTTCTTAGATCTTCACTTGAAAGCTAGATCTTCTTGTGTGTTTCTCTTGTGAATGATCACTTGAACCACTTCATCAATCTGAACAACTGAACCACTTTTTTTGTAGACAGTATAAGCCTATTTATAGGCCTTCTTCATGGTAACCGGCTGGTCCATTTCATAACTGAATTCTGACAACTCTGACAGGTGTTGTAGACCGGCTGGAATGGCAGCTGTCAAGTCATCCAGTCAGTTCTTGAAATAACTGTAACTGTCTGTAAGTGTCGAGACTTTCTGTCTTTAAGTGTCGACACTTATAGACCAAGTGTCGACACAAGTTGTCTGAGTGTCGACACTAGTCTACAAGGTGTCGACACAACTCCTTGTGTTGTAGATTTTATATCTCGACACTACTCCTTCTTCATGTGTCGACACTGATAATGTGTGTCGACACAAGTACTTGTACGTCAGTATTTTGCTGAATTCTTCTAAGTGTCGACACATCTCCTTTGTGTCGACACATCTTCATGTGTTGAATCTGTTAAGTGTCGACACTACTTCTGGGTGTCGACACATGTCTTCAGTGTTGATACTTGTTGGGTGTCGACACAGCTCCTTGTGTCGACACATCCTTCTTCTTCTGTCGAGACTCTGGCTGAGTGTCGACACATTCCCTTAGTGTCGACACTTGTACTTAGAATATTCTTGATCTTTGCTGATCTTTGCTAAGTGTCGACACAGCTCCTTGTGTCGACACTTTCTTCAAGTGTTGAGTCTTCAGCTAAGTGTCGACACATTGTTCTGGGTGTCGACACTTACTTCAAGTGTTGACTCTTCTGCTGTGTGTCGACACATTGTTCTGGGTGTCGACACATGTACTTAGTCTCTGCTAGCTTTTGCTGAGTGTCGACACAGCTCCAAGTGTCGACACTTTCTGATGTAGACACAGCTTCACTGGGTGTCGACACAACTGCTAAGTGTCGACACTGCTTCACTGGATTTTCTTCATTGAGTGTCGACACAGCTCCTTGTGTCGACACTTTCTGTCCGGTGTCGACTCAGCATCCCTGGTGTCGACACAAATACTCCAAGTGTCGACACTGCTTGCCTGGGTGTCGACACAAGTCTTCTTAAGTGTCGACACTTTCCCTCTGGGTGTCGACACATGGACTTAGAAACTTTTTGCTTCATTCCTGCAAATACTTAACCTGCACAAGTAACTCAAAATACATCAAATACATTTTGATCTATATCATTGAGTTGGGTGAGGTTTCTTCAAATCAGGTACATTTAAACCAATGTACCCAACATCCTGGTTGTGTGCAGTATATATCCACTCCTTGATTTCATCAGCAGGTAACTTGATTATGGTGGACATGATAGTAACTAGCTTTTGTTCCTTGAAAAGTTATAGAATTTCTTGGAAAATCTGATCACTGTTATTGAAAGAGTCCATATCAATATCAAATCCTGCATCAAATTTCATGGCGGCCAGGACTGCAACTGAGACGGTCATTGTTTCCTGCAAAAATCAACAAGCAAACGACCAAGTGTAGAGAAGTTTGGAGGGAAAGAGAATTTTTGCAGAAAGTATGAAAGTGCAAGGGAGAACGACGGCCGAAAAAAAGAGTTTTATATTAGGGTTCGACGCAGAAAAGGAAAGATCGTTGAACTCAGTTCGACAATCTGGGCTTCTAAAGGAAACTGAAAGGTCATCAACATCGTCGATCTTCGTTCGACGATATTGGAGAGCGTCGAGCTCCGTTCGACGATAGTTTCAGAAAACAAACTCGTCGAGCTTCGTTCGACGATCGCTGACCTGGAGAGATAGTTGGGCACTATCGGAGAAGCGCTGAACTCTGGTCGACGATTTCGGAAAGCATCGATCTCCGTTCGACGATCTGGGGGAAAATCGTCGAGCGTAGTTCAGAGACCAGAAACACTCTATACACTAGAAAAATCAAGATGTTTGCCTAGTCTTTGTCAATTTTTAGAGTTTTAAAGTCTTGGATATTATTTTAGACTTTCTCCATCTAACATTCCTAACTGATTTAGGAAGAAGGTGTGTTTCTTCTCATCCAAGAGTTTGGTGAAAATATCTCCCCTTTGCAAATCAGTTGGGATATATTGAAGTTCAATTTTATTTTTCTCAAGATTATCCCTTAAAAAGTGATGCCTAATTTCTATGTGTTTCGTCCTACTATGGAGGACTGGATTTTGAGCTATAGAAATAGCACTCGTATTATCACAAAAGATTTTTGACTTCTCTAAGTTGTAGCCGTAGTCTAGGAGTTGGTTTTGAATCCACAATATTTGTGAACAACAACTACCTGCAGCCATATATTCAGCTTCAGCAGTTGAAGTTGACAGAGATGTTTGTTTCTTGCAAAACCAAGAGACAAGTCTGTCACCAAGAAACTGACAAGTTCCACTGGTGCATTTCCTGTCAATTCTGCATCCAGCATAATCAGCATCAGAAAACCCAGTTAAGTCAAATGCTGAGTCTTATGGATACCAGAGACCTAGATTTGGACAACTTTTTACATACCTGAGATTCCTTTTTACTAATGTTAGGTGTGACTCTCTAGGGTTCACTTGGAATCTAGCACATATGCATGTAGCAAACATTATGTCAGGTCTACTGGCTGTAAGGTACAATAAGGAGCCAATCATTGCTCTATATGTTGTCTGATCAACAGGTTTCCCATGTTCATCAGCATCTAATACAGCATTAGTAGGCATAGGTGTTTTCATACAAGATGCTTCAGACATACCAAATTTCTTGACCAATTCCTTTGCATACTTGGTTTGAGAAATAAATATGCCTTCAGCATGTTGTTTGATTTGCAATCCTAGAAAGAAGGATAGCTCACCCATGCTACTCATTTCAAATTTGGAATGCATTAGATTGGAGAACCTTCTGAACAAATTTGAATCAGTAGAACAAAAAATAATATCATCTACATAGATCTGTACTAGTAGGGTATAGGACTTATGGGTTCTAATAAAAAGAGTTTGGTCTACTCTACCCCTTATAAACTCATTTTTCAGGAGAAAGCATGCTAGGGTCTCATACCATGCTCTAGGAGCTTGCTTGAGACCATATAATGCTTTATTCAATTTAAAAACATAATCAGGATGAGATGGAGAGATAAAACCTGGAGGTTGTCTGACATAGACTTCTTCTTTGATGTCTCCATTGAGAAAAGCACTCTTTACATCCATCTGGTATACTTTGAAGCCTTTGTGTGCTGCATATGCTAAGAAGATTCTTATGGCCTCCAACCTTGCAACTGGTGCAAAAGTCTGGTCATAATCTATGCCTTCTTCTTGAGAGTACCCTTGAGCAACTAGCCTTGCCTTGTTCCTTACAATTACTCCTTGATCATCCAATTTGTTTCTGAACACCCACTTTATTCCAATAATGGAGTGATCCTTAGGCCTTGGTACTAGTTCCCAAACTTTGTTCCTTTCAAATTGATGCAACTCTTCTTGTATTGCAATGATCCAGTGTGGATCTTGCTCAGCATCTTGAATGGATTGAGGTTCAATTTGAGAAAGGAAGCAAGTGTGCAACAGGTTTTGGTTGACCTGATTTCTGGTTTGCACACCAGCTGAGATGTCTCCAATTACTTGGGAAATTGCATGGTCTCTTGATGTTACTAAATAACCAGGGGGTGTTGATTGTTCACCAACCTGTGTTGTTGTTTCCTCTTGTGGTACAACAACTGGCTCTTCAAGAGGTTTCTCTTCAGGATGTTGAATGTCTTCTTCATCTTCATTGCTTTCTTCTTTTTGAATGATTTGTAATCTGTCCAAGTCTTCAGCAAGAGAATGTACCTGCAAAGGTTCTATGGTAGAAGTGTTCTTCTCCTTGAAAGACATGTTAGATTCATCAAAAGATATGCGAACAGATTCTTCAATTTTAAGAGTTGATTTATTATATATCCTATAAGCCTTACTGATCATGGAGTATCCCAGAAACACTCCTTCATCAGCTTTAGCTTGAAATTTTGCTAAGTACTTCTTGTCATTATTGTGTATGTAACAAATACAACTAAAAATTCTAAAGTAATCTACTTTAAGTTTCTTCCCTTTGAGTAATTCATAGGGAGTCTTCCCCTTCAGTTTGTGTATTAGACTTCTATTCAACACATAGTTGGAGGTGTTCACTGCCTCTGCCCAAAAAGATAGAGGAAGGTGAGCATCTGACAACAATGTAGTGACAGATTCAATAAGGGTTCTATTTTTCCTTTCAGCTACCCCATTTTGTTGAGGAGTTCTAGGAGCTGAGAAAGTGTGCCTGATCCCTTCACTCTGACAGAACTCTTGCATAAGAAGAGAATCAAACTCTGTCCCATGATCACTTCTAATCAGGGCAATGTGAGTATTGAACTCAGTCTGTATGCATTTGAGAAACTCTGTCAAACACTTAAAGTTATCAGACTTCTTCCTCAGAAAGAACACCCATGTGAATCTAGAGAAGTCATCTACAACTACTACAGTGTAAGATTTCCCTCCTAAGCTTTGTATTGTAATGGGTCCAAAAAGATCCATGTGTAATAGATACAAAATCCTAGGTGAATCACTCTTATTAAGTGACTTGAAACTATTTTTAGTTTGTTTGCCTAATTGACAAGCCCTGCAGAGTCCTTCCTTCTTGTAGGGGCCAGAAGGTAGTCCTCTAACAAGGTTGTACTTGGATAGCCTAGCAATGGTTCTAAGGTTTATATACCCTAGTCTCTTATGCCATAATACATTAGGTCTACTAACAGAGTTAAACAGGCAAATATCTACTTCAGTTGAAAGAAAGTCCACTAAATAAATGTTACCTTTCCTTTTACCTGTCAACACAGTTGTGTTGTCCTCTGATTTGATTTTGCATAAGGATTTGCTGAAAGTCACCTGGTAGCCTTCATCACATAGCTACCTGATGCGGATCAAGTTGTGCTTCAGTCCTTCCACATAGGCTACCTTCTTGAATGTGACTGTCCCAATTTGGACTGCACCATATCCTTTTGTTAGTCCAAAGTTTCAATCACCAAATATGACTTTGGGTCCAAGCTTGGCTTTAAAGGATGTGAGATTGTCCTTGCTTCCTGTCATGTGCTTTGAGCACCCACTATCAAGATACCATTGTTGGTTTGATGTTGGATAGGTCTTCACCTGCACATAAAACAATTTACTTATTTTTGACCCAGTTTACCTTGGGCCTAGGTTGATAACCTTTAAATTCAGAAATAAATGAAATCCCTGGTTGACTCTTATAACCTTCAGGATGATATCTCCTTGGAGGTATTATCCATTCAGTATAAGGGTTAAATCTGGATCAAGGACCCCTAGGATTGGAATTTGATTTACCCTTGAAGAAGTTTTCAAATCTCTGATCTCTGCTCGATGATCGTTGAGCTGCGTTCGACGATCTTTAGTCAGATCGTCGAGCTCCGTTCGACGATCGAATGTGGCAGAGTTCAGGGTTTAGAGATCGTCTACCTGAGTTCGACGATTTTGCCTGAGATCGTCGATCTGCATTCGACGATCGTCTAGCTCCGTTCGACGATTTCTGTTGAACACTTGATTTCTTGGGTAAGTCAGAATTTTTCCTAGCTACCTCTACAACTCCCTTCCCTTTATCAGAAATAAACTTAATTGGGGTTGTTAGTACTATAGGTTGGCTGGATGAAGCACCCAATCCCAGTGTACTATTGAATCTAGAGTTCACTATGCTTGTGATGTCCATTAGCTTGATGCTTCTCCCATTAAGGGATTCTTCAAGCTTTTTGGCCTCTGATAGCTCACTTTTTAGTGAAGCTATCTGCTCCCTAAAGCACTCCAACTCCTCAGAGAGTTTGAGGTTTTTTGATTTTAAGGTACTGTGTTCAGACAATTGATTTCTGAGAGAAATAATTTCCTTCTCAGATTTTAATAGGTCTAAACATAGTGTTTTAAATTCATACTTAAAGTCCTCAGAATTGAAATCAAAAGAACTTATTACCTGGTCCTCTTCAAGTTGAGTCTCTGATTCAGATTCAGACTCTTCTTCATCAGAATTGTGTTGTGAGGCATTGATAGCCATCATGCAGAATTCCTTCTCTTCAGCATCATCCTCATCATCACTTGAGCTGGATGAAGCTTTTGATTCCTCTTCAGTCTCACTCCAAGATTCAGCAATAAATCCCTTCCTTGTGTGTTTGTTCTTGCTTGAGGATGGTTTACCATTGCTGTTCTTCTTGAAGTCCTTGTCCTTTCTTCTTTCTTTCTTGTCCTTTCTGTCCTTGTTTTTGTTCTCTGGACAGTCAGACACAATGTGGCCTGGTTTCCTGCAACCAAAGCAAACAATTTCTTTATTATTTGATTTATCATACCTTGGCTTGTCATGCTCTTTGTATGATCTCTTCCTGAAGTCCTTTCTAGCCATCTTGTAAAATATTTTGGCCAGCAGACTAAGCAGCTCTTCATTGCCTGTGACTTTGTCTTCAGGCTGATCTTCAATGGCTTTGAAGGCTATTGACTTTTCCTTTCTTGTGGCTGGTGAGGCAGCCTTCTGCTCTTCTTCTTTATTCTTAATGAGCAGCTCATAAGACTTGAGCTTGCCCAAGAGAGCTTCTGTTGTAATCTCATTCAGACTTCTGGCATCCTTGATTGGCCAGATCCTTGAGTCTCAAGTGCTTGGGAAGCACATTAGGATTTTGTCATTTAGTTCAGTCAGTGAGATCTCTTTATCCAAAGTTTTCAGTTCATTGACTATCAGACTGAGTCTATTATACATTTCAGCTACTGACTCAGCTTCTCCTTTCTTGAAATTCTTATAATTGGATATGAGGTGAGATCTTCTATCTTTTCTTTCATCAGCAGATCCTGAGACTATTTCAGATAACTTATCCCAGATTTCCTTTGCTGAGTTGCATTCAGCTACCTTTTGGAAAATGTCATCAAACATAGTCTGGGCTAAGATATTCATAGCCTTTGCATCTGCTACTTTCCACTTCTTGATCTCTGCATCTGTTCCTGAGGGAGGTGGAACAACACTTGTACTTATATTCTCTGGAGGTCTTGGACACACTGTCAAAACAGAATTAAAGATGTCCTCTTCAATAGAATTCATGTAGAGTCTAATCCTTGCCTTCCAAAGTGTAAACTTGGATAGATTGCACACTGGAGGTCTGGTGCTAGCATAATCTTTGTTTTGGGCCATGTTTTGTGAAGAAATAATTCTAATAACAAAATCTACAACAAGCAGATCTAACAATAGGAATCTTTGGGTTCAGGTGTTACCCTGTACAACCACTAAGATGTGGTATTTTTAACCAACCTGGCTTTGATACCAATTGAAAGTGCAAGCTAGATCTGATATACTCTAGGGGGGTGAATAGAGTATAGTGCTTGGTAAAAACTTTTTACAACAGTTGTTGTGATCCTAAGTGAACAGGGAAGCAAATAATATAAAGTAAATCTAAACACATAATAATCACAAACCAATCACAAAGCAATCACAAAGCACAGCCAGAAACAAAAGAAAAATATGCAACCAGATGACACAAGGAGCTATAGTGGTTCCCCAATCAACCTGGGTACATCCACTCTTCTACCACCCTAGGTAGGAATTCACTGCAGGATGAGTTGATTAGGTGTCCTGGGCACCAATGAGCTTTTGATAAGGTGCTCAAAAACCAAACCAGATTTTTTGATCAGGTGTCTTGCCACCAATGAGCTTTTGATAAGGTGCTCAAAAACCAAACACAAACTTTTGAAGGGAGTTTGAAAAACCCTTTACAGCAGAGAGTGATAGAGGGAGAGGGAAAGAGATGATCTTCTCTGTCAACAGTTAGAGAGAAGATAGTGGATGTTGTCAAAGCTCCCCCTGAGATCTTGAGTTGTTCAGGAAGTGAAGCTTTGCAGTAGGGTGATAGGCCTTCAGAAGATTGATCTCCAGCAAATGATGATTTCAGCAACAACTGAAATGTGAGGTGTCTGGAGTCTTGAATGATGATGGCCTTGAACACTTGAATCAAAAGAGATATGAAGATTTCAGTTTGTTGATCTCCTTTTGGTGTTGGTGTTCTTGTGTGAATCTTTGAGACTGAGAATGTCTGCAACCCTTTCTCTTTATCTGGTGTGATTGTTGTGTTGTGAGAGTTGTTGTTGCAGAGAATATTTTTCTAACTGTTTGTTCTTCTTCTTTTTCTTCTATATATTTTTTTGTAGAGAATAATTCTGTCTTTTATTCCATCTGTCTGAATAGAAATGATCCACTGTCCAAGATAGACGTTGGCCTTTCATAAATGACTCCCTTAATTGAATTTGTCTTCTGGAGGAAATTCCAATAAAACATTCCTTGATAATTCCTTGAAACTTGCTCCAGATTAAATGAAAAACGGCTACAAGATCTCTGAATTAAATGCTGACAATAATTCCACAGCTGTCTGAATTTGAATCTTGAGAATCGTTGAACTCTTCAGAAAATCATCGAACTGAGCTCCACTATCGTTGAACTGAGCTCAGAGATTTGGACTTAGACAGCAACAGAGATCGTCGATTTGAGCTCGAAGTTCGTCGAATGGAGTTCGGCGACTTGTTGAAGTTGAGCTCAGAGATCGTCGAATGGATTTTGACGACTTGATGAAGTTGAGCTCAGAGATTGTTGAATGGAGTTCGACGATTCGTCGAAGTGAGCTCAACGATCGTCGAATGGAGTTCGACGATTCGTCGTACTGAGCTCGACGAAATGACTTAGTCTCCAGAAACTGAAAAACCTGGTCTGGAGGACAGCTTCCAAACCTAACTACTAATCCTTAGACTCAATTCTACTTGACCATTAGATCTATACAATGAGGTCAAAACAGGTTTCCTAAGAGACATAGTGATCCTGACCCAAATCAGTAATAGGGTGTTCCAACAGTATCGAATAAGGTAACGTCTGTGGAGACGAACTGTTTGAGAAGAATGGGATCAAAATAACAGTAGCCCTTCTGAGTGATAGAGTATCCCGGAAAGACACATTTGGTGGAGCGAGGGGAGAGTTTGTCTCGTGTGGTGGAGGGAGAATGCACAAAGGCCGTGCAGCCATATATACGTAGAGGAAGAGGAAAGGGATCCTTTCCTGGATAAAGAATGGATAAAGGCGTTTGACCGCAGAGAACAGAGGAGGGAATGCGATTGATGAGGTAGCAAGAAATGAGAACAACATATCCCCGGTAGGAGCGAGGGGCATACATTTTCGTAAGTAGGGTACAAGCAACATCATGTAGGTGACGATTTTTGCATTCCACCACCCCATTTTGTTGGGAGGTGTAAACGCAACTTGTTTGATGAATAATTCCATGTTGCATACAAAATGAGGAAAAAGCTTGACTAACATACTCTTTGACATTATCAGAGCGTAATACTTTAATTGAAACATCAAACTGATTTTTAATTAAATGATAAAAAGATTGTCATACATCAAAAAGTTCAGAGCATTCTCGTAATATATACACCCAAGTACATCATGAGAAATCATCAATGAAAGTAACAGAATAAGAGCTACCCCGACCAACGGTGAGGGTAGGAGCAGGACCCCATATGTCGGAGCGAACAAAATCAAATGGTCTGGTAGAACCACGTCCTTGCTTTGGCGGGAAGGAGGAACGGTGATGCTTGCCAAGCTGACAGGCATCACAGTTGAGAGGAGAACTGTGTGGAGGGAGGTGAGATAGCAGCTGATGAAGAAGACATGGAGGAGGATGCCCAAGGTGGAGATGCCATTGTAGAAGATCTGTAGAATAGGAGGAGAAGGCGGAGAGAGCAGAAACATTGTCGAGGAAGTAGAGGCCGCCGCTCTCAATCCCAGTAGTAATCGTCTGTTGGGAGCTCGGATCCTAAAAAGAGCAAGAAGTAGGTGTAAATGTGACAAAACATTGAAGTTGCTTGCACAAAGATGTAACTGATAACTAGTTGCAAGGAAACTTGGGCACATATAGAGTGTCGGCCAAGTGAAGAGATGGAGTGACATCAACCACTCCCGTCCCATGAACCGGTTAGGGAGATCCGTCTGCAATAAGGACCGGAGGCAACCAGGTCATGTGTTTCGAGGAGAAAAAAGCATTGCAGATTTCCCGTCATGTGATTAGTTGCACCAGAGCCGATGAGCCATTTACCTTGAGTAACCACATGAGCACTACCTGATGAGGTGACCACCGAAGCGGATGGCATGGAAGAGGAGGTAGAAGAGTCACCAGAAGGGCGAAGATGTGGATGTTTCAGCCACCATCGATCCACAAGATGCCCGGTGCGGCCATAGTGGGCGCAGAGGAAGCGGGAAGAAGTCCGACCACCGGAATGATGGTTCCGACTACCAGAGCCGCTCCGTTGAGTCTGGTGAGCATATTGTTCTAGAGGAGGAGAAGACAGAAGCAGCCACTGAAGAAGAGATGTAACCGCTACAATGCGTGCAACCATAGTATCCAAGTTAGGAGAGTCCGCTTCACCCAAGATTTGTTGGCGGATCATGTCGTAGGAATCAGGAAGCCGGAGGAGGTAGCACACAACAAGCAGTTCTTGAAAGTTCTTGTGTTGTCTGGCAAGATCCGCAGAGAAGGGGCAATATTGAACGATCTTGGCCCCATGAGCTTGAACTTGTTGATAAGCGGCAGCAGGAGACATAGAAGGACGAGCAAAGAGGTCTGCATACAAAGTATAAATGCGAGACGTCTGAGACCCCTTTGAGTACAGAGCAGCAAGACGAAGCCTTGCCTTCTTGACTATCTCATCATGACGGATAACAGGAAGACATTCATCGGAAAGACTGTTAGCGAGCCAATTACGGACAAGAGCATCGCTAGCATCCCAGTCGTCAAATTTAGCATAAGTGGTGTGAGGAGGGTCATCAGTAAGGTGGCGGCATTTGCGTTGTGAGTGGAGAAGGAAGGTGAAGGAGACGCTCCAATCCGGGTAGTTGGAACCAACAAGCTTAGAGACGGTGCCAAGATTCCCAGAAGGAATGGGAGGAGCTGGTGGAGTTGTCACAGGAGTAGCGGTGGTGGTAGAAGAGCTGGAAAGGGCCATGGAAGAAGCCGCGCAGGTAGAGGGAAGACAGAAAGGCCGCGTGGAAATAAAGAGGTTGGGGCAGATAAAAGGCCGTGCGGGAGAGAGAAGACCACAACAGACAGAAGAAGAATCTGTAACAGAGAAAAGGAGGAAGTCACGCGGGAAGAGAGCAGGTCGTGCAAACAGAAGACCGAGAAGCCGCCAAAATAGTTCGTGGAGAAAGAGCGAGAAGAAGAAGGAGAAGGCCGCGCAAACAAAGAGCAGCGGCAAAGGAGGACAGCCGTGCGAACAAGAGGCAAGAAGGAGATCAAGTCGTGCGGGTAGAGAGAGACACTAAATCAGGCTGACAAGATCGCGGGCTTTGATACCATGTGCGAACAGAAAAAGGAAGTCCAGAAATTGGACAAATAGAAATTTTTGTATTCCAAAAAAGGTATGAATTACATGGTATAGCCTCCCTTTTATAGAATGGAGGAGATAGGAAAGATAACGAATAAATAATATGGGACTAAAAATTATCATGTACAAGCGGTTTAACATAAATACAAGCCACCAAGCCGTGTGGTTTGATGACAGGGCAAACCACCCGGCAACCATAAGAGAAAGATACCAAGCCGCCACACCAGACCGCCAGGTCGCCCGGTCTCCAAGTCGGCAGGGACTGATTCACCAACCGCCAGAGTACCAGCAACAATATGTCAGCAACCAAACCGCAGAGAGAAACCGACAGACCGCCCGGACTGTAACCCGCCAGAGTCAGACCGCCAGATCGCCCGGTCTCTAATCTGCAACATTGAGTAACCTCCCTCTGATATCATTTGAAAGTCTTTGTATTCAAGGATAGCTAAATCACCTAGAGGGGGGGTGAATAAGTTATTGGTCTCTTGTTGAGCTTCTTTAAATATTTCTTCTTTAAGGGCTTTAGCTTTTAGTTATTTTATGCTTTCAAGATGTACACAACCTGCACAAAGTAAACAACACAGAAAAGCACGCAGTGATTTATAGTTGCTCCCCAAATGGGTACATCCATTTTTCCTCCTGCCTATCCAACTATCTTGTTGGACTACGCACTTCTCCAAAACTTGCTCCAAAGAGCTTACACCTCAGATCCTGCAGGACCTCTAAGTCTCCTCCAAGACTTACTTCTCAGCCACAAGGGTCTACAACTCAGTGGTCAACAGACCACCTACCTTAGGCTATTAAGCCCTACACTCAGGATGGGAGGACAGCCCTACCTAAAATCCACAAAGGATCCTACCTCAGAGATCTGCAGTGCTCTGATACTAAGTGACCCTCAAGCCACCAACCTCAGCCTTATCTCCAAGGCCTATAGCTCAGGCTTTTCAGCCCTACAACTTCTCGCATAAGGCCCTACTCTCAGAGTGCTGCAACACTCCTACAGCTTAGTACCCTTCCAGATACCTACCTTAGTGCCCATCCAGGCACCTACAACTCAGTGACAAACTTATCACCTACCTCAGGGACAAAGACCCTACACTCAGAGAGTAGCACTCTCCTACCTCAGGCAATTAAGCACTACAACTCAGAGCCATACTTTGATCCTATAGGATGAAGGTGGGTTGGTGGATATTCTTGACACAAGAGATGTTTCTCTGTCTCAAGCTTCTTGACTGAGATAAACTCAGCCCTACAATGACTACAAGAATCTATTTCTTGAGTCTACCTTCACTGAACTAAGAAGTACTTAGTCATAACTACTTCCACAGCAACAAGTATTTACTTGAGCTGGAAGTGACTTGAAGAGCAATGTTCTGCCTCTCTCTGAATTGGGCTTGAAGCTCAGCCCTAACTACTACTTCACAGCACTAGGGATTTTTCCTGCAGGTCAGTGAAGTTACTGCAGCAAATTGCTGCTACCTGAGATGAGAAAATCTCAGCTCAACTTTGTATACTAAGATAGCTCTGCTTATTCTTCCCTTCCTACGCTGAGGTGATTCAGCCCTGACTTTGACTTCTGAGGAATAGTCCCCTGAGTCTTCTCTTAGATCTCTGCTTCTTCAAGCTTCTTCTCTTCAAGATTCTAGATTAAGATCTTCAGGATGCTTGTACAGTTAGAACTGTGAAGAACTTGTAGCAAGGGTCGGCCCTTGGCTGCTTCCCTTTCCTCAGAGAAATACTCCGGACTTGCTTGATCATGTAGATGAAGATCACACCAGCTATCTTGTTGTTGACGATGTTGATATCAACAGCTAACTTGCTCTTCATCTTGCTGACTTGCGTTTCATGTTATTCAGCTCAACAACAATGACGGAGAAGAAGAACTATCACTTTTCTTTTCACTCAAGGCTGTCTTCCTCAGCACTCCATTTTCCTTTTATTGGTTTTCACCCAAAGGCTCTTGAGCAGTGGGCCCATCATATTTAATGTCCAGCAATAACCACAAGCAGTGGGGCCCACACATTTAATGTCCAGCATCAACCTTGCTTTAACGCCAACTGTCATACAGTAGGTCTGCGACAACATTTGTCGCGTACTATAACCATCCCGTCACTAATTTGAAATATATTGACTCATTAACTTGCTGACATCATCAACTGTGGACTTATCCAAAAATCAAGCAACATGAGCATAGGCGTTGAGTGAGTAATCATCACTCAACGCCAAAATACTTAGACAAATTTCCATCTATCTAGGCATTGAGAGCGTTTAGTGAACAAGCATCACTCAACGCCATTTGCCTTAGCCAAAATCTTCCTGCTTCTCTAGCGTTGAGAGCATTGAGTAAGAAAGCCTCACTTAATGCCATTATCCTTAGCCAAAAATATGCCTCTGCAGCATCTTAGGCATTGAGAGTGTCGAGTGAGCATGCCTCACTCAATGTTTTTTGCCTTAGCCAATTTTCTGCCTTTGTGACATCTTAGGCGTTGAGAGCGTTGAGTGAGCATGCCTCACTCAACGCTTTTTGCCTTAGTCAATTTTCTGCCTCTGCAGCAACTTAGGCATTGAGAGCGTTGAGTAAGCATGCCTCACTCAACGCTTTTTGTCTTAGCTAATATTCTGTGTTTAAAAACACTGGCTTAACTATCTCAGTGCTTTCTTATTCACTGCTGAGACAAACACTTGTCTTAGCGGTTATGCTGATACTAACACTTGTCTCTGCGGTTATGCTGAGACTAACACTTGTCTCAGCGGTTATGCTGAGACTAACACTTGTCTCAATGGTTATGCTGAGACTAACACTTCTCTCAGTGGTTATGCCTTAGACAAAATCTTCCTTTTAACTTTAGGCATTAACAGACTCAGCCTGCCTTACTCTGAATTGAGTTCGATGAATGGTCAACTGAGCTCGACAAACTACGAAATTAGTTCGACGAATTTTGAGCTAAGTTTGACCAAGTTCAACTTGCAGCCTTTTTGTTGTATGACGTTGAATGTGTCTTCATCACTCAACGCTAAAATACTTAGCCATATTTTTAGCTTGTCAACATTCTTTCTTACCTATGACATTGAGTGAGGTTGCTTCACTCAACGCCCGTGTACTTAGCCGCATTGTCAACTGCTCCTTGACTTCTAGCGTTGAGTGAGCTTACCCTACTCAACGCCTGTGGACTTAGGCAAATTCCTCCCTTTCCAGCATCTTCTTTTGGTGTCCATCTTTTTGCCTTACGACCACCTGTCACATCACTTAGACAATTTGTCTAGACTTTTTCCATGGAACATCCAACACAAGATGAGCATAAACAACATCAAATGCAACTATGCTCTTATTTTTTATGGAGATGCATCTTCAAATCCAATCTAGGGAACATTGTGGGTAATGGACCCAACACTTTCCTTGAACCATCCTTTCATTCTGGTACCAAGTCTTTCTTTACACTACTATTCCCATCGGAATATGCTGACTTGTATCAACAATGGCTGGAGAAATCCAGCTGTTCTTGTGAACTTGCTCACTTACAACAGTTGCAATCATCTGGATAGTCTCCCTCTCAACCTCAGCATTGTCCATAGGGACCATCTAAACTTCAAAAGTATTCTTCTGGTCTCCTTGGAGCTGGAGATTCTCAGATACCAATTCTTTATACTAGACTTTAAGCTTTTCAGACTGAACTAGACTGTATCGGCTCCCCCATAATAATTGCACAGATCCAGTCTACATTGCCCACTGACTTGGACAAACTTTGCTATAGGTTTAGATGATGTTGAACCCTAAGCACAGTTCTTTTCAAGTTTCCTCCAAAGAGTATACTAGAGGATACCACTTGAGAAACTTTTTAGCTGAGCATTATGTGCTCATTCCTTGTTGCTCCCAAAAGTGCCACTTCTAATGCTTTCCTCAATAAGTACAGCCAGCGTTTACTTCAATGATTTGCTGGTGTGACAGCAAAACTTTGTCCAATCAGACATTCCAGCTAGCTAGATCTATCTGGCCTTTGCCTAAGACTTATATAACACTTTGTTTGTTGAGGAGGCAACTACACTTTGTCCCATCACTCAGGCATCTTAACCTTTAATGGATGGATTCAGCTGGTCTTCATCCATCATGTGCACTTTCCCTTCTTCAGAACTGCCCACTCCATCCTTTTCCTCTTGGCCTATAGGAGGAGTAAACTTGCTGGTCTATTTACCTATATCCAAATGTATAAGTGCATATCTTTGGTCCACAGCTCATTAGAGTATGAACCTTGCGATAACTCTTTGTTCCAGTCTAATTCCTAGAGCAACCTATATCCAAATACCACATGGGGGTATGGGTAATTGGACCAACTAGCATAATAGAGTTCATCGTACCTTAGAACCCCAATGAGTATTGAGTCCTACATTTTGATTAGTCTGAAATCTAACTTGCATACTAGCAGCATTTCTGACAGGTAGGCTAACTCTTGCTCCGGGCATCGAAGGATTGTTCCAGTAATCTAGGGCAAAATGCCTCACCTTGCAACAACACCAACACTCATGGATATTATAAATCCTTTTCTGAGCAGGTCCTGCAGTGTGGTTAACTGTTGATTGATCAGAAGGAAGAGGAGCAGCAGCTTTCTTCAGGTTCCTTTTAGCTAGCATCTGACTGAAGGTTAGTCTTCCAGCAGGCTTCCTTTGCTTGCTCTGTATGTTATGTACAGCTGTATTCTTTGCAGATGACATGCTGGTTATATCATCAAAAATAGCCAAGTTAGGCATACTGGTAGACTGACCCTTTGTCTGAGTCCTTGCTAGATGGGCTTGAGTGAAAGCCACTGCCTTATCCTCATGAGTTGTGGCTGAGGCACCAAATATAAATGGTCAAGAATGAGTCATTTATACTTCTTCATGGGGAGCCTTAAAGTCACGCATTCTCCTACCCTTTCTTCTCCCATTGTAAGATACACTCATATTCTTACAAGAATAATTCTCATTCTTATAGTGACCATACATACAGTCCTGGTCATGTCTGTTAGAAGGTAGGATTACCTTGTGAAAGGTTGACCGTGGCACTACATGAGCTTTGCCTTTCCCTTTGGAAAGGTCAACTTTTGTGCTTCCCTTGACTGCCAACTCCTTCTTACCCTTTTGAGAGGAGAAGAAATCTATCAAGGGCAACATAGTATTTGGCTTAGAAAAAATAGCCATTATCCTTCTTTCCTTAAAGAGCTCCTCTTCAAGATCCAAAATCTTCTAGCTTATGGTGTCAAGTTGGACGACGGAGATAGCCTTTAGTTTGCTGAATTCCCACACTTTTTACTCCGGCAAAGATGCTGAATCAGATTGATAAAAAGCAGCTAGCTATAGGGAAATAATCTTCTTAGCCTACACCTTGGCAAACTTCTTGCTTTTTCTCAAAGCATCCAAAATTTGACCATACTTGTTAATCAATTGATTGATATATACCTCAGATTCAGAGTCATCTTCATCACTGGATGAGGATGCATCAGAATCTGGACTGGTCTCATGACCTGAGCAATAACAAGAACTAGACAAAGATTGTACCTGATCTAGACCAGGCTGATCCTAGCAGGATTCTTTTTCTATCATGGAAATTGGCCCATAACAATTGCAGTCATCTTCTTCTTCATCATACTCCTCTGAATCACTTTTTGGATGTGATAAAGGGGCCCTGATCTTTAAACTAGCAACAGGATTCTCTTCTACTTCATCTACATTGGCAGCAAGTAGCACAATGAAGGCTTCTTCTTCTTCTCCATACTCTGAATCACTGTCAGAAAGACTGACATTCTCTGTCCCTTCCATATAGCTAGATAGAGAATCCCACATCTCTTGGTTGTCTTGCAGTGGACCAAGATTTGGAAGGTGGAGTCATCCATGACACTTACCATGATGTGTTATGCTCTCTTATCCATAGCAGCCAGGATGACTTCATCCTCAGTCATTTCACCATAGCTCTTTGGGGTCTGGATACTTGCATCTGATGTAGAGACCTTCATGGGAATGAAGGGTCCTTCTTGAATTGATGCCAAGACTCTAGGATCACTAGCTTATACGATCTGCCTGATCCTTTCTAGCAATGACCCAAAGTTCTCCTTGTTGCAGACTTGAAACTCCATTGTGCTCCACTACTTATGATTTTCTTTTGAATCTACGCGTGAAACCTTTTAACTAACCTTTGAGGTCTACTCAGACTGTTAAGTCCTTTTTGAGTAACCTCCCTCTGATACAACTTGAAAGTCTTCATTTCAAGGATAACTAAATCACCTAGGGGGACGAATAGGTTTCTCAGTCCTTAGTGACTTATCTTTTATTTTCATTTCTTTAGGTGCTTTATTAGTTGGTTGGATTTTTCTTTCAAGATGTGTAACTTGCAACAAAACAAACACACAAAGCACATAAGATTTATAGTGGTTTCCCTAATAAGGGTACATCCACTTCCTTCCCACATATCCAACTATCTTGTTGAACTCGGCACTTCTCCAAAACTCGGCTCCTAAAAGCTTACACCTCGATCCCGTAGGACCACTCGGTCTCCTCCAAGAGCTACAACTCAACCACAAGGGCCTTCAACTTAGTGATCCAGAGATCACCTACCTCATACTGTTAAGCCCTACAACTCAGGCTGGGAGGACAGCCCTATCACATACTCACAAGGGATCATACCTTAGAGCAAGTTTTCTCCTACCACTCAGATCCCAAAGGATCCTACAAGATGGAATTGGGTTTGTTGAGTTGATTGGACACAAGAGAGATTTCTCTGTGTCAATCCTTTTGGACTGAGATAGACTCAGCCTAAATATGACCACATGAATATATTTCCTGAGTCTACTTTCACCTAAACTGAGATATACTCTGTCCTAACTCCATATTCTTAGCACGAGGGATTTTTCCTACTGGAACTAAGAAGTAACTGCAGGTGTTCTTGCTGCAACATGAGCTGAGAGAATCCCAACCCTACTATCTTCATAGCAACAAGGATGTAGATCTTCATGATGCTTTGGCTTATGCTGGAAGTGCCTTGAAGATTTGCTACTCTGCACCTTTCTGAACTGAACTAGAAGCTCAGCCCTATCTCCTTCTTCACAGCCCCCCAAAAGATTGTTCTTTAGAAATTATTGGCTGGATCTGTGAAGTACCTACAGCAAGGGTTGGCCCTTATTGCTTCTACTTTCTCAGAGAATCACTCTGTGCTAGCTTGTTGGTGCAAATGAAGATGACACCAGCTATCTTGTTGTTGAAGATGGAGATGTCAACAGCTAACTTGAAGAACTTCCTATTGCTACAACTTGCCTCAAGCCTTAACTGTTTCTTCTTCTCCTTCAGAAAGAAGGCATTCAGAACTTGCTGGTGCAGGTGTAAATGACACCAGCTAACTTGTTGTTGAAGATCTCAGAATCTGCATATAGGGTTTCTCCCTTGGCTTCTTCCTTTTTATTAGAGATTAACTATGAACTTGCTAGAGTCGATTAAGAAGACCACAACTGTCTTTTTGTTGAGCTTTAAGACTTGCTGATTTGAACTTTATTCTCAGCCTCTGCAATAATGACGATGAAGTAGATGAGGACCAACTGTCTTTTCCCAAAAGCTTATTTTTCTTCCTCGATCTCCGTCTTTTGTTATTAGCCCATCAAGAGCTCTTTTGACCTGTGGGTCTCACTGAAATTGACAGTTGCAACTTTGCTTTTGTATTAATTGCAGTACCATAGGTAAACAACTACATTTTTCACGTACTGTATCTATCCCGCCACATTTTGAATAATGTTGACTTTATTGACTTTGCTGACGTCACCATCTGTGAACTTAGCCAAAATCAAGCATTAGTAGTATACGTGTTGAGTGAGTAAGCATCACTCAACGCCAAAACACTTAGACAGAATTCTGTCTATCTAGGTGTTGAGTTAACAAGCTTCACTCAATGCTTTTGGCCTTAGCCAATCATTCTGTCACTAGGCATTCAGTGAGCAACCTTCACTCAACGCCAAAACACTCAGAATAATATTTCAGTCATTAGGCATTGAGTGAGCTGTAATACGCCAAGGCCCACTTTGGGTTTCAGGTTAGGTGTCACGGCCTGGGACACGGGCGTCTCCCAGGGCATGTCATTATCGGGTTGAGTAGTGGAGTGCGTGAGCGATGAAATTGGGTCAACGGAGGAAACATGTCATACTACACGGGCGTGTACCATATGACACGGGCGTGTTAGAGGGTGTGTCCCCCTCTGGTCGACGAACTGTGCTCGACGATCGTCGAGTCGCAAGCAAAGGGAGTACACGACCTGTGACATGGGCGTGTCACCGGACATGTCCTTTGCGGGTTCCTATGAGGAATGCGTGTGCTGCTGGACACAGGTGTGTACTAGGGTACACGATATGGGACACGGGCGTGTCCCATGGCCATGTCCTGCTCGGGTGAGGGGAACTTATGCTGTGTGAAGTACATGGTTGGTAGACACGAGCATGTCAGGCTTGACACGGGCGTGTAGGGTGTGACACGGACGTGTCCCACGGCCGTGTACTGGTTGGATTTGAGTCGGTTGTCTGCCGCTTAAGTGACATGGCCTGTGACACGGGCGTGTCAGGCCGTGTTCAGCCTATTTTTAGGCAAATATGAGCCGTTCTTTTCCCTCTTCTGGATCCAAGTGTCCAGGTCCCTTCCTTGTGGATAAAGGCCGAGAAATGAGGGATAAATCCCTTCATTTCAAGTCTTCTTCTTCTCATTCTCAAAGAAAGAGAAAGAGAGAGAGAGAAAGGTCAAGGGAAGGAGGAGGAAAGAGGAAACCAGCTGCTGGAGGAGCTACGGAGTGCGGAGCCAAGAACCGAGATCGGATTTTTGGAGGCAACACCGAGACGGTGATTTCCATCCGGGTACATCATGGCTCCAAATCATTCTTCAAGGGTAACGATCTCCTTCTTGGACATCGAAGTCCTTTCTTTATGCATATGCATGGAATCCTCCACCAAGAGGTGAATATCGTAAGTGATTCCTTTGTTGAGTCTGCATTTAGAGCTTGAAGTGTGGAGTACGGCATAGGCATGCTGTGTGAAGCCCATCTGGACGGGTAGTCTGGATTGGTGATGATTATGGGTAAACCAGAGAAGACTCCGTTGATTTGATGATGTGTAAGATTTATGAGTATATGTTACGTTATATGGATGTATGAATATGTGGATGCTGCTTATGGATATATGGGTGCTTTGAGTAAGCTCTTGGTTGTGATGAGCGGTCAATTGGCAGAAGCGCTTGGGGAGCACCGATAAACCCGGCCTGCTACACCACAAGGGTGGGATGATCTAAATTAGTGGGGTCGATTGGTGGTATTGCCTGGGGAGCCGAGTTAAACCCGACTTGCTACAACACAAGGGTGGGTTGATTGGGAATAGGTTGAGGGGTCGATTGTTGGTAATGCCTGGGGAGCACCGATAAACCCGGCTTGCTACACCACTAGGGTGGGTCGATCTGCTCTGGTTATGTTATGGATGTTGTGAGGTTAGTACCTCTGAGTGGGATGGTCGGAATGTAGGCAGCCCACGGGATTGGTGGACTAGGATTGGACCGGCCAACCAACAAGTTAAAAACCTCTGATCGGCGGTGGACGACTGGAATGCCCGGTACACCAAAAAGGTTCCCTGAGTGTACAAAGCGTCTGGTGAATACCGACATTTGTGATATGGTTGTGATTTGTAGATTGATAGATATGATGATGGCAATGCATACAGGGAAGGAACCACTACCCCGGCTAAGAGGTAGGGTCGTTATAATTGGTCAGCTAAAGCTGACCGTTACTTTGTTTGCCGCACTTGGGTAGATTGCTAATTGCAGGTGTTGATAATTGAATTGATTTGAGCGGAATGGAGGCTTGCTGCTTAAGGCCCTTAAAGTTTTTTGCGAAGAATGATGTTTGTATTTCATGTGTGGTCGGCCTGCGTGCCGATGTATGAAGCTGTACATTTGTAAAGAGAAATTTGTAAGGCCTTAAGGCCATGTGTGTGTGTTGTAAATGTGGAGTTTGTATATTAGTGGACATCCGCTGTGTTGAGTTCATGCAACATAAAATGCTGCGCTAGAATGTTTTGCCTTAGGATACGAGTAGATTTTGATTTCCATAATTAATTCCGCCGCTTGTCTGTGAAATATGGCGTGGGGCCCCGGCCGGACCCACCGTTATATTCCAGGTGACGAGTGGGGCTGTTACATGAGCAACCTTCACTCAACGCCAAAACACTTATACAGTTATTCTGACTCGAGGGATTGAGAGCGTTGAGTCCACTCAACGCTTTTTGCCTTGGCATTGAGAGCGTTGAATATGACTTCATTACTCAATGCTTTTTGCCTTAGTCAACTTTCTGCTACTTGGCGATGAGAGCGTTGAGTGTGTATTCATCACTCAATGCTTATTGCTTTAGTCAATTTTTTATTTCTTGGCGTTGAGCGGGTAAGCCTTACTCAACGCCAAACTACTTGACAAATATTCTGTTATCTGTCATTGAGAGAGTAAGCTACACTCAACGCCATTGGACTTACCCAATTTTATGTGTTTGAAAACACTGGCCCTGAATGGATGAGAATCAGTCAAAGCTTTTTATCATATGGCGTTGAGTGTGTGAGCTTCACTCAATGTCTGTTGACGTAGTCAAATATTTACATAGAATTTCCGTAGTTTTGACTGACTGAGCAATACTCAACGATTTTGATGTTATGGCATTTAGTGAGTGAGCTTCACTCAACGCATGTGGACATAGCCACTTCTCAGCCATCTTCTCTTAAGTCTTTGACAATCTCAACATGTCTCACAACTTTTTGTTATATGGCGCTTGAGTGAGTAGACTACACTCAACGCTTGTGGCCTTAGCCACATTTTTTCCGTTCGAATTGTTAAACTTAAACTAACATAGTTATATTCAACAATTTTACTTACCTGGGGTTGAGTGAATAGACTTCACTCAATGCCTGTGGACTTGGATGTACTCAGTTTTTCATTATTTCAATACAATTATATTATCTTAACACTGTTGTCCTGAGCTGTCTCGACACTTCTGTCTGAATTGTCTCAACACTGTTGTCCTGAGCTGTCTCGACACTTCTGTTTGAATTGTCTCGACACTTCTCCTATAGAGGTGTCAACATCTTTGTCTCGACAATTCTGTATGAATTATCTCGACTCTTCTCTTATAGAGGTGTTGACGTCTTTGTCTCGACACTTCTGTCTCAATTATCTCGACACTTTTCCTATAGAGGTGTCGACACATTTGTCTCGACACTTTTGTCCTTAGACATTTCTTCAAGTGTTCACCCTGCACCTGGCATTGAGTGAGCCTTCTTCACTCAACGCCTGTGGACTTTGGAAAATTCTTGCTCCTGTGGACTTGGACAAATTATTGTCTATCCACCAGCATCATTGTGTCCACCTTTGTTCCTTGTGACCACCTATCACAAACTCTTAGACAAACTGTCTAAACTTGTTCCATGGAACATCCTGCACATGATGAACTTAAACAACATCAAATACAACTATGCTCTTAGTGTTGATGATGATGCCTCTTCAAATCCAATCTAGAGAACATTGTGGGCAATGGACCCAACACTTTTCTTCAGACTTAGATTCCAGTCAGGATTTGATCATCAAGGGGAACTCAGAGGAGGAAGTACTGCGCTCCGGGCTGAGCTAGCTATTTGGTTCAAGATTAAGGATCTGGGTGAGCTCCACCATTTCCTTCACGCGAGGTGGAGAGGCAGAAGAACAGCGTGCTCATTTCCCAAAAGGGCAATGCAAAAAGAATCGTCAAGCTGTTCGGCATGGGGGAAGGGGAGAGCATTTGTACTCCTCTAGAGGTCGGGTTGAAACTTCGACGTGATGAGGGAAGGGTTCTTCCAGACCCTTTGGTGTTCCGAGCTCTCGTAGGGAGTCTTATATATCTAACTATTACTAGGACGTATATTGCCTATCCGGTGGGCCGGGTTAGTCATTATATGGCGGAGCCATGAAAATCTCATCTGGTGGTGGCTAAAGAAATTCTGAAGTATGTCAAGTCTACCTCAAAGATGGGTCTCTTTTATAAGAGGGACACGAGCTTCATTTAGTACAGCTATATGTACATTGATTATGGTCGGGATATAGATGATCAGAAGTCGACCTCTGGTTACATCTTCTTCACAGGATCAGGAGCTATTTCTTGGTGTAGTAAGAAGCAGGATTTGGTGTCCGTCTCCACTACATAAGCTGAATATATAAGGCTTCTGCCTTGGCAGTTCCGGAAGCCATCTGGCTTAGGAGGTTAGTGGATGACATCCATGAGCAGGTGTGAAGTGCTACTCTGCTTCGCGGTGATAATGAGAATGCTATCAAACTGGTCAACAATCCAATTTGTTACGCACGAATGAAGCACATCGAGATAGAACATCACTTCATTACGAAGAAGGTGCTGGAGGGGTCTCTGATTATTGAGAATGTGTGGAGCGAGGACAACGTCATAAATATCTTCACAATGCCACTGTCGAAGGGACCGTTTATTCGGTTGCAAGGATTTCTTGGGCTAGTTTCCCCTTCCCACTTCAAGGGGAGTATTGAAATTATTGAAGTGGGAGTATAAGTGGAGCTGGGCGGTTATACTAGTCAAACCTCACAGACCATAGAGTCTGTCGTGGCCTGGTGGACAGCTTTGGCGGGTTGCTGGTAGTTCTTGCGGTCTGGGTCAGCAAGCATCCTTCATTAACCGGGCAGTTAAGATTGTCTAACCGCGGTTATGGCAGACTCTTCTGGAGTTCATCGGTGTCCGCTTGGTTTTTTGCTTGTGATCTGGATGTTAGATCGTCGAGGTTGGCACAGATGCGCGGACTAATTTACCTGGAGGTCACATAGTCTGATGGAGCAGTCCGCAATGTGGCGGACTGATGTTGTTCAGTGGACGCGGTCTTGGTATCAGGTGGCGTGGTTACCTGGAGATCGCAGAGCTTATGGTGGACTTTGTCTGTGGGACTAAGTCCAGCTTGTTGCTTATCTTGCCTAGTTCATCTATTCGCGGACTGCTTCTGGTGTTCACTGCGTTTGACAGATTGGCTGGTCAAGGCTTTTTGCTTTAGTCGTGGACTGTAGTTTTGTGTGGACTTGAAGTAGTGTCTGCGGGGTTATATAGACTGGTGTTGGTGTTTGAAAGTCTGCCTATGCTTTGTTTGACATGTTTGTGGTTTGATGTAAGGCATGGCGGACTGGTCGATCAATTCTGCTTATTGATTTTTGCTACCTTGGTGAAATAATGTTGGTATCTACACTGTGCGGATACATGGTGTTAGCCGACAGGTTTGAAGAGCGGTTATCCTATCTCTATGGGTGGTGACAACACTCCTCCCCACACCTATAAATAAGAGTCCTCGGCTCGTCATATATTGTAGTGAATAGTAAGAGCTAGCTCGCGCTTGGTTTTTGCGGTTGTAGTTTTCTAACTGCTGCAACTAAGGAAGTTGTTCTATGCAGGTTGTGAGGCTAACATCTGACGGCTAGGCTACTTGTGGAAGCTTGATGTGGAATAGTTTGCGGATAGAAGTCAGCAAATAGCAGCAGGTCGCGGTCTCTGTGACTTGTTCTCTTCCTCGGAGTTGTAGATAAACAGTGCATTTCGCCTGGTCTATCAGCGAGTTTTGTTTGTGTTCCTTCAACATTTTAGTAACAGCAGTCCGCGCGATTAGCCGTGGATAGGCGGCTTCGGCAGTCTCGGCAGACACAGCAGATGATTAGGCGACTTGTGCGGTTAAAGCTTACTGTCCTCGAGGTTAAATTCTTGTGGCAGATTTTTGTTTTCCTTGGTTGCATTGTAATCATGTCTTGCAATGTATACCTCGCTCTATAAAAGAAGTTAATTTCAATTAGAAACTCTTGTGCTGCTGTTGTAGGAAATTGAACCCAGCGGCAGTGTTCTGTGCCGATTTTATTTATCTCAGAGGTCTAAGTGTCATTATCTTTAATCTCTGCCTTAATTAAGCTTTCTCCAAACTGCCCGCTTTTTATATCTTCTTCCTGTTATAAAATGTATGAGACGTATCAGTTTATTAAGTATGAATGAATGAATTATGCATTGTTGTGTGTTTCCCATTTTTCTCTTCACCCATTTAGATCTATTCTCCACCTGTAATGCATAAGAAGGACATTTTAGTTCTTATTTTATAACATTGGTATCAGAGCCATTGAATCCTGCATTGGCATTCTTGGATCTCATGGCTTCGTCATCTACCCCACATTCCTCTTCAAACGGTGCAACCCCCATTTTTAATGGAGACATGTATAAACATTGGGCAATCAAAATGGAAACATATTTCGAATCTCTGGAGCTTTGGTAGTCTGTCCAGAATGGACTAGCCCCTGATCCAAAGGCAAAGGCGACGGAAGGAAGAGAAGTAGAAATACCCCGGGGAGAAAAAAAAAAGAAAAACTCCATGACACTACATATCATCAAAAACTCTGTTACCGGCCTTATTTTCCCTCGCATTATTAGCACAAAGACAGCCAAACATACGTGGGATATCCTAAAAGAATGCTATAAAGGAGATAAGAAAGTGATATCTATCAGATGCCAGAACCTGCATAGGCAGTTTGATGACTTGTTCATGAAAAATGAGGAAAAGATATTTGATTACCTTCCTCGTGTGACTAACTTGACGAATCAACTCAGCAACCTGGGAGCTTCCATACCAGATTCTGACATTGTCCTCAAGATACTATGGAGCTTACCTCAAACCTATGAACATGTTGCTGCCTCTATTGAGGAAAGTAATGATGTGGAGACACTCTCCATTGTTGAAATCTGTGAAGTGAAAGTGGGTGATTGGACTTGGACCACCTATCCGCATGCACTACGCGGACAGCGTTGGCGGACAGCCAGGTTGGCAGGGCTGTTGTAGACGATTTGTTCTATGGCGGCCTGGGCTGTCTGTTCTCGCGTACTATGCGAACAACAGCGGCGGTTTGCCAGGCCGGCTTGTGCTCAACAGGCAGTTGGATCCCAGAAAGTAACCGGGCGGATAGAGACTCTATCCGCGGAGTCTGGCAAGCAGCGGATTGGAGGACTAGAGCTCGGTAGATTGTCTTGGCAGATGTCATGGTCTTGCTCTGGTGAAGCGACGAGTGGAAGCCGCAGAAATTGCCAGTTAGTGCGGACAAATGCTGGTGTTCGCTGGGGCAGGCGGACTGGATCCAGTGTCTGCCAGTAAGTGTGAACTGTCCCTTGTGTCCAGTGGTATGGACTTGGTTGGTTCTAAACCAAGTCCAGGTCTGGCTCAGCCCAGGGAGATCGCGCAGTGTAGTGCAGACTGCTTCTCAGTCCGCCGAGCTCGGCAAATGTGTTGTGTGCCTTGGTTGCGAGTTTGGGGAATGCGGATTGGAGTAAGCATCTGCATGGGCATGTGTACGGGAGCTATGTTCGCAGAGTCCGACAGTTGCCTTGGTGGCGTGGTTACGGGCTCAGGATAAACGGACTGGAGTTGTGTCCGCTGAGTCCGACAGTTGCCTTGGTGGTGTGGCTGTGGGCTCGGGATAAGCGGACTGGATTTGTGTCCGCTGATTCCGATAGTTACCTTTGTGGCGTGGCTATGGGCTCGGGATAGGCGGACTGGAGCTGTGTCTGCGGATAGGCAGACAGTTGTTGCAGAGTTCGACTGTGGCAGTCTTGGCTTGGCCTTTGGCAACAAGGCGGACTGGTGTTGTAGTCCGGCATTGGTAAAGCATTGGCGGATTGGCTATCCCGTAGAGGTCGCGACGGACTTAAGTGTATCCGCGGTTTGCAGAGACTTGTTCTTGTTGCGGGATGTGACAGTAATTCTATCGGCTAGGGCGGTGACCACACTCCTCATCGTGCCTATAAATAGGACCTATGTCACATCAGGAAAATAAGAAAAAAGAGAGCGAATGAAAAGTAAGTGAGCCTATCATAGTTGCTGCTGACTGGACTTTAGTGTTCGCGTGGTTTGATAGAGATTACTAGTTTGTGTTGTGCAGGTTGTGTGGATAGTGCTGGAAAGCTAGGACTTAGCTCTGATTGCGGTCATGGATAGTGCAGACTCTGCAGTTTAGCAACAGGCGGTAAACAGTATGTTGCGGACACCGAACATACGGTTTTCTCTTTGGCAACTTGGTTTCAGGGTTCAATAAGTCGCCTGCTTCAGGCGGACTGTTCAGTTCGGCATCACAGCTTGTGCGGTCTGGCGGCTAGGCAACCGTGTGGTTAGGCGGCTTGCAGATCAGCGGCTAAATAAGCATTGGAAAAACTGATAGTCCGCGCATCTTGGGTTGCGGTCTAGCAACCTGGAGGACTGTGCAGACTCCTTAGAAGTAGACCGGCAGCTTGGTGTTTGAGTCTGCCCGGCTTGTCTTGTTTGGTTGTATTTGTCTCTGCTCTCCCTGTGGTTGTTTTGGCAAATCATATCTCACCATGTATGTCTCTCTTTGTAAAGAAGTTTTTTGTTGATCAATAAAGACTCTTGTTTGCTGCATGTGTTTCTGGTTGTGACTTACTTGAAGTTGAGATAACCCCTGCTGATTCCAAGATCCAGAAAATTCAACATGGTATCAAAGAGGTTTGGAGTGGATAAGCAGTGATCAACTGAAGTGGTTGTTGCTCTTATAAAAGAGGGAACTAGTGGTAGAACCATGGCAGTGGTAGATGCAGGTTGTCTTGGAATTGATCTCCTTACAGAGATAAACTTTGATAGTTGGAAGTCTTGTATGGAGAGCTTTCTTCTTGGCGAGGACCTTTGGGAGGTGGTGTACGGAGTAGAAATACAAGACGTTACTGCTGGCAATGTTGAAGATATGAGAGCTTGGAAGGAGACAAATACGAGAGCGGAGTCTATTCTCAAGCAGGTCATCTCATCGGAGCTCTTGGACCACATCAGTGGATGTCGGTCAGCTGCGGAGGTCTGGACTTCCCTTGATGGGTTGTTCAGGAAGGAGGTGAAGGTTACTACGGAGGATGGTCCTTCTACTTCATATCAGCAAGAAAGGAGTGTTTCTCCTAGGCATGATGAGAAGAGGAAGGAAGGACCAAGTTGTTATAGATGCAAGCAGCATGGTCATCTTCGGAAGGAGTGTTAGACTATCATGTACTCAGCGAACGTAGCTCTTGTTGGGAGTAAGAAAAAGAACTTGGTTTGGTCATCAACAAGTTCTGGTGCAGATCGATGAAGGTCAGTGATAGTGTTGCTATCTGGCATGAAAGACTGTGGCATGTGGGGATGGATATGCTGAAAGCAATGGCAGGAAGAAGACTCGTAAGTGGTTTTCCTAGATGGTCATCCTACGACGACGGTCAAGCATGCGCGGGATATCAGCATCACTACTAGAAAAATGAGTATTAGCTACACTTTTTTTTGCCATGGTCAAAATTCGTGGATAATAATTAAGTATTATCCACGGTTCATATTTCGTGGCTAATAAATAAGTATTAGCCACAGATAACAAATTTGTGGCAAACAACTAAACCATTAGCCACGGCCTTCGCGAAATCGTGGCTAAACAAATATTATTATATAGTATTTCTAATTAAATTTTTAATTATATGATAAATCGTGTCACATCAGTGCCCGTTCCCGCACTCACAACGAAACCCTAGGCTATCTGCATACATTCTCCTGCTCGAGCTCCCTCTATCAGATTTCTGTCCGGCAAACTCGCCGCATTTCTGCAAGCTCTCCAGCGAAGGCAGACCCCTCCTCCTTTCCCGGGATTCCATGGAACGGGTCCTCATCGACCGCCTCTCCGGCATCTTCCCCTCCGCCGAACCCCCTTTCCAATACCTCATCGGCAGCTTTCGCCGCTCTGTGGACGAGAGCCGGAGGGTGTTATCCATGAATGATCTCTTCGTTTTTCCAAAGATCGAGTCCGCCATCAAGCAAGCAAAGAGAATTCTCGCCTCGTATTGTCGGATTTATGTGGGTAACCTGGATATGTTCGCCGTAGGGAAGCCCACGACGTCAGAACTGCTCGATTTGATATCATTCGTGCACGCTTACATTTTTGTCATCGTCCTCAATGTTCTGTAGATCAAAACAATGGGAGAACATGCTGGTGGTATAGTTTCTGAATTTATTTTTATTTTTTACCAACTTTTTAAGTACCTTTATCTTCAATTGTGTTACTAGGCATGTTGCAAACATATATGATATGAATATTTTGTTGCTTTATTTCATGGTTATTTGGGTGTTGTTGGTGCTCTATGATTTCAAATTCTGGTATACATTGTCAACGAGTATGGCTTTGCTTAATTCTCTATGATAGTAGAATTGTAAACCATTTGTATTCAAAGGGAAAAATAGGCTTAAAAAATTAATCAAGGTGGAACTATTGTTTTATGTGCTTCGAAGGCGGGAAGGTTCTTTCGGTGTACTAGATTCTTTCAAAAAAGTTCTGAAATTTCTAGATACATGCACAATTTTGTAATCTTTTCCTTAGTTTTAATTTGCATTGTATGGTGCATGGAATTTCAGTTGTTTTATTTCTATTTCTGATTGTATAGTTTGGTATAAATAGTGAGAATTAGCTAGATGTTTTAATGGTTACAATTGTAAGAGTTGAGAGTAAATTATGGTTGGGTTAACGTGATTTGAATTTGCAATTTGATTGGCTCACTAATAATAAAATTATCAAAATTTGAAAATGTTGCAAGGAAGTTATATTGTTCATGTATTTCTTTTGATTGTTTTCATGAATCCCCCAACTAAGACATTTAACAGGAATCATTCCACAGTCTCCAAACACAGTGCTAATAAGCCAATAATCAAGCATGGTTTCATTATTGTGTTTAGAGGATGGTGTGTTCACTGTGCATGTGTTGTGGTATAAATGTAATATAAATTGCCTTGCAGGTACCCTAGTTGTTAATGTCAGCTGCCTCTCTTCAGGCTGTTAGTATGCTTGATGCTTGGAATTTGGTAGGGCTCTTTAAGTTAATTCTATATCTGAAATTGGATGATCCATCTCAACTTTTCTTGATATGATTTGAAATATTTTTTATATTTTGGAACTATTCATCTTTACGTTTTTTATATGATTTGAAATATTTTGCATATTTTGGTTCTTACTATGTTCTGTTGATATTTTGATTTGAATGGTCTGCAGAATTTCCTACTCGAGATGATACACACAGTGCAGAGTTAGAGAAAGATTCTGATAAATTCACTGCAAAGAGAAGAAAAAGTTCTGGTGGCTTTAATAAATGGCAGAATGATGGTAGAAACACTAATGACAAGCGGTTAAATTCTAGGGATGATGACAAGCGGTTAAGTTCTAGGGATGATGACAAGCGATTAAGTTCTAGGGATGATGACAAGTGATTAAGTTCTAGGGATGATGACAAGCGATTAAGGCTCTGTTTGAGACAGCTTATGCTGATGAATAATCTCTACTTAAAACGCAAAAGCAGTTTTTCAGCTGTTTGTTTGTGCAGCTTATAGAAAATCACTTATTTTAAAATGGATGATAAGCTGATTTTTCATAAGCTATTCGGGTCCAGCTTATGATTTCTCATAAGTGCTTATCCCTTAAAAAAACTCAAAATTGACTTTTTCGCCCGGGCGTGATTTTTTCGCAAGGGTGCGTTTTTTTCGCCAGAGCTCATATTTTTTGACCGAGAGCGTATTTTTCGCCTTTGCGTGATTTTTTCGTCTTTGCGTGAATTTTCCACCCGGGCGCGAATTTTCCGCCCGTGTGCGAATTTTCTGACCCGACGCAATTTTATCGCCCGGGTCCGTTTTTCCACCCGTACGAGGTATTTCGGCCGGGTCCGTTTTTCCACCCGTACGAGGTTTTTCGCTCGGGCGCGATTTTTTCGCCCGGGCGCGATTTTTTCGCCCGGGCGCGATTTTTTCGCCCCGACGCGGATATTTCGCCCAGACGCGAATATTTTCGCCCGGGATCTATTTTTCGCCCTGGATCTATTTTTCGCCCGGGCGGGAATTTTTTGTCGGGGCGAGACTTTTGCCGAACGGACGCGATTTTTTTGCCCGGGAGCGATTTTTCCGCCTGGGAGCGATTTTTTCGCACGGGAGCTATTTTTTCGCCCAGATGCGATTTATTCGCTCGACAGTGATTTTTTCGCCTGACACAGATTTTTTTCACCCGAGCACGAATATTTCGCCCACGTGCATTTTTTTTGGCCGGACGCGATTTTTTGGCAGAATGCCTTTTTTCGCTTCGGTGCAAAAATATCGCGTGCGAGCAAAAATATCAGTCCAGGCAAAAATATTGCGTCCGGGCAAAAAATCACGCCCATGCAAAAAATTCACTCCCAGGCAAAAAATTTGCACCCGGTAGACATTCGCGCCCGGACGGAAAATTAGCGCCCGTGAGAAACATTTGTGCCCGGTCGAAACATTCACGCCCAATTATCGCGTGCGAGCAAATATATTGTGTCTAGGCAAAAATATCGTGTCCGGCTAACAAATTGGCGCTCGGGCGAAAAATTCGCGCCCGGGCGAAACAGTCGCTCACGGACGGAAATTTCGCGCCCGGGAAAAAATTCGCGCCCGGGCGAAAATTCGCGCCCGGGCGAAAATTCGCGCCCGGGCGAAAATTCGCGCCCGGGCGAATATTCGCGCCCGGGCGAAAATTCGCGCCCGGTCGAAAATTAGCGCCCGGGCGAAAATTCGCAACAGGGCGAAAATTCGCGCCCGGGCGAAAATTCGCGGCCGGTCGAAAATTAGCGCCCGGGTGAAAATTCGCGACCGGGCGAAAATTCGCGCCCGGGCGAAAATTCGCGCCAGGACGGAAAATTCGTGCCCGGGTGAAAATTCGCGTACGGGCGACAATTCGCACCCGGGCGGAAAATTCTCGTCCGGGCGAAAAATTTGCGCCTGGGCAAAAAATTCGCGCTCATGCGAAAAAAAAACGCTTCCGGGCGAAATAACCGCGTCCGGGCGAAAAATTTACGCCAGGGCAACATATTTGATCTCGGGCGACAAATTTGCGTCCGGGCGAAAAAACCACATCAGTGCGAAAAAACCGCGCCCCGGTGAAAATACCGCGTCCGGAAAAAAAAAACCGCGTCCGAGAGAAATATTTGCGCTCAGACGAAAAAATCGCGGCCGGAAGAAAAAATCGCGCCACTGTGAAAAATTCGCACCCATGCAAAAAAAATTTGTCTGAATGAAAATCTCGTCCGGACGGAAAAAAAAACGTGTCCAAATGAACAGAATTTTACGAATGAATGAAATTTTAGATAAGCACTTATAGACAACTATCCAAACAGTATACTACTTATTCATCATTGTTTTTATATAATCTCTTTCAAATCATCAATTTTCCATAAGCAGCTTATTCATCATCATAAGTTATTCCAAACAGAGCCTAAGTTCCAGGGATGATGACAAGTGGTTAAGTTCCAGGGATGATGACAAGCGGTTAAGTTCCAGGGATGATGACAAGCGGTTAAGTTCCTGATGATGAAAAGCCGTAAGTTCCAAAGATTACTTTGGTACATGAAATATCTATATTCATTTGAAGGATTCTCCAGCCCAAGGAGCAA